>JBBMJY010000009.1:15848861-15892304 GCA_037833715.1 Toxotes lorentzi | reverse complement strand
AAAAAAAAATATATATATATATATATATATATATATATATATATATATAATGAGGGAAAATTCCCGACACATCTGAGCTCTGTTCTCATCGTAAAGGAAACAGAGAAGATCTACTACAGTCAGCCCACCTCTGCCCCAGGCTAACCTTAATTCCTCTCCTCCCTGCCCCACGTCGATACCTAGATGAGTCTTTAACCATGACAGAGTTCCCTGTAATGAAGAGGCGTCACTAAACTAAAACTGGTCTCTCTGCTCTCCGGGCGATGATTTGTGTGGAGAACTTGTCCAATCAATGGGGACATACTTCAACTGTACGTGAGAGTGTGTGTGTGTATGTGTGTATGTGTATGTGAGAGAGAGAGGGACAACAGTCACAGTAAGGGTCGGCCGCACAGTTCTCCAGTGGCTCACATGACCCCTGTAGTGGTTGTCAAGGTCAAGGCCAAGAAAAGACAAGAAAATTTATATTTCCACACCGTCTGGGAAATCTCAGGATAAAAGATAGGATAAAAAGTGGGGAATAACAACAGTGGGGGGGGGAGGGAAGAAGAGAGGAACGTTTTCACTCATCCGTCACAGTCTGGTCGTCAGGGGCGACCATGCGTACCTTCCTTGGCAGCCTGCCAGAATTCAAACGCCACTCTGAAAGCCTGAGCCACCGTTAGGGTTACCGCCTGGGCCTGTTGGTGGGACGTAGAGAGACAGAGACAAGAGTGAGACAGAGAGATACGGCGAGAGAATAAAAGGAAGATGATTAATACTTATATGCATCTCATCCACAGGAAAGAGAATTCCAGGAAGTCACGGAACTATGACCTTGATAAAAACAGGAACTGACCACTAACACAGGAGGGGTTCCTTCACAGATACTTGAAGAGGAGGAAGAGAAACCTGTGGGCTCCATGACGAGTTGTTTATGTAACTGGGAGGATACGTGGCCTTTTGGCCAGAACTAAATTAGTGAGGGGAAGGAAGAGGAGGGAGTGGCTCACTCTTTCTACAAACCTCCAGGGATGGAGAGAATGCCAAGAGAGGGATGACAGCCTCCCCGCCCTTCGTATTCTCACTCCTGGTCTTTCCCCTGACTTAATGCTTGGACATTTGCAAGTAAAGTGCGACTCAAAGTGGCAGTGCAGTTGTTCCCGAGTTCTTTCTGCAACATATCTGCATAAAGCGCTTTCCACACACTGCCAGGAGCAAAAGCTGAATGCAACACCTGCATGCAAAATTCACTGCGCAAAGAATTGGTAGCCTACATTTGTAGCTGTAGCCTGCAGTCTGATTTCACTATATGTTTACTTATATGTAACCACCAGCACTGAGGAAACTGTTTGAAACATTGGAAATGTGTTTTATTCAGCATTTATTCTTTCTTGCTGCGAGTTAGCTGAGAAGATCAATAACACTCTATGAAACACAGATCTTTATGTATCTTTGTGTTAAATATAAAGCCACAGTCAGAAGCCAAATATTTTAGGATTAAGACTGGAAACGGGGGGGGCAGCTCACCTGGCTGTGTCCAAACATAACAAAATTCACCTTCCACCTTCTAAAGCTCATTAGTCCTCATGTTGTTTATTCAGTACAAAAACTGAAGTATAAAAGCAAGAAGTTGTGGTTTTACAGGGGGGTCCGGTAAGGGACTATTTCTTAGCTGGGAGCAGGCTAGTTGCCTGGTAACCTCACAGCAACGACAAGACTTCAGAAAGTCACTGTGCCTGACAAAGAAAGAGTGAGATATAATGTGTTGATTAGTGAGCTTTAGAGGTGATGTAGATCCAGGCTAGCTGTTTCCACCTTTACAGTCTTTATGCTAAGCTAAGAAACTGCTGGATGTAGCTTCATATTCCACACGCAGATATGAGAGTGGCATCAATCTTTGTGTCTAACTTGGCAAGAAATTGAATATGTGGATTTTACAAAATGCTGGACTATTACTTTAATTAAAAAAAAAATGGAAATGGACAGGAAAAAATTATATGTCATATTTACATCCAGGTGGTTTCGAAATCTTTGAGTCCACTTATAGAAGTTCAACTTTGTTTTTCTCATCAACAAGTTATTGGACTATGTTGGATAAACAGCCTACTGGTGCACACAGCAGGTCTCAGAGACACTTAACTGCACAAACTCATTTACTCACCATTTTTCTCTTAGTGCAGAGGAAGGCATGACACTCGAGAGTCTCATTGTGCTGGCTCTGGACAATGTAGGCAAACACTTTGTCATGCATCTTGTCTGCTGTGCAGTATGATATTCTGAAAGAAAACATGGACAAACACACACAGATGGACATACTTTAATAAAAACACTAGGACTTATATTCTTCACAGATCAAGTGGGGCCATCATGCAACTTCATCTGCACTAAGCCTTTAAGCTAGCCCTGCAATCTGATTTAAACTGTTCAATCTTGTTCTCCAAAAACTATTAGAGAAAAAAATCCCTGGTATTCTTAAAGCCAGCTGCACTCACAACTTCACTGCTCCGCATGTGATCAAATACACACCCCAGCTGTGTGCAGGTACAGAGCTGAACAATGTCATGAAATTGAAGTGAATGGTGCACGGTGGACATCTGTGCTGTTCCACCAAAGGGGTGCCATTCCTTTCTGCTTTTTAAGGAAGTTAGTACATCACACTCCCACTGTGGCCACCTGTTAGACAACCTAGACACACACAGCGTTTTAAAATTATAGCTTGACTAGGTCCGGCCCCTGCAAGGTACATAAAAAGACTCACACAGAGAGAGGTGATTGTTCCTGTCTTGTTGTCGAGGAGAAGGTCATCTACCAATGAGAGATTCCTCTATGTCGTGCGTTTGTGAGGTATCAGTCCTGCCTGTCAGTCTCAGGTGCTGAGCAGGGATTTAAATTAAGCTCTAATGCTTCACAAATAGCTTTCCTCCACTATTTGATCATCACGTCATTACCCTAATACCAAAGTGATGGGCACGCGGGCCAGTTGGGGAGGGAGATCCAAAATGATGGAGGAAGGCTATAATGAATGTCTGCCATCTGTCCTTCCTTTCTCCTTCGAGCATGAGCACTCTGCTCCAGCTTCACTGTGGTGTAGTCACACACTCGGCTAACTAATGACTAGGGAATATACAGTTTGGAATGAATAAATAAATAAAATAAATAAATAAACAAAAGCAAGGGAGGAAAAGTTGGGAGAGTTTTGAGAATCACAGCTGCGGTCTGCACAACACAGCCAAGATTTACGGGCAAACGTTTGGTCAGGGAAATTGGGTGTCTAGGCAAATCCATTACTTTTATTGGTCATCCATCTTCTCAGCAGATGTCTGGGGAGGAGAGCTCCAATGGGGTGCGACATACAACCAGTTGCTTTATGTCTTCACACCATCCTGTGGTTACAGCTGGACTCACCTCAGCCAATCATCCTTTTAATTACTGCGCTATTTACGTACTTTATATTCTTTAAACGACAGGATCCATTATCAGTGCTGCATTTTACTGGCAATGCATAAAAGGAAGGACTGGATGAATTAGGTATTTTCACACAGAAAAACCTTGACAGGGTGCTATATGACAAATTTGTATGGAGGACATCATCTGTAGAGGTCATATGATGGCTGTGAAATAAAGTTCATGGAGGAAATTAAGGTACTTCAGGTACTTCTTCTCAAGAGTCATAACTCTGCTCAAATCTGAATGCACATGGCATGAAGCACATAAATAATAAAAAACACCCATAACAAAAAAAGGTTTTCTTCACTTTCAAAGTACATCACAAAACGGCACTGCTAATAGCTAAATTCAGCATATTCTTAGTTGATTTTCTCAAAAAGTTACAAATAAAGGGTAAAAAAAAAAAAAAAAAAGGGGGGGGGGGCTCAAGTTGTAACTCTTAGCTAACTCAGAGTGCATTTTGACACACTTACATCAACCAACGCATCAACTTAATTTTATCTTAGCCGAAGACAGTAACATCTGTTATCCTGCCTTTGATGGACCTTTGTGATGTAGCCCGGTGATGTAGAGACTAGATTTTTAATATAGATAAATGCTGTGAGCCTGAGAAATTGACTTCATCTTGCACGTTACTCCATGACAAGAGATGCAAAATAGAACAGGTGGGAAGACTGAGACTTTTCTCTAAAATACCTCATCACCCCAAGGTGACACCGGGGAGCTGGAAACATGGTCGGTGAAGACAACTTGTCAATCTAAACGCTCTAAGATAACTTAGGAAAACTGTCAACAAATTGAGATTTTGTCCTCAATCTCTCAGTTTTTAGAACAAATTATTCAACATAAGCCTATTCATGCTTGGGAAAATGAAGGAAAGTCCCATCCCGCCTTGATATGTAGACTCATAAATGTGGAATTTTAGAAAAGTGATTCAAGCTTTTCTCATAAGCTCGAGGCCAGTGGAGGTTAGGCAGCTTTACGCACGCAGGCTGTGGCAGGAAAGTGAGATCTGTAGACATTTACTAGAGGAGACGAGCGTGTGTGAGTGGGTGTGAGTGGGGCAGTCAGTCAGTCAGTGCCAGTCAGTCAGTCAGTCAGTCACACCTGAGGTGAAAGCTCAGGCATACAGCTGTTGTAGTGCTCCCATGAGAGTCGAGATTGATGAGACATACTGCTGATGGACTGTCTACTCCTCTCTCTCTTTCTCTCTTTCCCTCTCTCCCTCTCTCACACACACACACATACAGAAATACTTTACACTGCCTTGGGAGTACCACACCCCCTTAAACTCACATTTATCCAGTGATGGATGAGAAAAAGAGAGTAATAACAACTTTTGTTTTATTGCCGGCAATAAGGACAAATTCAGGGTGAAAGTATTTCATAATCGGAGACGCCCGACTGAGTTCGGGACACAGAATGAGTGAGAAACATTAACGATCGCCTGAGGAGTTGGAAGAGGACTGACCTGTATATGGAGATATTTTCTATCAGCTGGTTGGAGGCACTGTCGTAAAGGATGATTCCTCGTGGGGAGACTGTTAACGTGACTTTCTGGAGTTTTTTTCCACTTGCTTTGGCCTGGAGGACAGGGAAGGGAAGAAGGAGAAATAAAGGGTGGAGGTCATGTGAGGCCGAGAGATTAGAAAGAAGGAAAAAAAACTGTCTAGCTAAGTGCCAACCTTGCATTTATGTAAATTTCAACTCAAACGGCTAATTTTTAATCACAAAGCAAATTTCTTTTCATTAAGTTTTCAAAAGACACAAAAAATAAGTTAAATGCTTGAAGATCTGACAGAACCAAACATTTGTAGAGTTGCTGGCTAAATTAACAGCATGAAAATATGTATTTGCCATAAGCCATTTAACAAACACATTGTCTGAACAAACACAGTGAGTGAAAACCAAGGAGAGTCACAGTACAGAGTAAATGAAATCTTTTCAAATGGCCTGACAAAATATTATTTCACCTATTATTTCTTTTTAAGAAAAATCTCCCATTCAGCAGCCTTGCATCCTTTTCAGAGGGACAATAAGGGCAGCCAAAAGATTAGGCCCAATAAGAGCCTCTGCCTCCCTCTCCATACATCACTGTGTCCCAAGTCCCACTATTCTGCTGCCACTAACTTCATTATCCACTGAGCTGCCAGATCCAATAACATAAAGCCTTTTCTACCATGATAAAGCTGATGGAGCCATACAATGACAAACAGTGTCCAAACTAATCGCATCCTCCTCTAAATGTCAGCCCCAGAGGTGTGTGTGTGTGTGGGGGGGGGGGGGTTACTCTTCCCAGAGGTGTCAGTCAGGTCATCAACAGGACAAAACCTGTGGATGACTATAATTTTCAAGTGGCTGACATGATGATGCTGCTTGAGAGAAACTCGTTTTCTGAACAGGTGTGTGTTGACTACAGATTTTGGTTGGGTTGTGTTAAAACTATTTCAGTTATGTGTTTGTGCGTCCTTGCTGCTGAAAGTGTGCAGTCGTGTGGCGTCTCTCACCGTGGCCACTATCCTCTTGACAGCAGCTGCAGACAGCTCCTCTCCTTTGGGCTGTTCAACCATTGTGACCCCCAGGTACTTGAGGTGGAACACCATACCTTCCAGCAGGGTCTCTCTCGTGTCCGTCCAGTTCTCTGGAAGCTCTGCAAAGACGAGAGACACGCACCAGTGACACTTCTGCTCACCAACACTCAACACTGCTGCTTTTAACGTAAGGCAGGCTGAAAGGTCCTCAGCCAGACGTGTCCGTAAAGCATTTTCTCAGTCCACTTGAAGGATGGCAGACTCAGCTAGATTAGATACGACGGCAGCCAAACCATGTCCTCATTACTGCTGTGTGTAATGAGCACATGCTTTTTCTATTCCTCCTGGCAGTAAGGTGAAATCAAGTGCTCTTATGGAATGTATATTTTACTGGCTAAACACAGAAACGTGTAAGCCTAGAGCCAGCAAAAAATAAGGAATGAGGCACTGAGTTTTCCTTCAAATCTAAATAAAAAGTTGGCTGAAGGCTGCCGAAACTGTAGTCCTGCTAAATGCGGACTCCATGGCAAAGTGAGTGCAAAGTAGCAGAGCAAGAAGCAGTTTTCCTGAAAAATAAATATCTAGCAGTCTTTGAAATACTCAGAAGGTTGGAAGAGTCTTTTAGGGTTCAAAAACTAATAAAATAAAATTTCCAAATTGCTACCATATTTCCTATCCAGCTAACCAGCTGCTCATTTTGTACAAACAAAAATATAAATTTGCTTTTATGTGTGAAAATATAAAATAACAATCAATACAGACACATATAACTGATAACAAATCTCTTTTGGGTAACAATGTAAATACTGACAGATGGCATATGTTATTATCGGATGCTAAATTTGATTGGGGAAAGAAAAGTAAAGCAACTTCACTGTATTTTTCACTCATTACACTTTGCTGTAAATAGGGTTTAGTACCTTCCATTTTAGTGTTGCATGTTGAATTTTTAAAGTTGCTTATCTGTGCATCTGTTCTGTACCTCTGCTGATGTGACATTTCAATTTCCCTGCATAGGGTCAATAAAGTTTATCTTACCAATCACACAATTAAACTGGCTCCATCTACACTCCACTGTAAACTTTCTCTCATCTAACTTACAGAATCCAGACTGAAAAAAATAAAATATGAGACATCAGTGGTGGTTCTTTGGAATAATTACGTTTTTAATGAGGTACAGGCTCAAGAGATAAAACTGGCCCCTCTTCTCCTGACAATGACACCTGTCCAGAACTCG
The DNA here is from genome assembly GCA_037833715.1 of Toxotes lorentzi. Lineage (NCBI taxonomy): Eukaryota > Metazoa > Chordata > Actinopteri > Toxotidae > Toxotes > Toxotes lorentzi. Next base: position 15,885,107 of record JBBMJY010000009.1, on the reverse strand, counting down.
ACATCAATTTTGTTGACAATTTTGTTGAGAATAAAACCACTGAGGCTGTGGTTTTGATTTTCTTTTATCAGAGGAAACCTGAGTTTTCTTCATGTTACATCAGTATAGAAAGAGCTGGGTGTGGCTTGCCACAGGACTGAGAGTACAGACATGGACCAGTGAAAGAAACAAAACAGCTTGTGTGGACTGAACTGCCTTCCACATTCACACCAAATCATTGTTCAAATTATACCGACAGTCCAGCTTTCAAACTCAACACACTTGGGTCGATAAGGAACCAGTTGCACACACCATGGGAACAATATCTCATGTTCCCATGGGAACATGAGATATGTTCCCATGGGAACATTATCTCATGTTCCCATGGGAACATGAGATATGTTCCCATGGGAACATATCTCATGTTCACTCTGCGTGAACATCAGAGTGGATGTTCACGCAATTAGATGACAAACTTCTTCAGTATTCGGCCATTTGCTGCGGCAATAAACATGCTAACTTCTCCTGGAAGCTCATAAAAAAGTTTATGGACTTGCCACTACGTGGAGCGACACTGAGCAGAGGCCATTTGTCTCTTCAAAAGGTCCAGCAGAAAACACAATCAGCAGCATCACCCCTCCCTCCTGGGTGGTCTTCATGTCACCCAGTATCTTCAGGGTGATCTAAATGCAGTCCCGTTGTCACTGACATCATGTTTTTGTCCAAGGAGATGTGCAGCCAGCTATATGCTTTCAACACTGTCACATATTTTATACTGAAACGATTAGTCAAGTTAACAATAAAAAAAAATCTTTACATTTTTTTGAGTTAAAATGCTATAAATTCACTGGTTCCTGCTTTTCAAGTATGAATATTTGCAGGTGTGGACCACTGGTCAGACAAAACAAGACATTTAAATGTGTTAACTTGGGCTCTGAGAACTTGATACCGTCTATTCAATCGAGAAAATGAGAGTCGGGTATTTGAGAAAATAATCTGATGATTAATTGAAATGAAAATGGACTTATCTAATAGCACTCAAATAATTCTTGGAATTCTTTTCCCCATTATAGCTCCAGCGTTTTACTTCTCTTCAGTGACATATGAGTTTTGTGCAGGTTTGAATTAAAAGGCCCATTCTCAGCACACTAAAAGCTGTTGCTTGCTTCCTCATATCCATTTTGTACATTTAAGCTTTGATGCTAAACCACTGACAGTTATTATGACTGGTGATTAAATCATGAAAGTGATGGCATAAAATGATCATTTCAAGTATTTAATTTTAAGAAAAAGCACAACGTAATATTAACTTCAACGTTCACTGGGCCAGTAGTCATCCCAGTGAGTGAGGTATTTTTAAAGCTTTGTGAACAGTACCATTTGAAGAAAGCAGCAGAGGTTAACCTCCAACATTCCTTTCCTTTCCAGCCAAACCAAGCCAGCTGTGACTGGTTGTGGAGAATGTTTTTTAATGGTCTAAATGCAGCTCTAACCAAACCCATACTTAAGTAATGGGCGAGTCTTAACAGCGAACATCCACTCCAAGGTCAAGGTCTTTGCGTTCCTAAGTGTGGTGAACAGATCAGGCAGTCACGCTCTTGTGTTACATTAGTGCCTGGATAAGTAGCACCTTTACCGTAATATTATATGTGATGAGGAGTCCCTAGCTGCTATTCACGACGTACAGTCAAGTTACCAAGTGGTCCAAGTGGACTATAAAAGTCCATTACGAGGTGTAGCCACTTAAGACATTTGCAAACAGTTACACAAATATGATGAAGATTTTGCAAGCTTAACCTCAGCTGCCATGATGTTTCTAACCTTTAGTGCTCGCTTGTGTCTGTAAAAGCAACAGTGCACCTTCAGTCCGGAGATTTTCAGTGTTTACAAAAGGAAACATCGCTGACTGATCTGCTCCGCTGAATTTCAACAATCTGTCAGATTTGCTTTGAAAATTCTCTGAGTGAGTCGAGGCTTAGGAGAGATGTCATTCACATAATACACACAAGTGCAGCAGCAGGCTCATGCTGCTCCAGCAGAGATATCAGAAGAAAGTCCCTCGGCTTCAGCTGCCCATACTAAGAGAGGAGGCTACCACTGTCCAACTAGACTTGGCAGATGATGGGAAATCTTTAGTCTAGCCTGCCTTAAAATAGACAAATAGATAATTACTCTGCAAACCTCTGCAAACTTACTGTAGCCGTTTTAGTGAGCAATGAAACAACAGCTTTCCTCAAAAGCTGACACCGCGGCGGTTCAAATGAGCAACTCATGAACCGGAGCTATTTTTAGATGGGTGCGTATACCCAGAGCGCTGCTTTGTATGAAATAATAACCCATTTTCATATTGGTTACATTTGCATTCACACAACCAACCCCGCACCCACCACCAGCACCAGCCCCCACCACGGCCACTCTCTGCAGCTGCGGTGCTGATTAGAGCGAACTTCAAAGGCTTCTTGGCTACGATGGAGTTCTGGCTGGTCAGTGAGTGCTGCTCCCCCGGGTGACACTGTCTGTAAATAAGCCAGAGAGAGCAGGCGACAGAGAACTGATCTTTGCTGAGTGGAAAGGGATAGGATTTTGTGTGGGGGACAGGTAGAGGGCCACAGCTGCTGCCAACATCAGTAAGCACAGGAAGTGTGAGGGTTTGATTAGCAAAAGTAGAAAAAGTGGTGAGGGTAATAAACCACTGTGGTTTGTTCGGTCTTGTTCTGGCTTCTGCTCTGCAAGTCTTTACAGGACCAGGTGCAGGCACATGGTCTCTGGAAAACACACACACATACAAACCATTACATAAATATTAACCACACTTAAAGGGAGATGCTCATGCCAGACGAGGGAAATGCGTTTCATGGAAGAAGACTGAAGTCTCAGATGAGCCTTTTCTCAATGGTGGGTCTTCTAAACAAAGAATAACTTACATCAAAATGCTTACACAGCATTGCGAGATTCCCCTTCGCTCTGTTGTTGGGGCTTTTGCATGAAAAAAAAAACTGTATTAACACAAAGACCAGAACCTAAAAGAAAACACACAAACAATATTCACACAAGATGATGACTCCATGAGTAACATCAGACCTTTCACAACCATTGTTCTTGTCTGTACTTGTCTTCTTATGGACTTATAAAATGTCATCAATCACAGCCTAAGTCCTGGTACTATTCAGTCTATATCTAGCCAAATCATGTCGAAGACTGACTTGTATGAACTTGGGGTAGGTAAGTATCCCAGCATGCATTTCGCATCAACCAAAACAATGGCAGAGAATCTGAGCCAGACTCACAACTGTAATTTTTGTCACCAAATAAAATGTTGATAGTTTTTCCAGGTGAGAAATTATCCATTTAGACTTCAAGCACCACGGTGAAAACTGTGGCTACTTGCACATTTATGGAGGTGTGGCGCTATGCAGGTAAGACCTGCCAGTCACCCAGGCCAGCTCTCGAGATGACCAGTCAGCCAATGACCATCATCATCCTAAGGAGAACAGGTAACAATATATCTGTGGTTTTTGTAACATAAGATGACTCTCAGAGTCAAAATCCAATACTTGTTGCCAGATTAGTTTGTCTGAAGCCCCCCCCCCCCGGCAGCCACTCATTGAAGCGCACTGAGTCTGGAATCACACAGTCAGTGTGAAGTCCACTCTGTCGTTCAGATGGAAACTCGCTCCCATCTCTTCTGTCTCCTCCTGTTTAGGACAAGTCTCAACACTACACCGGTAAGACTCGGCCAGGAGAAGAGCAGAGGAACAAAGAACAAGCATGCAGCTACTTCCTCACTCTGCAGTTCACCTCTCCCAAACTGTAGTGTAAGCCTACAGAGCTTTAAAATATCTATATCTCACGGTCAGCTGTGTAGACGGTAAAAACAGAACTAGGTTTAATAATACAGGAACATCAGACTTCTGGATCAAGTGTTCCTGTAAGTGGGTGTGATAACGGGTCATTAAAGCCTTAAACCATCTGTCTGATGCCGTTTTACACAGCACGTTTTACACAGAGAGAAGCCAGAATGTGTTTAACACATTTTTCAAGTTCCTAAAAATATAATTTCATTATATTTCAAATTTATGACCATTTCAAGGAAGGTAATCTACATGTCAATGAAAAAAAAATTCTCAAAAAATTATTCAGCACTGGCCCCTTAATACCACCTTTTCCATCGCCTCTATTTTGCCTGACTATCCTCTAATATAGGAAGGGATACCAGTGTTAACAGTGATTGCAGGTTACACTGTGTACCACCAACAGTGTTGCATAAATGCATAATTCAGGCAGGTTATTGGAGGTCTTCTGTTGTCAGAGAGCTCTGAGTGTCAGGCCAAGCTGTGGTCATCTGACAGCTCTGGGGGTTACACAAGATCGTTGTGGAGGGAAACTTTCTGGAGAGGCCTTAGCCTCTACTTTAAGATCATTTGAGTGTATGCATGAGCTGGGGCTTTTCATGGAGTTCAAATGAAGCTAAAACTGTAAAGGCAGTTAGGCCCTTTTGATGCAACGAAAGATACAGAGCAGGGAGACAGCACAGAGGTCTCGGGAATTATAATCAAAAGGATTTGAGGGCTGAGCCCGTGCAGCAGGAGAGCATTAGAAGCATGGTGGATGTGGTGGGTATTTCGGTCAAAGCCAACACAGAGGAAATGAAGCTGGCGATTTGGACAACGGAGAGGATCACTATCGCTATCCCTGTCAACACCCAGCAACAGTGACAGTAATGAGGAGAGAGGATCTGCTCTTCCTGGCCTTGCCTCTGCTTTAAGGGGGGAAGGCAACAGACAGACAGACAGAGGGGTATGGACAGAGAGAAAAGACAGAGGCAGTGGGACATTCATGAATGAAGTACATGCTGATGAAAGAGAAAAGGGAAGTGAGGTAATTGTGAACTGGAGCCAGATGACCAAGAAAAATATGCAAATGATGGCAGGGAGTCAAATTTCTCACCATAAATTCTCAAACACACACAGACACACACAAGCACACACACGCCCCCTTCACACAACACATGTAATGGACAATTAGGGAGATGCAACAGTTTAATCACCGTGGAAACAGCAGGAGCAGTCTGCTATGCTGTGAGTGCCGGCTAAATAATGTAGTTAATAACCAGGGGCTGGCAGAGAGGGAGATATGCATGCAGCGATACAGGGATAAAAACACAAATCACCACAGTGCCATCCTGACAACTTGGTCGTTTTATCACTGCGATCTAGAGCTTGCTTCCAGCCAACATTAATAGTGTTTCTCTGTTTAAAAATGGATGAAAATGCATCTCTAAATACAAGATGTGACTGTCCGATGGTTGAGGACAGACAGAGATGAATTCAAGACGTAAATGCCCACTCTTCATCTAAGTCAGCCAACAACAAATTCAAAAGGTGACAAAGTCGAGCAGGTGACCTGGCTTTGGTGTGACTGAGTCAATCTACTGAGACTCTACACCATGATTAACTATCACATCCAACTGTAGGAGTTAATGTTCCTGCAGTATTCAGGACATTTTTTTTTTTAAACATTCTTGTTGACATCATTCTACAAGTAATACCAGATACCAGATGTCAGTCTAGCTGTGAGTACATGAGTAAGCCACTGCAGTTAGATATTCAACCCAGTCTGTCATGAATGATTATTTTGGGATTCTTGGGGAGGGGAGAGGGAACTGGCAGCAAAGTGGTCCAGCTTGGTTTAGCATACAAAAAACACACACAAAAAAAAGACTCTCGGGTCAACAGTCAAAGCCCTGCAACCACCCCACAGCAGGCTCCACAAGTCGAGCCTGCTGCATCAACAGTTTCCCCTTTGTGGAGATTTGAAAGGAGCTTCTGAGCACGGAGAGCTCTCCGCGTGGTGTCGCATTGGCTTCAGTGAATGAATGAGAAGAGGGAGTCCCGCCGCATTCATCTGATCCGTCTGGATCCCAAATGAATGACTCACTGTTTTTGGTCAGGCTGGACACACTCCTGCCCACCTGCATACCATCTCCTGAACAAGATGGGAACTGAATAAAATCTCCACTGGAGCTTCTTTTGTTCTAAAACACAAGTGTGACCGCACAGTGAAACAAGCACCGATGCTTGGCTTTGGATGGAGATGTGAATCACCGCGGGATACTGGGATAAGGCGTGCTGTACGGCTGCCTTTCGTGTGGTCCTCTCAGGTAGAACTGGGCGGTATGTTGACATTTTAAGGTGTATCGATATATTTTCAAACAAGATATGGGATGAGACAAAATCGTTTAGATCTAAATAGTTTAATGTTGCATTACGTAACCCATTTCTTCCATAAAGCAGTGCCAGTGTTTGCATCTTTCCCCGCCCCCACTGTCCCTCTGGGTCTGAGCGCAAACCTGGCCCACCCGCTCACAAGTTCCCCTGCAACATGAATGTAGACACAGAGCCGATCCACACTGCTGAAGAAGTCCTGATTTGTAAAAAGATTTGTAAAAAGGAAAACAATGGTTCACCTATTTGGAGATGGTTGGGATTTAAAAGATTTTTTATTGTTATTTGCACAGCTGTGTGTTTTGTTAAGCAGAGGAGGAAAACCTGTAATTGTACCCTATGTTAATCAGCCAGTTATTGTTTTTGAAAACAAGCGAAGGAGCATTTGCAAAGACAGGCCTATTTTTATTTAATACAGGTTTTTGAATTTATGTAATTTCTCACTAACATGTTCTGTAACTATTACTATCTATAACTAAATATTTTCAAACAAGGAAGGAAATCCTGCCTTTACATTTCATTTAGATCACAGGCTGTTCTAATAAAAGAACTTGTGGTATCTCTCATGTAGCTTTGACCTACAACTGAACATTTAGCTCACTTCATAGAAAATACATAGATTTATATCATGCATCGCCTACAAATACCATGGTGTGATTTTTGGTTGATGTCACGTCTTACTCAGAGGATCGGTATTTAGCTAAGGACAAAGGTTACACAATCCACTCTACAGCCAGGGATGCTTTGTGTGTTCGTGTGAAAAATCATAGTCAATTCTCAACCTAAACAAACTGGTACTGGAGGGAAATACCTGATGGCAAAGACAAGCCTGTCACGTTCGGGTACAAACAGTAGACAAACAATCTCTTAAAAGCTAAGGGTTGCATAATTCGCTCTGTTTCTTATTGTTAACAATCAATCACAAAGACCAAAACCAACAATGTGCTACTCTGCATGTATGTTTGTATATAACAGTTTCCTGTATTTTTGATACAGCCAAACTACAAACAATGTGCAAAGCAAAATTTGCTTGTTTGTCTTCAGCTCTTTAAGGCCTCAGCTGACCTACGGCTGTGGTGACATGACCTCCTCTTATCTCACGACGACAGCACACGTGCAAAAAAAAAAAAAAAAAAACCTATTCCAGCATTATTAGATTCCAATCAGGACACTTTGGGCTAATTTAGAAACTGCCGACTCAGATGAGGGATGAGAGATGCCTAGAGGGATATACAGAGACACAGCACAGAGCTTGTTAAGAAAGAGCCTTGGACAACTATTCCACTAAAAACTTAAGTCTTACATTTTTGTTGCAGACTATTGACTGTGGTAATGTAACCCTGTTGTGTGCTACGTGCTCTGTGTCTGTAAGCTTATACACTCTGTTCAGGCTGTGCAGTGCAGGTCAGAGACGAGCACCATCATCACTAATTCCTAACAACAGACACAGCCATTAAGAGGAAAAGGCTGAAAGAGAGAATTGTTAAGAAGAGAAAGACTGAGTGTTAGTCGGAGGGGGAAAAAAGTGTGTTAGTACACATGGGGGTAATTGTCACTGTCTGTCCCCGCCGGGTGCAACGACTGATCCGGTGCTACTGTTTCCCCTCTTGACTTTAGCTTCTGGAGAAAGGATACAGGAAATGTTTTACATTTTATTGGTAACCCAGGTCAAAGTCTCTCTGTGTGACATACACAAATAGCAGCATTAGATGACCACAGAGACATAAACTACCGGCCAGTTCACTAAAGGAGCAATCGATATACAGTAAGTAAGATGAACAGTCAGTGGGGATCCTTTATGCCCAGTAGCCTGCGACCCCTTTTTGTCTGTGTCCTTGGGCACCATAACACTCCTCTAGTTTCACCTTCTACAGCAGGCTTATGATGTTCTTAAATATCCATGTTGAAGCATTCCCAGAGATAAAGGGGAAATGATACATGACTGTGCAGCTATCAGTATTTAATTTGATGACCATCCAAAACAATTCCAGTTGGGTGAAGGAAAAGGATTTGCAGAGGATAAGAGTCTTATAGTCTTAAGTCCTAACATTGAGACACGTGTCTTTCAGTATTGGCTAAATCCACTCAAAGGAGGAAAGATAGGAAAGAGAGAGAGAGGAGAAATGAGTGGTCATGCCAGTCAGGGATTACAGCTGATGACCAGCTGAGGCCAGAATGTACTCTGGACAAGAATCAGGGTTATGAAACTGATATTTAAAGCACCCCGTGCACAACAGCGCTACACAGGAAGAGCTGGATCCTACTGCAACTCAGATAATACTGACAAATAAGGATGGTGTTTTTATAAAACAGCTGAGTGTATCCTCAAGTCTATGAACGCAAGCATCAGTCAAATAATCATTCAGTTGATCGTCAGAAAAATAATCGCTAAAAACAATTCTCATGTTAAATACACATACATCAAACTAGATGCCTTGACAGTGACCAAATCGCTGGACTTGTGGAAAACACATCCTGATCTCAAAAACCAACCAAGGACAGCAAGAGCTGGTCCGAAATAAAACCAGACAATGAGACTTAATCCAAAATGTGGTTGACCTGCAAAGACCAAAACAGAGACAACACTGCCACCAGTATGATGCATCACTAATTAATGAGCAGCTGTGGATGACAAAAGTAGAGCTGAAACGTTTAGTGGACTGACATAAAAATAATCTGCAACTGTTGTGATAATCGATAAATTGTTTCAGTAAGTTTTTAAAGAAAGATGTGAAACGGTCTGATTCCAGCTTCTCAAAAGTGAAGAATTTTCTGCTTTTCTTTGTCACTTCAATATATATATTGGGGGTTTTACATGCCACCTTATAGTGAGTCCATTTGGAACCAAGAGGACCCAGTAAAAGAAAAATAAATAAACCATTTGTTTGCTCTGACCCAAAGGGATTTATGAACATTCCTCTTGTACCATCAGTTAGCTCTTGACACAAGACAACAGATTTGTGAAATGTATGCAATGTGACTCTGTATCCTCTCTCCATTACAACTATGAATTTTTTCCTCAGAGACATGTTTCAGGTGGTGGGGAGAAGGGCAGGCCAGTGTGAGGTAAAGGAATCTTCCATTGCTGAAAATAATCCCCCTTGCATTCCCAGGGACGTCATATACAAGACGAGTTTAAGGGAAAGGGTGTGTCATGTGTGGTTTCACAAGATTTCACTAACACTGCCAGAAGACAGCAAGGATTTTCTCCAAGCTATGGCCCCAGGTATATTGGGACCTTGAAGAAGAAAAAATAGAAAAAAAAAAAAAGACAGCTTTTAGAACAAGCATTGGTTTTAGAGCAGGTCCTTAAAACTAACAAGTCTTACCTGAATTACATGCTCACAAGAACGGGGGAAGAGAAAGGACAGGTTGCCAAGTCAACTACCCGAGTTTCATTCTACAGGTCAAACATCCAAAAGACATCCCACACCCTTCACAGCTTGACTGATAAGTCAGAGACAAGGGGGGTGTTCCTACTGTTGGTGCCCAGTAATATCTTACTCGGGCTTCAGAGGCTATAGACCAATGTTCTTGTCAAGGCTGTAGCAGCATCTGGTAACATTAACTCACTCACTCAAAACAGATTAAAAGGGAAGGAGTTGTAATTGCAGGGGACACAGAATGACCAACAAGGTGAACTGCTTCCAGGCAGAGATAGCTGTCTAAATATACTTAATTGGGATTTGTAGGCTTTCCTCTTGCTGTCCGAGTCTCAAATATATTTAGTCACCAAGACGACCTGCTGACAAAGAACTGTGAACTACCACACTGACCATATGTCTAGACATATGGCCGAAGGAGATTACATCAATTATTTCTTACCAGGAAGGTGGTGAGCCACAGTGTTTCCTGTTCATACCTCTCGACTGACTTCACAGAATGGACAGAATGCAATAGTCTTTCAAAGCAGTCTCCACTGTGAAAATAACAAGTTTTCTGTCTAATTCTTGGAGTCAGAAAAGAAACACACCTTAGTGGGTTTTCTAATTTAGTTTCTGCCATTTTTTTTTTTGGAGCAAATTTTGCACATAAAGGACACAGTCCACCGGAGCACACATGAGGCAGGCTCTCATGTCCCTAAATGACCGACTGGTCTGACTGTTGCACAGGGAGAGTGGGTAAGAGTGCACGTCCTTGTTTCTTCTGATAGATGTGGACCATACAACTCTCTGGTAATATGCCGCCTTCTATTTGTTTGGAGTATACATTTGACAGTTGGTAAATTCTTACACATTACCTCTTTAAAGTATCGTATTTTTCCTGCTGTATCAGCTGATACAAGAAAAAGTCAAACATCTATTTCCCCACAGGATTACAAACTGCCCGCGTGGAGAATCGGTGACACAGCATGATTGTGCAGTCCCATCCAAACACACTCACATGTGACTCCATGCACTGATTCACCACAGAGAAGCAGCTTACAGATACAGATGATCTGACAGGGCTTTAAATCAGTGAGGACTTTACAACTCCATAAAGGGTCCTGCAGGAAGCAATCTCCATTATAGCCTGGAAGGCCCCTTTGGATGACTTTGTGCAGAGGACACAATACTGACTGGCCAGAGCAGGGCCAGAGGTTGGAATGGGGGCTCTGCAAACCACACAAGTATATGCTGTAGAATTAAAAGTACTTTTAAATTTAGTACCTATTATGTATGTGATTTAGCATCATGACATGTACATTAAAGCTACAGATGTCAACTTCTGTCACAGCAGATGTTTTTCTGAAAAATGTACAATATGCAAATGGATTAACAGCTATTGTAACCACAACAAGGACTCACACATCTAAAGTAGGTGCTGCATTTGATGCAGCTCAAGTGGTATGAGATCATACACACTCCCCATTAGCCATCTGTATGGGTTGACTGACATCCTGATATGTATGTATATGTATGTGTATGTTTCAATATTGACAAGCCCACAGAAGACAGCTCCTTGACCAGGAACGTGGGAGGGAACTGTCTCTGTTCAATGCAGACAGGGATTTTCTACCTCCCACACTTTTCAGATTAGTAAGGGGAAAAAAAAAGACAGGGCCTTCATGGCCTAAAAAAGATGGTTGATGTTACATTCCCTTTTTCACCCCCTCTGTAAAATGGCAACTATTTGGGTGGAATGAGAGGGCAGTGCAGAGAAACATTCTGTCAGCTCAGCACACTGCCAAAAAGAAACTGAGCTGTTTAAAACCATACAGGAAATGACAGAGCTGACACATTCTTGCCCGTGCGGTGGAACAAGGCTGCAAAAGAAGGGCAAATAGTGCAAAGCACGCGCTAATGTCAGCCTACTTTCAATGCTGATGTGCAGAGATCATTAACGAGACACTGACAGTCTTATGAAAACAAAACTGGAACCTGTTACGATGCACCTCTGACAGTGGGAGAGAAGGAATGCAGTGCTGTTAGATGCCAAAGAAATGAATAGGCTGCTTTGACAAGACCAAGCTCAACACATGGGAGAGAGAGACAATTTTACTGGAGATATGTGGCAAAACTTTACCTCAAATTATGAACCTGTCTACATCTAGAAATATTTTTTATAAATAACAACCCCAGAGTCAGAGGACATGCCCACAGTGTTCATTATGTGGTCCTAAATCACAATATCTGCATGCATCAAATGCAAAGAAAAAAAAACAAAACAACTGGGTCTTCCTTGAGGCAGAAGCTCAGAGAAACTACAAGATGAAACAAGTTGCTGCTTATTCTTGACACAGCAGTTCACTGGTGCATACTGAACCACAGTTAAGCCTATAATTATACCAACAGATTGGGGGAAAAAAAGAGGAAGACCAACAGTTATTTAGTCACAGGCAAAAACAGTAACCTCAAAACAGAAAAGGTAAAGTAGATGAAGAAATAATATGATAGATATAAAAATAACTGTCAAGATCAGCTTTCCTCTGCCAGCTCTGGCAGCAACAAGAGAGAGAGAGAGGAAGATGGTACCTTTGCCACAGATTGAATGTGAAGTTATGGCAAAGTTCAACATCAGCGACTGACTGGTCGTTGGCCCTCTGTGGTCGCTGCCTGGTCAGATGTGGAGGGACCATGTTTATTATGCATCACTCTCCCCCCACAGAGAGGAGTGAACCGAAACAAAGCATCGATTGCACTGTGTGGCACGTGTGACATCTTGCTGCCAACCGATCTATTGTCTATGAAATAAATAACAAAAACGGGGGGGCGGGGGTGGCGGTGAGAGCAGGGACCATTCCCCTTTGTGTAAGCAAACATAAAAGGGTCTAGGCAGCTCAGCCTGCCTGCATGTGAAAGCCATGCTAACATAGTCATGCTCAGCCCTCAGTGATTGTACACCGGGCATCCGCGTGGAAATCCAAAGTAAAACCAGAGGGGGTGATCATTAAACCCCTCATTCGTGCTAGGCTGAACCGGAGACCCCTATTAAGGTTCAGAGACTCCGCTACCACTCCTTGCACAGCCCCTCATTTTTTGTTTCACATAGTGTATCGCCTAGCAACAGTGGGTTGCTAGGATTGTACAGCCTTGCCAGGAAGACGACGACTCATCGGTTTGAGCCTTTTCACTCCCATGTCTCCAATACTTGTCTCTGTGGTCGCCCACAGGTCCTCATGCCAGTATCTGAGCTCCCAGCTGAGTCTCTGCTGCACATTTCAAACCCGTGTCAGTAACCCGGAGTGACGTGGCAGACAACAACAACAACAGGATTTCACGGGACTCTCAAACTTCAGTCGTGACACGCGTCCTGTTTTTGGTCTCAGTGAGCTAAAAACGAAAGGCTCAATCGACTTGTCAGATTTGTGGAGCACCACTACGGGACCGGAACCCGCTGCTCTGTGCGCAAACGCCTCAACAGGAGTCAGTTTACGAGCTGCGGGGCGCTGCTGTCAGTTTGAGAGTCAAGTTCAATTGCACAACAAAACATTTCCGACATAAAACACCCGCTCGCTTCTTAAGCGTTTTCTTTTGCTGAGCTTATTGGTTTTCCTGGGTTCTTAGGTCCACCAAACACCCTGCTCTCTGGCAGCTGTTTTGCCCCCCCACCAACCGTAGCTGGCGTCCACAGACGAGTTGTAAAGTAACGCTAAGTAAACGCCGGTTGTAGTGTTAGCTACTTGTCGAGGCTAGCGTGGTTTAGCCAAATTAGCACCAGCTAACGCCTTCGTGGTGATGCACTGAACAACTGAATACTTACTTTTATGTTTGCCCGCACCCCACGACTGTTTGGCGATACTGGGGCTCCGTATAATTGCCCTTCCAGCGGATTTCAAAGCGTCCATATCGTAATCCAAAAGTGGGGCAAAGAGCCCGACAAGCGCCTGTTCGTCTCTGTCGAAACACTTCTCTCGGTTTAAAACAGCCCTCTTTCGTCCAAACTTTGTTTCTGTCCTTTTTTACTCCCCTCCTCACGGTTAGCTTCTAGCCGATGGTAGATTATCATGTTCGTCCCCCTGGGCGGTGTTATATATGTAAATTAACGATAATGCGCGTGACGCCCGTCTGTGGAATCACGCGAGTGAGCTTGTTGCAGCAGCAGCGCTCGCATCCCGGGCGGGCGGTGACAAGAAAGCTGTTGTTCCCGTTAATGCACGGTACAGTTTCTCTGCCATCCGCTGTCTTCTCTGACAAGTAGCTCGGTAGTCGTGTCACGGGCAGTGGTCACACCTCTCATGTTTAATTCAGCCACTTGGCTTCTTCTTTCCCGAGCTCCTACAGTCTGTTCGGTGGAAATGTCAGTAATGCCACAACCAAATAAGCTGGAGGGTGGAACTACTTTAATTGAGCTCACTCACCTTTACAGGTTGATATAAGGAGCTATGAAGCAGCTGCAATTCACATTATGCATCACAGTAAGAAGCAGCTTCTGAGCATTGTGTTTTCCTCATGCTTACAGGCTCAAAGCCATATTTTTCTCACCTATTTACAGCAATATCCATTCATTGCCTTTGTCAGATCAGATGTTTTCTGTGATACAGTACTTACACTGAATATATTACCATTATTTTCAGGCAAAGTGCAGCCTATGCTTTATGTAACCCTAGCCCCCATATTCTCATATTCTGCCCTAGTACTCCGATGGCCAATATTATTGAAGTGAACAGCTGTGTGTGTGTGTGTGTGTGTGTGTGTGTGTGTGTGTGCGTGTGTGTGTGTGTGTGTGTGTGTGTGTGCCTCATTTCACAGTCCTGGAGGAGAACCCCCCCCTGACTACCTAAGAACAATTCATATTATATTGACCTCTATAGAATATGGTTGAAAATGGATGTTTAATGGACTAAAGGACAAGCTACAGTCAGCTAACTACTATTCTGACTGTTGAAATTTCTATAAGATCAAAATGACCCACGAATATAGTCCCACTTTCTGTAGAGTTGAGACTTCTTAGATGATGTAAGAAAGCCGTATAGATTGAGCAGATAGTAATTTTGGATTTATGCTTGGGTCAATACCTTATGAGTATCCATCAAAGTGTGTCCATAGCACACAGTATTTTTTAGTATGATTTAGAAATTGTTCGATAACTTCCTCTTAACATACTGTTGATTGTAGACTATTTTTAGGTTTGGGTGTTGATGCTGAACCTTTTGTATTGCATTGGCTCCATTATCAAAACATTTTAGATGATACCAAGCTACATTTCTACATTGAGTTTCACTGAGCTTACATCATCACACTGTAAAATGAACCACTCAGGAGATTGGCTTTCAAAAACTCTTGCAGTACCACATTTCATTTGAGATGACAAGCTCAGAGATAAGAGTGCAACAGGCTAATACGTCCCCAAGGACATATTAGGCAACACCACCACTAGCTTCAATATGAATCTCAGGTAGAAGTGCTTAAAGTACTGGTTATGCTCTGCACAAAAAAAAAGAAAGAAAAATCAGCACTTCTGTGTTGTGCTGTAAACTAAACAATCAATCTGTAGTCAGGCAGGTGCATTCCTTTTAAATCACAGTTTCTTTGTTGGCAGCTACAACAACCATGCTTCACTAAAAAGGGCTTTAGACAAGAGTCTGCACTATCTGCTAGTAAATCTGCCAGTTACTGAAGCGTGCAAGACATATCTTGACTTTTAAAGCAGCGACATGGGAAATAGTAACAGTAGGTGTGTTTGGAGAGAAGAATCAATGAGTTTCTGCTGGTGGGGAGAGAAGAGGGGTCTGAGTCTTCAGTCTGAGGGTGAATGTAAAAGACAAAATACTCATGATTTATTTATTCATGGTGACAAACACAAGTAAGCAGCCTCATCGCCTCAGCTATGGGAGTATATCTATACAAATATCTCAAATATCTATTCACCTGAGCTGCAAATTCACTATATCTTAAGTGAGTGTCTGAGAAAAACCAATTCAGTTTTAATACGTTTCACTGTGTTCCTTGTTTTCCAGAGGGACAGGTTCAGAGGCAGGGAGATGGAGAGTGCATTTCCACCTAGAAAATTTCTCATGTACTTTATGTTAATTGAGCAGGTCAAGAGAAACAGGAGAGCTGTACCTGGAATTTCTCATTTATGGCTTCTTCTCTTCAAACAGCTGGATTTACTGTAGATTTGCGAGGCCTAATGGTATTGTGAGTACAGCTGTGCCAAATGTCGACTGCTAGAAAAGACCTATTATAATCTGTTAATTCCACATGCTTGACTCTGCCAAGTAGTGTGGTGCCAAATTGGAACTGGGAGTGCAATAAAATACTGAGGATTGACTGCAAAAACAAATTCATCCCTAACCTGGTTAATGCAGAGAAAATGAGCGAAGAGCTTTACCCACCTTCGTCTCGCTGCACAGGTTAATCAGGTGTATTTGGGGAAGCCTGGTATGTGACAGATTGCTGAGCAGGGTGCCTCTTTCATGCATTGAAATTCTGTGTCCTTGGCAGAAGGATTCTTTATCTCCCTCCCAAATTTTCCAAGTGCATTAACAGAGTTATCATTCAAATCAAAATGTGTGGCAGCCCATACTTTTGCTCCCTTTTATGGTTCCATCACTAAAATCCTCAGGCCCAGAGGTCAGCAGAGCGCAGAAAACCCCTGATGGTGATGTCTGAATTTGAAATGTAGACAAAGAGGGGATGAAAAAAACGCTCTAAAATACCCTCAGTGTTTCCCCTCTGGCATTGTTTAAACGGTGCACACTTCCAATTTCATTTACCTACCAGCACAATGCTGCCCGGTCACATTGTGGAAACACGGCTGGTTACCATGTTTTGACTAGTTGTGATTAGTGGCTGGCATGAACAGATTATTCATAAGTTTTTTTTGTGCGAGCTGAATGGGATTTTATGGTCTTGAAAAGAGGGAATTAGTGCTTTTTGACAGATTTAGTAACCAGAGTGTGTGGACACAGATAATCTCTTTTAACCTAAAGTTTGGAGATGGGCGCTGCCTCCTACTGGAATGAGATGACAGTGCACCATGTGAACTTCATATAAAAATTATTGACCTTGTTAACTGTTTTGAAGCTTTTTGGGGGTTAATGTCAGATCGTGTTATAATATAACACATATGTTACATATTGGTTTACTTCAACTACAATAACGTAGCAAATGTCTTTTATTAGAGCTGAGTCACTCACTAAAGATGAACTATGAGCTCATTTTTTCTTCAAAGATAATATTAGAACAAAAGGTAACTGGTTTGAAGCAGGGGAAATGGTTCAGGGGTACTCCAGCATTTTAGTACTGCTGTTCCATAAAGTTTAGGGACTCACAAGAGATAGTTTAAAAAAAAAAATAGAATAAACAGAGGCAGAGATATCCCAACTTTTAGTCTGTAGTATGGGTTAAGCTACAGAAACACTGGATTTCCCATAATGCCACTTAACAGCATCTTTTATTAGATCCAGTAATGAGTTTAGAAAGTAGTATCCCTTTAGCCAAACAAACTTGTAGTCAAAGCTGACAAGTTGTTTTGAAATATGTCTGAGTAACAGCAACAAGCAGAGAAAAGTCAATTTGCAAGAAAAAAAAGTTTATTCCTTGCAAACCTCACAGAGCGAGAGCGCAGCCAAGGTCAGACCTGGGGAGAAACAGAGCAGTGACTGTGGGCATAGAAAACAAAAAACAAACAAAATCACTTCTCTATAACTTTCAACAATGAGCTGACCAAACAACTGACTAACCCCCCCCCCCCCCAGGAGCTAATGTCAGCAGTCTGAGTGGAAAAAAAAAGCTTCTCCATATACAGGAGGTGAAAACCACACGCACAACAATGATCATTTCAGATGATGGTGAAACCACATCAGACTCAAGCGACTTTCTCCCTGCAGGAAAATAACAATACCAGAAACAGGAGTAAGGAAAACTGTTTTAAAACAGCCACTTGCCCAACAGTTGCAAATACTGTAACATTCATGAAAAGAAATTTGACTTTCTAGTCCCTTACTTTTAACTACAGTGTACTACAAGCAGGTGACCACTCTCTCTACCTGCTTAACAGAAACTTCCATTAAGTGATGTTCAACTGGATATTTGACAAAAAGGTCAGCCAATGTATTTGCAGTACATTCTTGAACACATGACTAGAGAAACAAGCATTCCAGTCTTGGCACACGAACTGAAGTGGAAGATTAATTAAATAAAGTTATTTAACTGCTATATTCAAGTTGGCATTTCTAAAGCTTTGTGTACATTGCACAGTCCATCTTTACAGTTTTCCCTTTCAAACAGCGTGTGTTTTCTACAGTGCAACTTTTCATTGGAACTCAAAAAGAAAAGAGGGGGCAATACCTAAACCGAGAGGTTCGGGGTTTTTGACAGCAGTATAGATGAGCTTCTGTGTAGAGACATGTGCCGAGCCAGAGACCTGTGTGGAGTAGACTCTGTGGTGGCTAACATCATGTCAACATACTGAACAACGGGCAAATAGGGGTACAATGAAAACTTGTGAATTTGGTGCTGTCCACTGTACTTGTTTAATGTGACTTGTACAATAAGGGACACAGCAGCCCTAGAGTGCTTCCCCATCAGTGTGGAAATCAGCAGGGAGCCCGAAAACCACATCAGTGTCCAAAAGACAGCTCTGTCCCACTTGACTGGGTGGGATCAAATTCTTGTCCATTCCGGCTTAGCCAGATGCTTCAAAACTAATTCAGAAGGGCTGGGCTATTTCTCATTATCACACTCACTCTAAAGACTATGCAGAGTACTGAGAAGCAGTGCACTTAACATACACAGTCTCCTCTTACTGCACTCCTTCAACTCAAAAACTCTTTCAGAAGATAGAGCGAGGGAAACCAAACTGCTGTTTTCACCGATGCTGAACATTTGGAGCTTCCTGGGTTTATTTCGTTTCAAGGTCTAAGTTTCTGTTTACAACACAAGATCTTTTCCAGCTTGCTGAAATCAACACTTGAATCTTAAAGAGGGAACAAATAGGACCACACAATACACTGTAAAAACTGTTTACCACCAAACCCCAAAGCAGCTGAGGTCTGGGTTAATTTGGCGTATGATTGTGGATTAAAAGAACAAATTAAACATAACAGGGAGCAGGAGGCTGTGCCAACTTTGCACTACATTCCTCTGGTTGTACAGATGTTGCCGTACTACCTTGGGAGAAAAACAATCTGTCAAAGAAACTGGGACACAAGTCAGGCTGTATGATGGAGGAGAACTCCGTTTTTCAACTTTAAGAGGAGGGAAAAAAAAAAAAAATCAACCTGAAAAAAACAAAAGAAAAAGCAGCTCTTCCCCAGGACCAATGAGCAGGTGACTGGTTGCAGGTGGTTGCAGTGGTGGTGGGAAAGAGAGAGCAACACCCTTGAGATGAAGATACATACCCAATTCTGTGAGGTTTCACTAGACACTTAAGAGAAAAAAAAAACCCTGGGACTTCCTAGTTGTCCGTTTCAAGTTTTTTTTTTGTCTTTTGTTTTAACTACAACAAATACAGTCACACAATACAACATCCTTCTGACCTGGCAAGGAGAGAACCAAAAAAACAAAAAAAAACAACGTTCTCAGCCGCAGACATGCTGAGCAGATTGGTTGGAAGGTGGTGGGCCTGCAGGTAAAATAAAAAGGATGGGTGTGTGGATGGAAGGGAGGGAGCGGCGGGTACGAAGATTTCACTTTTTCAGTGGCTGGTAAACGGAGGCGTTGGGGTCTAGGCCGGAGGAATTGGTGTCCATGAATTTGGAGGAGTAGTGGGGGGCCACAGGGGTCATGCTGCTGGTGTCGGCTGTGTAGGAGATGCTGGGCATGACGGCCATCACTTCGGCAATCTTCTGCTTCAGGTCTTTGATCTCTTGGTCCTTCTGCAGGATTTGACCTGAAATCAGACATTAAACAAGTCAGTCCAAAAACGGGAACCCCGAGAACAGGATTCAAACCCAAAAATTATTTGTATGTGTTCTCACACTCTTCAGTATCGTGTGTGAATAAATATCTTGTTTGTCAATAAGTCTGACCTTGTGCGATCTCCAGCTGTCTCTTGGCGTCTCCCAGTGCAGAGAACAGGTCCAATTTGATCCTGGTCTCTGCACTCAGGCTGTTCTCCAGGTGCTGGGTCTTGTCCTGCATGGCTGACAACGCTGACATCAGCACCTCTGTGTCTTTTTCGTTCTCCTTATATTTATGAAGCTCCTGAAAGATGAAAGAGAAGAGATACAGTCAGGGTCAAGTCAGGAGGTTAGCATCTGTGACTGGTTGCTTAAGCACACTGGTGACTAAATGTTCTGTGCTGTCTGACATAGATGAAGGCTGATAACAATTGACAGACTCCTCTTTGAAAGTGTAACAGTCTGAAGATGACTGATTGTGTGGCTTCTCCTCTACTGCCATATGTATGAGCACTGTTGTTTTGTAAAATAGGTCAATTACAAACAGTAACTTTCTCAGCATTGGCACAGAAGTTGAAACTTTCATTCGGTGTTCACTTGACTTGTACACCCAGACTCGAGCTTGTTCTGACAACTTCTCTAGGACAGGGTTGCATGAAATGCTGCATCACGAGAGACATGTTGTGTTTTGCTGTGCCACTTCTGTCTTTTGTGAAGCTAAGTCCAACTGCAGTCCACATTATTGTTAAAGCTTGTAGTATGCAGTTCTGGCAATGCGGGCAGCACCACAGGAGATTCACATATTCACACAAATTCAAACTTTAATGAATAAATTAGCAGAATTAAAAATCTTCCTATTATATCACAACTATCAAGCACTCCGGACCTCACCTACTGTGCCTGAGCAAACATGAGCAAAATATACAGACAAATGTTTTTAAGTACAACACTTTTGGAAAAATGTTGATTTATATTTTTTCAGAGATTCAGAGATTGATGGTAACAATTCTTATAAATATTTTCACTCATAAAAATATCCTCACCTGCACTTTCAATTCAAGCTCTCGGATCTGGTCCTCCTTTAGCTTGATATCCATTGTTAGTTTCTTACACTCGGTTTCTAATTCAGTGATCCGCCGCCGCAGTGTGTCTGTGCACTCCCCTCTGACAAAAAAGGCCATGAAGAAAGTATAGAATTATATCAAACCTAGTAACAAGCCAAACCTTGAAAGACAAAAGCGTCAAGTCAGGAGTAAAATGGTTACTGAAAACTAAATTGGTAACATTAAATGTGCTACTACCTGGATGCTGCTGCTAGCGCTACTGCTCTGGCTGCTGTGGCCTCCTCTAACTTCTTTCGCTTCTTTTCATCTGCGAGATGTTTCTCAGCGGTGGCTCGAGCCTCCTGCTCTGCTTTGAGCCTCTTCTCCAGCTGGCCCACTGCCTGCTTGTCCTTTTGCTTTGCCTGCACAGCATTATGGAGCCTACAAGTGCACAGACACACATTTCACAGAACAGCATGTTATTAAATAGGAAATAGGGGATGGCAGAATCAGTATTTCCTACCTGTGCTGTATGTGTTCATTACTGTTTTACATGTACAGCACTGGTTTGTTCAAGCCAACCTGAATGGCAGTCATCTGTGATTTCATCTTTCCATTCTTTTGAAAACGTAGGAGCACACAGAATGAAAAGTCCACACCGATCTGGAAGACTCTTCTTTCCAAATCAGAATCTAGCTTATGAATGTAAACGCTGTTTAGCAGGAAGTGATGTGATGATTTTGCTACTGACGACTGCTGTTTCCCTCCAGTGTTTATTTATACCGATGCATGACAACAAACATCCTGAATACCTCAGATACTAACGATCCTAAACCAAAACAATCACGTGCCTAACCTTGCTAAGACCTGTTGGATATTAGCACCACTCACTTGTTCTGCAGAAGCTCGTTCTCCTGGCGCAGCTGGCCCAGCTCAGTGCGTATGGAGCGCTCAGCGCTGCCCAGCGAGCCAATCTGGCTGCGAAGGTCCTGCTCCACCTGCCGGCTGGCCTGCAGGTCCGCCTTCAACTTTTTAACGTCCTGCTCCAATCTGTCCAAGGTGGGAGGAGTAAACAGAGGAGACACACTGATGTGCTGCTCACATGACACTGAACACCATTTTTTTTTTGTTAATGCACAAAGCCACTGCTATAAGCACAGATAAATGTGCATTGTTGGGTTACAGTTTAGTATCAATACACGTATGTAGTTATGGATACACAATTCCAGATGTAGTGGTCTAATAGTTCAGCCACACATGGTGCACATGCCCAGATGAAAATAGAAAATAGCTGCCCCACCAAAGCGCTGCTAAACTTATTATTGCCGCCAAGGCCAGTTCATATTCAATCCATACAGAAAACTACAAACTAATTCCTCTGAGTGTTGTTGGTGAGGTCATTCATTCATTTTCAGTGTTGCAGGACCTGAAAGTGTGTAACAGAGGCTTCATAAGCACTTTCATATCCTGCTCTGAGAACAGAATCAATCCTAATCAAACTTTCAGCATGAGAGTTGTCTAAGATTTAGGATAAAAACACGATGAGCCCTTAAAATAGAAATTGATGCTACAAATACTGAATTTGTTCTGCCTGCTGTTGTGTGAGACAGTCACTAAGAACAGTCTGCAAAAATCCAAACTGCAAAAAGTAAACCACTGACGATATCAAATAGAAAACACATGCAGGGAGGCACGAAAAACAATGACAGGCACTGCACGTTAAGCCCAATTTCTTTGACATTTCACCATCAACCCTACTGTTACACCTGACACATAACAAACATTATCTGTTTTTAAATCTCCTATGTTGCACAACGAAGACTGCAAATAACAACAGGAGGGAGAGTGCATTTTTCAACACCCTCAGCCCAATTAAGTCACACCGAGAATAGACGGTCCTAATGACCATCTGTTTGCTTAGTGCAGATTCTGTTATATCATCAATGGCCTCAGCTTGGGAGGTCAGCTGAATAAGAGCCAATTTAGGCATTTTTAAATTGATTTGTTTTGGCTATATAAAACACAATCAATTTCTGATCCTTTGTTTGTTTGCTCCAGGTACATCGTCAACATGTAATTGGTAAAAAACACTCACATGGTTTTTTGAATGCAGCATAAAACACTACAGCCACACAAACAACAAAATAAAGAGCAGCCAGCCAATAGATTGTTTTGTTTTACAATTTTGAACTTTGAAGCTTTTCTGCCACATCAAATCCAGACTCCTCTTCTGACCAGATATATCAAACAAAGTACTATAGGTCTACAGGAGAAACCATTAAAGTTCAGCTGTGATGCAGGCCATACTTTCCTAATGGAGAACTATTCAGCTATTAAAACATTTAGACTACTTTATTAAATATAATGTAGTTTAGCTTAGTGTGCAGAGTGCAGTTGTGTTATACAGAGAAAATCATAACTGATTAAAAAAAAGTGTGGTTGAATTAGAATCTGTATCATTATCAGGATCAAGGAAAAATGTCAATTGGTCATATCTATCCTCAACACATACTTAACAATGGAAGAAATGCTTAAGTTTAATATGACTGATGTGGCAAAGCTTAAGTTCTTCTTCAATGCATAACATGTGACAACAAGGTTTTTATCAGTATAGTTTCTTTGTTAGTACAGTATAGCATAGTATTGTTTAGTGCAGCATGGTATAGTATGGTCTTAATGAGGATGTGTCTTGATGAATGTATTGATGTCTGAACATGAGCTTCTTACCTAACAAGTGCTTCTGGCTTGCTCAGCTGGTTGTTGGGGATACAGTTGTCAGTGGGATCCCTGTGGGAGCCACCTGATATCCCCTTCCCCACTGCTAACTTGTGCTTCTTCTCGTTCTTCCCTGAGGAAGATGAGGACGATGGCGCAGAGGAGGGCACGCTGCCATTGGTAGCACTATGGCCGCGGGGCGAGGAGTTGAGCGTCGCGGCATTGCTGCTAGCATTTTTGTAGTTTTTAGAGGATGAGGAGGACGAGGAGGAGCAGGAAGAATTGTTGTCCTCTTTAAGCAACAGGTTCTCTGTACTGCCCAGCTCTGTGGTCAGTCTCTTGTTGTTCATATGGTTCTCCATATACTCCATCTCCTGGAGTTTAGAGTCCACTGATGATGGCAGGATGCTGTTGCTGTTGTGCTGCTTTTTAGCCTCCCCGCCACCCCTTCCCTCTTTCCCTTTTTCTCTATACTCTAGTTCCGGCAGTGGTGCCGATGTCTTTTTATTGGCAGGGGCGCCATTCTGTGATACTGGAGGTGTGTCCACTTCAGATATTCCTTTAGCTGCTGCTGCTGCTGTATGAAAAAAGGAAGCAAAGGGGTACACATGAAATACATTCATTTATATATATATATATATATGTCTCACAACTGCCATGAAACCTCATCTTAAAGAGTCTGATGAAGTTCAATAATCCTCACTTAACAAGTGTATAATTCTTCATATCTTGTATTTTAAACATAACTCAAGTTCAGGTTCACATGTGTTGCTTAAGTGCTGCTTTCATGAAATGGACAGACTATGCCTAAAAATACACATCATATAAACACAGCTGTGTTGCATCTCAGTGATCTTTGCCTAATCGCACCCAGTGAGCAGGGCCTCTCGGATCATGTGGTGTTTGTTTAAAATGTGAGGCAGGTACACCTGTAACCACAGACTTTGGATAGAGAGGGAAATGATGCACGTTCTGTGATTATGAGTTGGAGTAATGTTGGATTTATGACAACCCAACAACAACTTGATAAAAGCCTGGTTGTGATGAAAAAGATAGTTCTGTTTTGACCTAAATTTCTTAACTGTCTCTCACAGGCCCAACAGAAAACCTAACAAGATCTAAGCTATGGGTGAGCATCATTTCAACCAACTTTACACAACTGAAGATATAATTCAAACACAGTTGTTTATAATTAGGGATGCACCGAATATTTTCCCCGAAAATGGCCCAAAAATGCATTTTCGGTTTCCGGCCAAAAGACTTTTATCGCCGAAACAGCATGGCCGAAACAGGATGTTGTGATGACACAAGTGAAAGGCGCGAACAGTACGAGCTTGTCTGGAAGGGTCAACATGTCTGCGGTGTGGACGTATTTCAGTATATCTGAGAAAGACTCACGAATAGCGATTTGCAAAACATGTAATGCTGAAATTTCAAGAGGAGGTGCATCTGCAAAAAATTTCTCCACGTTGGGTTTAATCTATCAGCTGAAATCCAAACAAGCTATGCTGAATATGAGAGGAATGCAGCACAGAAAAGGAAGGAAGGATCCCTCCGAGCACGCCCACTCTGTCTGTGGTGAAAGTTAAACATTTTATTTTGAATTTTATTTTATATTGTGCATTGTTGGAATGTGCTAAATAAATATTTTCAGAATTTTGTAATTGATTTATTCTTTGAAACATTCATATTAATTCATGCAATTGCAATGCCTTGCAATTTTAGTGAGGTTAGCACACAGTCATAGCCATAAATGCAATGGTACTAATAATTGGCATAATTTCTTTCGGTTTTCTGCCTTGGTTTCCTCATTTTCGGTTTTCGGTTTTGGCCAAGAATTTTCATTTCGGTGCATCCCTAGTTTTTATTAATCAGGCCTTCATGTACCACAACAATTGTACAAAACTAACAACAGAAGAGCACCACTTCAAAACCCTTTTATTTTTGGAGCAGTGCCACACAGGACTTTACAAGACTTCACCACTTCAGTATCACCAACATGCACTGCTGCCTTTTTTCCAGAACTATCTAGTAGGTACCTGCTATATCCATTCACAGTGTTGACTGACTGATGCAAGACTGACAGATCTTTTTGTGTCATCACTGACTCAAGGCGGCGAGTTAGCTAACCAGACAAAAGCAACAAGATAACACTATATGCTACATACTTGAAGAAGTCTGTTTTGTGCTACTTACATGTCAAATTAATAAAATAACGTGATTTTACTATTCAGATTTAGTAGATAGTGTATCTCTGATTTCCTGAACCTGGTGCCTCATGTGTGCTGACAGTATGTATGTATTTATGTGTGGATTTGAACCTTACCTTCTTCTGCCTCTCGCTCTTGCCTCTGAAGCATCTGTTGCTCTGGAGGTAGAGCCTGCTGTAGGAGCTGCATGTAAAACTCATTCTCCTTCTGCACCTCCTTCTGCTTCCGGAGGCGCATCTTATAGCTTACGTAGCTCTTGAAGCCGAAGCCCAGCGTGACCACTGGGTAGCCAATGCTACGGACATGGACATGACAAGTGCAATCACATTACAAGTACAATCACAAGTGTGCTCTTTGGTAATAGATCAAAAATCACAAAGGCCTTATTCAGTCAAGGAAACACTGCTACAAAAATGTACTTAAGTTATCAATTCTTTGTAATTCTTCATTATACTATGTAAACAGCCCAACTTCAAGACATAATCCACAGCCAAATCCAGCTCAAAGGTCTTAAAGACTTCTTAGATTAAAACTGCTGACCCCTCTTGGCCTTTTGCAGTATATGAATCTACACTGTACAAGTGCTACTTTAAACCTCTGTCAGAATTTATCGTGAATGTGCAGACTGCCTGCTTATAATGTCTCTTCATAATAGCAGGCAAATAACTGCTTTTTGCTACAACATGCTACAGCAGCTCCTACTTGAAAATAAGGCATATTTAAGTGAATTCATTGTTGAAATTCAAGTAATTTACCATGAAAATGAGAAAAGGGAAGTAAACAACGATGTCACATTATTTACTTTTATAAAGTGTGAAGCAGTGAGGGAAGCTGTGTGAAAATTTAGATGAATACATTTAATGCTGTCTTTACTTCACATCATTCCTCTGCACCATGGTGGCACAGTCACAGTCGACACAACACCCAGACATGCGTTTCAGTCAAAGCATGCCTGTCAACGGCAGTGTTCAGCCGCCCCTAGCTAAAACACAAGAGTGGCTCACCAGTGTGCAGCGAATGGACGACACAGGTCCACGTGGAAGTTCTTCAGGTCTTTGAATCTGATGGCTGCCTCGATGTACACAAAAAGTATCCATAGAGACACTGTGGGCAAACAGACACCTCTCTCTGAAAAAAAAAAGAACAAAAACAAAACAAAGAAGGCCAAAGATGTTAAAACTGAACATCAAACCTAATCGTGTCCATAGCAAAGAGTATCATAAACTTCCAAAGCTGGCACAGAATTCTTGGTCATTGTGTACTTTTTCTTTCATAAAGGTACTGCCTAAATCATAATTTTATCACATTTTTCTCAGACAAAAGTTCTTATGCATTGAAGTGTTAAAACAAAGCATCTGAACCACTTTGACTGTCTCGCCTTATTTTAAGAATATGGACAACAGCATGACACGGACGTTAACACAGATCTGCCCCCCCCTCCCCGCACACATGTTCATGTTCAGGACAGGTTAACAACCTGTTAAAACTTCTGCTGTGATCTCACCATTACCATATAACCACTGATTACCTATTGTCTCCTTGGCTGTAATATACTCAGACACCTTCACCACCACTCCAAGTGTTAAGAGATATTTATACTTCTGTGACATGCTGCGGTTGTGAATGTGGCAAGTTAAGCTGGACGGTTCAGAAAGCAACTGGGAACCACTCTGAACTTCTCCCTCCCCCAACTGGCACTAGCATTTCAATCTGACACCTGGCCTTTGGTCAACACAGGGGGATACCGCTAAATCAGAGTGACAACTAATCTGCAGAGCGCAGCTCACTTACACACACCATGCAAAATTCTAAGAAGCAAGCCATCTATTTGCAAATATGTGCATGGGTACTTTCCCACACATTTCACACCTGTTTTTCTCAGAAGCACTAATGGAAATTCTAAGAATTAGCTGGATATATCACTTAAAAGGATGATTTATCTTAATTGTCTATTGTGCAAATAAACATAAAGCTTCTTCCTTCCTTTTGCTTTTGTTTGCACTGTTGAACAGAACTCTTGCATAAAGGTCACAGCCATGATGTAACTTTTGTTTCTTATTTAAGCATGAGCCACTCACAAACCATTAGGCAACTTATTCACTGGTGCTTGCCAATTTCCCGTATGCAGTATTTAATCTAGCAAATATCAAGACATCTAAACAGAGGAGGGCCGTACCTGTGTGCCAAACATACTGCACCCACACATAGGTACTGGCAGCGAAGAATAGCCATTGCACTGGGATGAAGAGGAGGCAAATGATGTCCGAGGTAAACGCCACACACACAAAGAATACTGAGAAGGCCTGTTGGAGAGAGGAGAGGTGGTTATGATAAACCAGCAACATGTGCAGCAACAAGAGATGTAGGTTCTTTTTCCTCTGTTAGTATGTTACGCTCAACTCAGACAAATGACAAGTTAAGCACATCATGTCTCAAAACATTAACGGTTCACTTAAAAAAGAAAATGGAAATCGTTTCCATGTTGACATCAAGCGGCCCGGAGGTCGGATCTTAATCATTTATAATGGGAGTGACCCATTACTGGCTGATCAAACTTCATATTTCATTGATAAAAAAATCTACCACGAATTGTTATACAGATATTACATTTTTGCTTATCTCTTACTGCCTC
Source organism: Toxotes lorentzi (assembly GCA_037833715.1). Classification (NCBI taxonomy): domain Eukaryota; kingdom Metazoa; phylum Chordata; class Actinopteri; family Toxotidae; genus Toxotes; species Toxotes lorentzi. Next base: position 15,857,037 of record JBBMJY010000009.1, on the reverse strand, counting down.
TCTGTCAGACACACCAACAAACACACACCTACACAACACATTTCAAAAAGAACAAGCTGTCCAGCATCAATAATGGACCTGAGGACAAATAAAACTATGACAGATTAACATTAGCATAAAAAATTATTAATAGGCAGATAAGAAAGAGGATAGACTAATGACCTGCAAGCCTGATCAGACCTGCTGTTTGAATGGCAGATGAGAGGTCTGAGCCAAAGAAGTCAGAAACAAGGTAGAGGTGAAAACAGCGTCTCGTTTTTGACAGTGTAGTAGAGCTGAACTGAAGTGATGGCAAACTGACTGAAGCTCTGATTTCGTTGGGATGGTGCAACATTCATAATCTGAAATGCAATGTTTATTGTACACCTGCTGCATCCCTGTTCAACCATGTGCCTGTTGCATTTATAGCTGCTCTCTCCTGTTTATCAGCCCTACTTTGCCCCCCAGGTTCTCATGCAGTTTCTAGGTCCTTTGTCTGGGTTTTGCTGTCTCAATTATAAATTGTCTGTAGGCTAGTCTATGATTCTGAAGGGATTTCAGAGATATGTCATCTGACCCCTTCCTCCACACAATCACTTTTGCTCTTTTCCTTTTTTTGATAATGATCTAAACCACTAATTATGTTTACATGCACACAAGAAATCAGACTGTTGGGAGAACTCAGGTGAGGCATGAAATCACTTCTTTGAACTTAAGCTTCTTACTGATAAACAATAAGCTTATTATAGCATTTGGACTGACTATGGCATAATAAGACTTCTGTCTTACCATGTTCTTGTGTCCGTATTTTAAACATAATCAATAGTTCAGTTGTGGCAACTGACTTGCAGTATATAGACTTTTTCTTTGCATTTCAGTTTTAGTCTAATTTTGGGTTTAATTACTATTGGTACAAAGACCCATGACTACATGTTCTTATTGTTCCTTCCATCACTCCACCACACTTCTGTTAATACTTTCCCTGTTCTGTTTCTTCTTTCGTATGCACATCTCTTGTATAAACCCTGACAAAAACTCTGTTGACAATAAACATACATTACCAACGATATTTCACCAATAGAGATCTATCCCAGCTTATCTAGCTAGTGTTAAGTCCTATTTATTCATGTGATATTTAAGAAAGCTATTTAAGAAAGCTACTGCCGAATGGCAACAGCGAAAGTCAGAACAGCAGGGTAGTCTAAGGCCATAATGACAGACATCTCTGTACTTGTACACTCAATTTGTGAAAGTTGAGTGTGGAAGAGAGAGAAACAAAAGTCTAAAAAGATGACCATGATTAAAGTTGGAATTATGCTCCTCCAGGCTTCCCAAAAGCAAATGTGCACAGGGGTTGCTCAGATATGAGCTGTTTCCTTTATACTAAGTACATTTATGTTTGTTAGCATAGCACTTTCAAACCTGAAGCCCAACAGGAACTGAATCAACCAACCATTTTGCTTGACACATATGTCGAAAAAACACATTGTTCAGCTATGAAAGGTGTGTACGCAGTCTACTCTATAATCTACAGTTAGCAATAACAACCTTCTTTCACAGGTTTTTTTCCAAGACAAAAAACTTTTCCTCAGAGAAGCATAATGCCAGCCTAAGACAATTAGGCCATAGATACTCACCAGCCCCTGGTATCTAAATGAGTCGTACACGCTCCGAATGAAGAGCCAGAAGGGCCAGAGGTACTCAAACCTGAATTCCAGTACAAAGTCTGCCAGAAGCACCAGCGCCCACACCACCAGGAATTTCAGGTACAGGAAGGTACTAAAAATGAGAAGAAAAACTGGATGACAATGTGTTTTGAAACTCAAATACACTACAACCTTCAAGAGTGTTTTTTTCCTTTTGGCAATGTTATTTGTGTTAACAGGAATGGTATCTTTACGCTCAAGACTACATGGCAATTAATCGATAAGAAAGTATATCAAACAGATTTGGCTTGATTGTGAGTGTGTGGGGTGTGTGTTGAATGCAACTGGGTGCATATATAGTACAAGTATGTAGAAATTTCAGACTTGTGAAAGTATTCTGGAGGAGATCTATGTCTGCACATACACTGAAAATGTTGTTGTAATTTATTGCTAGTCCTTTGATAGCGTCATATTTCAAGTCAATTTAATAAGACAGATACATCTCAGTTTACGTTTTTTTTGTTAGAACACCAAGATCTAGACAGAGACACGGTGGGGGTGTTCTTTGATCTCCAAAGCATGACTGTTGTGTCATGGGGGGATATCTGTTCAATAATTCAAGGACTGCCCCACTGCTCCAGGTCTAGATGCCACGAGTGTAACTAGTGGCCTTTAACGTTTGATTTACCAGATATATATAGGAAGTCACACAGAAGTAGGACCTGTCAGGTGCTGCTGGAAGGACAACCACGCAACTTCAAGTTGTCCAAACTGAACAGAGCAACACAACCTCTTAAGAAGTCAGGCTAACTGACTGCAGTCTTATCAACTCCTGTTTACGGTTAATGATAATATAAGTTAGGGTATTAGTGTACAGATAAGGTGTATGAGGTGAAGTTGGCAATGAGCAGCCAAAGCTGCTGTGGTGTTAGCTAACAGAAGTTACATTAGCTAACAGGGAAGCGGCTAATTATTGACGTTGCTAGAAGATGACAACTGACGTGGGAAAACGACAGATAGTCGAGATTGTTTCATCAGTATGTGCACCCACAACAATGTATTTCAGACAGTAACGTTTCTATGATAGAAGACCTTGTGACATGGTTCAAAACAGGCTGTGCTGCGGCCTAGCGCTACAGCTAGCTTCACAGCTACCGTTACCGTCTAACTGATGTACAACGAAAACATACTGCTAGCATCCACTGCGCTATCACTAGCAGCTAGCTAGGTTAATAAACGTGCTAACGGTGGCAGTTCATTAACACATCAATGGCAACGTTAGTAAGTTTAACGTTCCACAGCTATCAATCCGCAAGCCTTTTCATTCAGTGGCCCCCATTATTGTCGTGAGGAGGACGCCTTCGTCAGGCTCCATATAAGTTACCTGCCGTATATACCCTCGGTGATTCGGTTCCGTTTCAACGGCCGTCGGAGTTTGCTGCAGTCCGCATTGCGCCGCTTCATCCTCCTCCCCTTGGCTTTGGCCTTCGAGTACCCACTGTAATCTTATCCAGTTTTCTTGTGTATACGGACAAAAATAATAAATGAAGTGCTTGTGGTATATGTCGCTGTTATTATTTTTCCCCACTGGAAACAAAGAAATAAATAAAGGACTCTATTCGGGAACCTCCTCTTTTTCTCTTAGCGCAGGCTCAATAAGCCCAAACCGCGCTGTATTTTACGTACGTCCAGTTGTCAGACGGCTGGTATATCCAATCAATCTATCCGCCGAGGCCTCTCTCTTTGACGGATACAGAGATGAGCCACTTGTGTTGCACCGTGGCCTCTCACTCGCGTCTCCTCCGCCAAAGATAACAGGACAGAGCGAGGAGGCGGGGCGGCTGTGTGTGGAGCGTCTCGCCGTTAAACCAATCAGACTTTTGTGGACAAATCGGGCACCGCTGATTGACCAATCAACCTACAGCGTAGGCGGGCTCTAGCTAAGAGGTTTCTGCCTGTGGTTTATTACAAGCAGAAAATATGCAGTCTTTGGGACGAAAGTCCCTTTGTGCTAGACACGAAAACGACTGGCTTCGTATGGCATCTATGTTTTGTTACCAGGTTAACATGCGTGCATTATAAATCAGCGTGTGCGTGCGTTTGACTAAAAAGTGTTGGTTGCAGTCATCGATGTTTATAATCAGATTTACTTAACCCTTTGCTTTTTTTGTTTATACCTTTGTCTGTAGGCCCAAAACAAAGTGGCATGATGAAAATAAAAACAGAGGAGAAAAATGTACAGAGGTATATCCATTCACAACTAAAGTGAAGGGACCTTTATAGATTTCTATAAAGGCAATTTCTAATCGCTTATCAGCTGTTCATTTTATTAGAACGGCCTGTTGTTTTATTATGGAAATATTGCTGTGTAGTCCTTCCTTTGGCAAACAAGTCATAAGGAAGCATATTAAAATGCTGCCAAGCTATAGGAAGTCAACATTTATGCCATACATTATTATATGTTTTTCTTTACCCAAATTATCTTTTTATTAAATTGCATAACAGAAAGGATAATTGCTCTCAGTTGAAATAAAATGCATTTTTCAATGAGCATTAAAGTCAAACTCCACACATGCAGGACCAGTGAGATAGACTTTTTCCTTCTGCATGCCCAGCAGCTGATAAAACCGATATGTTGTGCTTGGGGTTGCGCCCATTTTCAAAGCGAAAGGTCAACACATGCGTCAATTAGAGAAGTATGCGGAGAACATCTCCAATGGCTCCTCAGTACGCACCAAGTCTGCGCTCCCGTCTGGCACCTCTGCTGCTTTTCCTGCAGCTGGGGTTCATTGTCATATATGCCTTTTGCACTGAGATCCAAAGGGAAGAGAGCAGAGATGAAACTTTCAGCAACATTTACCCAGGTGAGAAGTTCATTTGGAGGGGGTGGGTAGACAGTTCATGCTTCATTTGAATAACTCATTAACAAAAAATACACTTTAAGCTACTTCATATGGATTCTTAAAAAATCTACATAAAGTGACATTTTGGAATGTCTTAGCCCGAGGAGGGGCTGCAGTTATTGCTGCTGGACATTGATAAGCTCTGACAGTTGCTGGTTCTTTTGGAGCAGATCAATTGGTTTGTTTCCAGAAAACTGAGCTATAACTTGAAATACACCAGACTTGAGTGTATTGTCTTGTGATTCAGATAGAATAGAATAGAACAGAGTTTTATTTGCCACTTGCACAGATACATTGCAGTACATGTGCATTGGAATTCTTGTGCGTTTCACATGGTGACTATAAAAGGCATATTGCACATGGTGAATATTGCACATAGTAGAGAGATATGTGACAGTTTTTAAAGCCTGCTACTTCTCTTCTCTTGCAGAGTTCCAGGATGTGAATGTGATGGTGATTCTAGGTTTTGGCTTCTTATGCACTTTTCTAGTGCGCTATGGTTTCAGTGCCTCTGCGTTCAACCTCCTTGTGGCAGTCTTTGCCACCCAGTGGGCAATGATACTAAATGGTATTTTGTCCTACAGGGGAAAGATCAGGCTAAACTTGAGAAGGTAGGGTCTCACATTTCAATTTCAATGACACATATTTGCTTCCATGAAAGATCTCTTCTGGTTCTGTATTATACTGTAAATGGCTTGTAGCAAAATAAATTGTCACTTCAGTGAGCATAGATGTATTTAACAGAATCAATTAAATGTATGTATTTTACAGTTCTAGTCTTTAAGTCACTGGTTGTAATGTTTTAATATAGCTTGGTAGATGCTGAAATGTGTGCAGCTTCTGTCCTCATTTCAATTGGAGCTGTGCTGGGGAAGACCAACCCTGTTCAGCTCATCCTCATCTCCCTGCTGGAGGTGTCAGGGTTCATCTTGAATAAATGGGTCCTCCAGACACTGCTGAGTGTAAGTGACACTTAATGCTGTGTTTCACCCTTACAGCAGATCTTCAGGTCAAGCATATTTTCATCATACAGTGCATGCTATGGGTTGTCCTGATTTTGGTGGTCATTTGCTGATGATGATGTCTCGCGAATGTAGGTCCGGACGCTGAACAGCATCATGATGCTTCACATCTTTGGGGCGTTCTTTGGACTCATGCTGACCTGGATCCTGTACCGGAAAGGTTCAGAGCAGCAATTTGAAAAAGAGAAATTTGACCGCAAAACAGGATTGTTCTCCATGTTTGGTGAGTAATATCCTCTGTCTTTTTCCCTGATGTTTCTGCTATCAAGGCTTTGTAGGATGGTGCAGTGAATGGGATGGCAATCCTTCAGCTGGAGATTTAGGTCCAAACCCTACAAGCAAAATAGAAATCCTGTTCTCTATTCTGTGTTCTCCAGGGACTGTGTTTCTCTGGATGTTTTGGCCCAGTTTCAACTCAACCCTTGTGGATGATCATACTCCTTGGAGGAAGTTAGGGGCCGTGTGCAGCACCTACCTGGCCCTGGCTGTCAGTGCTGTAACAGCAGCTGCTGTGTCTGTTCTCTCCAGTCCCAAGGGAAAACTCAATCTGGTATGATCCGAACACCTGATATCTTAACGCAGAATTACGCTGCTTCATGTATCCACTCTAAGCTGGACTGGAAGGGCTGGTGCCTGTGTTGGAATCATGAGATTCAACCAAAAATCAAATCATTCACTCCATATGCTTGATACCAGCGAGGTCTGATTTAGGGCTTATGTCTTCACTCCTATGTCAGATCCATATACAGTCATGCATCCTTGCTGGTGGTGTTGCTGTTGGGGTATCAATATCCGCCATTCATCATCCATGGGAAGCCATGATAATCGGATTCACTGCGGCCATCGTATCAACCATTGGACACCGATACCTCAAGGTTTTGATCACCACATGAACATTTTACCCCATGATTAAATACTGTATACATCAGAATTCCTGATAGCCTCTTATTTTCCAGATCCACATGCTACTTGCGTTTCAGTGCCATGACACCTGTGCTGTTCTCAGTACATTTGGACTCCCTGGTCTGCTGGGATGGCTAGCACATCTCCTCCTGCAGATTAAATACTTGGATGATCACACAATGTAAGAACACAAGGGTCACATGACAGACATGGCAGCACGTACACACACAGAAGGTGCGACACTTTGTGTGCTTCATTTGCAGGGCAATCCGGTTTGCTGTATTTCACATTTGTAGTCTCCTGATCACCTTGTCTATAAGTCTGTCCACGGGAATCATTACAGGTAAGCTTCCATAGTCAGCAGCCTCCATAATCATAAATGAGATCTGGAAAAAAAGTGAAGAGGTCCTGATCAGGGCCCATTTTGCCTGATTTGTTAGAAAAATAATGCAATACAAAGTGTTACAGTTACACCCATGAATTGAATTCGAAGTTTTCAGTATTTTAGTAGAATTAACTTGAAATCACCTCTTTTTACATTGTCCACAGGGTGACAGCTGCAGGTGTATGTCAGTTCAGTTTTATATGTTTACCATTTGTGAGCTTGTTGTCCTAATGACCTTTATATACCATTGTTAAAAGGACTTCTGCTCATGTGGAAATTCTGGAAACCACCCCAAGACAGGAAATGCTTTGATGATCAGGCTTTCTGGGAGGTATGAGATCAGTTTTATATTCCTCTTTTTACACTGAAAAAAAAATGGCTACAGTGATAGTGAGCATTATCGCATTTGGCATCATCTTGTGTTGTGTCTTACAAAGGCAAATTCATAAGCCTGATATTAATAAAATATTTTCATTTCTTGCAGTTTCCCAATCTTGCAATGCGCAAGTAAGAAGGCGGAGAAAGAAATAGACCAAGTTTGAAGTCCTGGAAGTACAAACTATTTTTGGCATAAATTCATGTCAGTGTATATAATACAAGTATTTACATTTTTAATGCAAAGTAGTTATAAGACGCATTTATGTACGCAAGGCTGTGACAGAAAATTAGGTTTAGCCGGAGAAGCATGAATGGAAAACTCATTTACTGTTCAGTTTGTTTATGTTTAATGCTGCCATGGTTGTCAGAAAATGACCTCATGGTTTGTTACACAAGCAAAACAGGTGAGTGTTGCAGTCAAATACAAATCTCCAGTATACAAACAACATCCTACAGCTGTGAAACCTTTGTTGACTTCAGGTCAATTGGTGTAGGCTCATTAACCTTCAACAATAAATCTGGATGATGCCAAAATTTCAGAGCTGACAATGTTTTCAAGAGAAATACAAGCAGCCCCATATGCTTACATTCAGTATATAGCGTATTATGTATTTTGAAATGTTGCTTTTTAATATATTTTGTACCATAATAACTTACGTAAATTCCTCTTAACAAACAAGTTCAATGTTCAAATTAAATGAATGTCATAGAAGTCAGTATACCCGAAGGAAACATGGACAGTTCAGGGAAAGTACATCTCCCAAAATACACATTTTGTTATACACAAGTTGTAAACCCTTCTAACTACAGAGCTCCACGGTCCGAGTGCAAACAGACACATTTAAAGATGTGCCTCATTTCAAAATATTCAAACTTTTGAGGAATCTATTAAAGTCTGTACTTAGTTATGATTTAGCCAGTATACAGTAAATGATATAAATTAAATGTTACTCTGAATAT
>JBBMJY010000009.1:15804368-15846893 GCA_037833715.1 Toxotes lorentzi | reverse complement strand
ACTGATTATTTGCTGACATATATATATATATATATATATATATATATATATAAAGCTTTAATAAGAATATGTACTGCATCTTTGTGCTGACCATCTACAATCAGGAATCCACTGTTCTGCAAGTTCTGCACACTAATCATTAAAAACTAGAGGAAAATAAAGATCTTTAACACAAATTTCAAAGTAGCCAACATTACCCTTCTGTAGCTACACTTTGTATGTGAATATCAGTGAAAATACCAGCACTCCAGAAGCTATAGATGCGATGGTGTTTCTTCTTTCCCCCCAGTCCACATTGCACTCACAGTCCCCGCACCGGATTCCGTCCAGGAAGCCTGACATGACTCTGAGAGAGGAGGGTTAGGGCGAACAAAGTGTGAAAGTGAAAATAAGATCAAAACCCTTACAGGAATACTTTGTCAGCTCGACAACATACGTGTTCGTGAAATATAATAACCAATATATAATCGAAAAAGTCAAACTCCCCCCCAAAGTGATATCTGAAATCAGAAAAACAATGTACACCTTTGTGCGCAATAGCTGTACAGTAAAGATGATGCTCACCCCCCCGACTCATACACGAAGCACCAACAATGCTGTAACTCTGACACATATATGCTGTAAATCAGCAGCTCTCTAACACCTATTCGAAAACAAAGCTGTCGACGTATCAAACTTAAAAGCTGCGGAAACAGACAGAGTATCCATACGGTAGATAACAACACGACAGCGCCGAGTCTTTTGTTCATCGCTTTGGCACTAGCAAACATTTCCTTGAAGGTTTCTTCTTGCTACGAAGTCACCGTAAATAACATCATAAGTCAAACGACAACGGTCGTACCGAGCGGAAACCCACAACCAAACGGCTTTACTTTGAGGCAATGTCCTTTTTAAAGAGCTTCTTACCTTTTATCTTCGTTCTTTTTATGTGGATCCCTTGGATAAATCCGACTTCGCTTCTAAAAGAGCTCGGTCATGCACATGCGCAGTTCATCCGCACCCATTTGACGGGGGAACCTCTGAGACGCTGTTGATGTTGGTGCCTTCAGGTGCTGTTGGACAAAACGGGAATTTGTGACAACATCACAAGACATCAACCACTCACAAAGTAATAAACCTGGTATGTATATGGTACATATATGGTATTAATACGGTAATCGACTTAGACATGACAAATATGCGACGTATGAACAAGTACACGTCCTGCTAAACCTGAAAAAAATAAAAATCTACCGCATGAGCATTTTTCTCCAGTTGACTACGATATTGCAGTATAAAGTTTTAAAAATGTGTGCTAGCTTTGATACTAAACACCAAATTATACAGAGCCGATTTGGGGGTTATTTTCTCCTCTTAAATTGCAGCACACAATGGCATCTACGGGTCTTACATTGAAGTACGAGCTTAGCACTGGTACATGAAAGAAGCACAGTGGATGAGCATTTTGTAGAAAACATATGCTTTGATATTTACTGAAGGTATTGCAGACTGCAAAACGTACACCAGTGCCAGTAAAGCAACACATGCCAAAGGAAACATCAGCAATGAATGCTTAAATATAACTTAAATAACATTTAAGTGAAGAAAAGATACACAAATGTGAGCAAAAGAATGTTGTCCGAGAGATTCTTGTATATTTTCTTCCCTTGCATGAAGGCCTGTTTGCATTTGAACAGACTTAATCTGCGACTCTGTGCTGTGGGTGAAGAGCATTTAAAGACTTGTTTAAAACATGTTTGGTGGTTTTAGTGTATTACATATAGTTTTTCTTGGAACAAAGGGAGAACATTTTACACATTGGTTTATCTCAGAGGAAACAGAACATTTTCTTAGATCTAGCATTGTTTGTTAAGATGACCTGTTGATCTTCTGAAGTCATTTGCTGCATGCTCCATCTGATGGGAGACTTGTGCTCGGTAGGGACATCATGTGTGAGTCACATGGGGCCTTCATGCCTGCTGCTAACCCTTTTCTTATTCACACACTGCAGTGCTTTCAACTGTGGGTGCAGGACTATAAAGAACATATCTGAGATAGTAGTATCAGTCACCATCTACTTTATTGTAAGTGATTACAATCAATAAACATTCACAACACGTACTGGATTAAAAATATATCAAGTATCAAGTTAGTGGTCCATAAAAACGTGTTTAGTATCGTAATTTGAAGTAAGCATTAAATGAATTGTACGGATACATTTGAAAATACAAGCCAGAGTAAATGAGCGGCGTCCTCAGTCAGGTGGGCAACTAGAAGACAACAATCATCTTAAAAGACACCAAGCAATTGCAAGGCAACAGCAATGGACAGGATGATGACTCCAAAGTATCCAATGTAGCCATAGGCACCATTCATCCTCTTGGCTGGATCTGGAATAACACATAAAAACAGGACAATGTAAACATTCACCAAAGCCGAATCAGGAAACATACTGTATAACTACTATTTAGTATAAACAATCAATACTAAATTTGCTCCTAGGGAAATTTTATAGTCTGATTTTGCAGCTCTGAACACCTAATATTTTGCGGATAACACATTAAATGACAGTGCATTACTTAACCACGTAAGTTAAACAATTACCACAATTTAGACTTCACTGATGGATGTCTTAGTTTCATTACCTTTTGCTCAAATACTATCTTCTGTTAATGATTAAGCAAAACTAGGTGAGGAGCAATAAAACTGCTCAGACAATCCGTGTACTGTTTCCTCTGTGACACCTGGACTGCACACACCCTCCATTACATCTTTCCACATTACATTAGCATGAGGTCAGCCTTACCTCCTGTGTAGTACCCCCAGGCGTAGGAAAACCGGCTGGTCACCCAAATAGCCCCCAGCACAGATGCTGATAACTGAGATTACGAACAGAAAATCAAAAACAATGGAAGATACAAGGGTGATTTAGTTTGATGAAAACATGCTGAATCATGGTGACACTGTCTTTGCGGCTTGATTCTCTTATCTGTAGAATTTATGCCAAAGATCAGGACGATTGCCTTCCCCTCCCACATGTCTAACTAGTCATTAATAACCACGTCTAGGCCAAGACAGTGCAGCAAAAAAAAATACATGTATGTACTTTATACTGAAAAACATACACATAACTGTGACTAGGTATGATTATGATTAAGTTAAAATGATACATACCGGATAGACAAGAGCTGCGATGGTCTGGAACACAAGCCACTGAGGGTACACCTCGAGGGTGTTCTGGTGTGCTCTCTGGATACAGTTGAACACTTGCTCCTTGTCACTGTACATAGTGGGGTACTGCAAAGTGAAGCAAATACCACACATGCAATTAATAAGCAATAAACAAAAGACGGAAATTGCTTAGATAACATTATTGCAAATACTCTACACATTTTAGTCCTGTTTTAACGATTACATTCACCGAAAGTAAATACATTTGAAAAGATAATTATCTTTAAGTCAAACTTCAGCTACCTTAACATCGAACTTCTTCCTGGCACCCCCAACCTTGACTGCTAAATACCCCAACATAATCCAACTGTAGAGGTAAGTGAATATGACATATCCAAAGCTGGATGGCAGCACAGTGAGAACATCCATCTCTGCTCGATATTTAACCCGTTTTTCAGGTTTCAGGTTAGCAGAACACGGTAGCGTGTAAACAAAGCAATAACCGACGGCCTAGTGAGGTAGTGAAGCAGGAAGCCACCAAGTAAACAGAGCAGAGGTTACTTAAAACATCGCGAGATTTCATGTCTGCCGAGGGATTTTTTTAAGGACACCCCCCATGAGTTGCATAATCTTAACAGTAATAATACTTATATGATTTAAGTGTTGTATCACACAGGCTTATTTCATATGTTATTTGATTTATTTTTTTTTATTTAGCTACAATCAAATCACAATCGCTCATGTAAAAGAGTATTATATACAGTATAAAATACAGACTACATCCTCGCTCAGTTGTTGGACTGTTTCTCTAAAAACAAAAAACAAACAAAAAAACAAAACAAAAAAGAAAACCCTTAAACAATAAGCAGGTGCATGTATGCTTGTATTTTTTATCTTTCCCACATGCTAGGGTGGAAATTAAATTTATAATGCATGCATTAACACAACAAGCAGTGAAGGGAGTTTTTTTTTTGTTGCAAATAAAATTCTAATCTATTTTCTGGTGGTCTGCTGGTTAGCCCAAAATGATATGATTCTTTTGTCCGAGTCTGAATGAGCCGACACTGAATCGACTTCTACTCATCACCAATCCAAGTTTCATACTTTTTTAGAAAAATAAAAGCATATGCGACAATATCAGTTCTGGAGAATACATATTGTGGACATAAAAAGCTACTTTCTCCCAGAGCGAATGGAGAATTTTACGTTTGGTTTGAGCCACACTGAGCGAGTGAGACGGTGAACCGTTCAAAAGAGTCCGATCGTTCGTAACAAGACGACTGGAAATTTCCACCGGCAGCTTAAAGCCCTCTGCCTCTCCAGCCTCGCTTTCAGTTGAGTGACGACGACAGGGGGTTCAACTTCTCGAGAGAGAAAACGCCTGCGCTTTCGACAAGTATTTCCACGGTTGAGTTGTCTTCGTAAATCATCGCATTGTTAACGTATCGTGATACGTTTTTGAAGGTGATTAAGAAAATCTAGTTTATATCGACGTTATTAGAACAAAGGTTTCAAGCTACAGTCGACTCGGTAAGTAACACAGCGTAAGCTAACGTTAGCATAACTTCGTTTTACCAATCTGGAGTTACATGTAAAGTGTTTCAGTCGGCTGCTAAATTTATTGTTTAAGTAGCTGTAAAATGAATTTCAAAATTGTTCTTCGACCATAGGTTAAGGATTTGGCTATGATGTATATTGTACTAACAGGAGACGTTAGCTCAACGTAGTCGAGCCATTTTTAGCTTGCGTCATTCTGGAAATTTCCAGTACTTCCCAGTCCGCCATTGCAGTTACGCGTCTATGCTCGTGAGGGCCAGCACTGAGATAACAACTGTTACGCAACAACAGCCGTAGGCTTACACATTCAGTATGGCTGCTATTATCAAGGCACTTATCACAAAAAATGACCCACTTTAATTGGTACTGCGACTGCAAAGTGCAAACGTGTCACACCATTCAAGGATTACTGATTGTTTTGAAAAAGTGAGCCTTCTTAAATACTAATGCATTTTTTTTTTTTGTCTCATTCCAGCCTGCGGCAGAAAACAAAACAATGGCCAAGGGAGAAGACTCGCACTCTGCAATGGCCCTCGCCCGCCAGAGTGATGGCATCAATGTGATCTTTGACCAGAACAGCCCTGCCTCATCTCGCTCTCGCTCCAGAAGCAGCTGTGGCAGCAGCCGATCCTCTGGCTCGAGCGGCCACAGGGGGCGCAGAAGCCACAGGGGACGTTACAGGTCTTCATCATCCTCTTCATCTTCATCATCTTCATCTAGCAGCAGGTCCTCCTCTCGCTCCAGGTCCCGCTCTCACCCTCGCTGCCACAGACCTTCTTCCCGCTGTCGCTGTGACAACCATCACAGATACGGTCGCAGCCGCCGCTCCCCACCGCGCCGCTACAGGGCCCATTCTCGCTCATACAGCCGCTCGCCCTCGCCAGACAGGTACACACGTCGCAGACGCTATAGGTCCCGCTCTAGGTCTTCCAGTCGTTGGAACAGGTACAAGAGGGATGTAAGCCAGTTTAGATGCCGGTTTTCCCGATCCCCAGCCAGAAGCTATAGGAGCCGCTCAAGGTCCAGATCTACAGGACGCTCTCTGAGTTTGAGTGCGGATGGTAAGTTTATTGTATAAAATGGTGAAATTGTTATTACTCTTTGTATTTATTGCCCAGAGAGGCATACTTTAAATGTGACAAAATGATGAATTTATAACTAATTAAATCTTCTTTAATCTGTTTTCTCCAGATAAGAGAGAACTCCTCAAAGCTGCAAAGGATAATGCTATGAAGATCCTTGGAGTGGAGACACTGGAACTTCCTGAGAGTGTGAAACCAATCCTGTCAGAGCAGGCGTCCCCAGAGCCAGAGACAAGGGTGAGACAAGACCCTGAAAAGACTCTGTTACAGGTGGGTGTCTTAAAGTGAACGTCAGCTCATACTGAACACATCATGTCATCAAGAGAGGACTTTGTCTCATATTCTAATTATAGGCCTAGAAGTATCTTTTCCCTTTTAGGACCAGATGTAAATATAAAACGAGGGGTGTTGAATTTTAGAAACAGCCAAGTTTGTGTAATTAAAAAAAAATCCTCTTGTGCTTAACCAAGCACAGACCATCAATTAATTTGTTCTACCAAATGGACAATGGACTCATAGGTATTTGGATGTTGGAAGAATCCTTTATTTAATTTTTTATTTTTATAAGTTGCTCCTAGCTGTCACAGCAGTTTACCAAAGTTACAACAAGCATGCAGTGTGTATCAAGCACAGTGTAATGTCTACAGATGTCTGTTGATTAGCGTGAGGTCTGTGTTGAATTTCCTGTGTCTTGTGTTAACCTTTGGACCCCTGAGGGAACACACATACTCTCTATTTATTCCTGTCTTCATAGATGACATGACAGTGGTCTCCTTCACTCATCGGCACCTGGGATTAAAAGGCTGTCATGTGACTTGGGTGACAACAATATGTGTTTGCGTGAAAGGTTAACTGATAACTCTTGTAATGTCTTGTATCAACTAGAATTTTGAACCAACATATATGTTGATTAGCTCACATTTAGACATGATGCACACAGCTCATTCAAATGCTAAATAGACACATAGATAACTGGATGATGTATAAGCAAGTTCAGATATTGTTACTGACTACTCTTCATATAGCAAGGCAGCAGAATTTTGACAATCACAAATGTATTTATGCTTGCAGTTGAAATGGCTCGTTATTTAGCAGAGTCCTCCACTCGCTGATGGAGCACAGGCGTGTGGACTGCATTATAGTGA
The DNA here is from genome assembly GCA_037833715.1 of Toxotes lorentzi. Classification (NCBI taxonomy): domain Eukaryota; kingdom Metazoa; phylum Chordata; class Actinopteri; family Toxotidae; genus Toxotes; species Toxotes lorentzi. Next base: position 15,839,959 of record JBBMJY010000009.1, on the reverse strand, counting down.
CTATTCCTGTCAAGAGAACAAAAAACAGACGAAGAACTCCTCTCCATATGCCAAAGATAAGTTGGTACACGAGGCATGTACTGAGGGGCTGGGAAACCTGCGTCACCATCATTCTGCCACTCTAGTCAGAGAAGACATACTTTCTTTCTTTGATATTTCATTGTCAACTTTTGTTTTATTCTGTTTCAAGGCCTGTCCTTGAAGTGTTCTTTTAATGATTGAGCCTAGTCTTTGACAGCAGTTTGGGGGAGGGGGGGGGGTACATGAGAGCTGCAGTTTGTTGAAGCTAATACTTAAATAATTATCTCTGCAGTGGAAGTGTGTTTACAATATTAGTTATAAAACCTATAGTCCATCTAAATCAACTTCACAAACTGTCAAAGCTCCCTCTACCATTAGTTCTCCACTCACCTCTAACTAGGTCCGTCTTTCTTGTCTTTGTGAAACAGAGCAGTGAGGCGGAGCCTGATGACATGTCCAGCCCTAAGATGTCCCCTAAAAGGAGAATAATCTCTTTCAGCATTAATGTAAGTGGCTCAAATTGCATTTCATCCTGTTTTTTCCTAAACTATTATTATTCAAAGCCAGTCTAAACACTGCTTTACATTACCCTGGACACATAATGATCTGTTCTAATCCTTTTTAGAATTCAGTGGCCAAACCAACAGTGGCAGCTCCATCCGGTGCTAAGGTAACTCCCAGAGTGGACAGCTATGAAAGCAGGAAGCCCTATGGCCTCTGGGTTCCAGTCAAATCAGGCCAATCCTCCAACGCACGCAAACACACACTAACTAAGTCACACTAGTGTGGCAGAGTACATGGACATTGTAAATAGTGTAAATATTTTGTACATATGTTCATTTCACGGTTGGCGTTTTCTTTCAGATGTTAAAGAGTTATATGGGAAGAAATGAAGAATTCGTTTCAGGTGGGATTATTTTTTTCCCCTTCGTTGTGTATTTCGCTGTTTAAAAATGAAATAAAGATTAAAAATGATTGTTTCTGTCTTTTTTTTTTTTTTTTTCCAACCAGTCATAAATCACATCACATAAATCAGTGTAACGTAGGTGGTGCATTCAGATATTCCAGTAGGGTGTATGGGTTACATTAACTGTGGGTTTATAAATACACAAGTATGTGAAACTGAATGTAGGTAAACTAAGGGTAACTCCATACTTGTAAATGCTGCAGTGAAATTAATTTATGGTGGAAAATGCCAGCTTGTCATGCCAAAACCCAAAAATCACCATAGCTTGGCAATGAGCAAGAAGTATGTGTACTAACAGATCGGCAGAGATTTGGCAGTTGCCTCACTTTAAAGAGATGATTTGTCAAGACTGCCAGATGCCTGCTCTGTTTTTAAAGGTTTTTCTCAGTCCAGTCTAAGCATGTGCCAGGACTGATTGTTCAGGATTTGCTGTACACAGACACAGTCAACATGGAAAATGGAGATGAGTTAGCTGCAATTCTTAAAGTAACCACATGGTGTCAGTATTACACTTATTTTTCTCTGGGCATTGCTTGGTTTAAGTTTATAACTCATTATCCCTCAAACTGGGGAAAACGTCATTTCCCCCAGTGAAAATGTCATTTAGATGTCAGATTATTTGGCTAATTCATGTAGTAGTTCCAAAGGTAACATAATACCAATGTATCCATACAAGGCTGTATTACAGAACAGAGGGGTTTTAAAAAAAAAAATTCCACAGTAAAGCAACAAGGTTCGGCATGATTGGCAGCTCACTCTACTCTCTTTATCAGGTTTTACAACAGGCCTTTTTCACAGAGACGTAAATAACATTAATGAGTGATGATGGCTGAATTCCATGTGGCTGCATCAGGTATTGTGCATGTTGGTTTACTGTCACTTGACACTTGAACAGATAAAGAGCCATTGTTAATGTACTCGTCCTACCATGACAAGTTAAAATGTCTCTTGTGAAAAAGACCTGTTATATTTTATGAACACCTGTTCAGGAATCACAGCCGCTCACATTTTCTTTTTCTGTCTTTTTTTTTCCGCTGACGGGATGATCACCAACCATCCATCACCATCAGCTGTCTGCTCGCGCAGGATTTGAACATGTTGCTTCTTGGGTAACTTGACATGATCTGATGTTGTGGCTGCTGTGTTACTTTACCCTAAAGCTTGTGTGTATTTAGCGTGACAAGTTCTTGGCATGTGTTAAAATGCTCGTGAATTATTGTAAGAAGGGTAACTCATCTTTTGCGTAAGATAAGTATTGAGTAAATAATACATGTGACTCCTTTCTAGATTTTTCAGGATGATATTCCGATACATGTCAAAATCTGTTGTAATAAAAGGGTAAAATCACACTGTTATTAATATGTCTTACTGCCAGACTGCGTGTCTCCTGCTGTAAACTGACCTGTTAATTCTGATTAATTACTTTGACAGGAGATAAGGAATGCTTACACATAACACAGTGAGTCTTAGTGGATCTGGAGCTGAAGATAAAAGAACACAATTATGTACAGTTTACTTAATATGCTAAAACTGCACCGATAATCACACGAGGAGTTGTCCTTTGTTTGATTCTTTCAAGACAAAGCAGAGAAAGCAGGTTTGTCTTGTTATTTCTGTATGGCCCAAGCAATCATTGTGAATTTTTTTAGAGTTGGTGCCACTTAGTCACTTGCAGGCTTTTGTATCTATGGGAAAACTCACTCAACTGCTGGCGCTGGTATTGATTCGATCTTCCTCTTCATGTTTACCAGGCTTAAATCAAACCCATTTGTGCTTTGCAGGGAACACTTTTAACTGGGATTTGGCTTTGAAAGAATCAAAGGTGTCTGTATATCTGAGAGACACAACCGTGAATTTATGCACTGCTGTTCCTCACAAAATTCCCTGCCAATATCCTCAGGTGCATCAGATAAGACAACAAAAATATCACAGTCATAAACCTGAACACTTAATCCACTCCCTAACAGCTCCAGAGCAGAGTCAGATATCAAAGGCATAATTTGAAGACCTCCTCTACCTTTCATCAGCAAAACATAAGCAACGCACCATGGTGTTTTTTGCACACCATCCTCTGGGGCATCCCATAAATTTACTAAGAGAAATCACTTATCAAGGTGAAACATAATATAATAACTGATGTGTTTGATTCAGTTCAATGTTGATATGACTTTACCCTACACGAACCGATAACAGTTTGCCCTGTAGAGGGCGCAATGCTGCCACTTTCAGACAGACGTCTCAGAATTGGGAGACTCGCTTGGGAACCTGTTTTCACGTCTTTTATCTCCTCTCCAGTCACAAGGCTTTCCTGCTCATGTCGCAGCTCGGGGCGAATTGGTTAAAGTTAAGATGTGGATGATAATGACTAAATTGAATTGCTCAATTGTTGGTCCTTATCTCCGTGTGCACCTACATTTAAACATTCTTTTGGCTAGCATCTTCTGCTAAACATTGCCCCGAGGTTTGATGGTAGTTAATAGTAGTTCATTCTCACGCTCAAAATGTCTCCGTCATGAGACCACACACAGTAAAAACCCACGGAAAAACCAACAAGTGTGCAAGATAACTGGATAATTGGAAGCGGTTTATTTAAAAATAAGGATAAGAATACTCATAAAGTGTTGTTTTAACTTCTAATACTGTACAAAGGGACACCACACGTTACATTACCAAACAGTTAACTGAATTACCTTCCAGCTTAAAATAACCTCAGCATGATAGAAGATGTATGTAGCATGTACGGAAAAGAAAAAGTTGCACCCAAGACTCCTAAATGAAGAAAAAAAAAAACAAAAACTGAACAGTAAACACGTCCGCTGAGGTGACTGGACCCACTAGACAGCCGTGCCTCTCTCCAAGTTCTGTTTGATCTCCGCTGTGTATTTGCCATAGAAACGCTCCGCCTTCTTGTTGAACTTGGCGTTCCTCTCGTTAATGTAGTCGATGTCTGCGTCGTCGTTGTAAGCCCTGCGTCGGCTGTACTTGGCCCGCTTCTCGATCCTGACAATGGCAAATAAAAGGGATTGCCGAGGCAGTAATTCATAAACTGGTATGGCCACTATCCATGACATATCCATTAACAATAACTGGCTACAGGGCAATAATTTGGCAGTGAGCATTTACATTTGGAAAGGAGAGTGGCAATGGAAAACCTAACGCACACATACGTACTCAGAGGAAAATACTGTCAATTTGTGAGCTCCCAGTCTTGATTCACTGTGTCTTCAAAGCATTGTTGTGCGTCATACACTGGCAACTGAATCCTTGTCTAATGCCCTACAGTCGCATCTCTAACACAAGCCTCAGACTGTCTCAAATATAGAACAGCTTAGGGAAAGGGGTAGTCAAACGTGAAAGGGACTTCTGTAGCAAAGACAAAAACATAACAAAGAACCAGGGGAAGAAAAAAAAAAACAGCTTGAGGAAGCAGGGACACCAAAGTTACTGTTTGATGTCTGTGTGTTGTGACTTTTATGTGGTTCTTGTTAAGGTTTGAGAAGAGTCTACCCACGCCCACTTACCAAAATACTTAGCATGGTTATTTGTGGTATCCATAGTACTATTTGTTTGACATAATATATACATAGTCTGCGAAAGGTCTAACTAGGAGCTGGAGATCTATACTGTTTATCTCCATCATCCTATTGAGATAATAATGAACTGCCTCCTATCAGCTGTTTGCATCAGGATCTCTACTCCGGGGCTGATTTCTTCAGCTCTGACAGGCCCTGGTTCACTCAAAATACCCCCCCTCTCTTCCAAATTGGCAAAGACAACGCAAACTCACTCTTTCCACACATGATTTATTACAACTGAGATAGTCTCATATTTCCAGACCTATCTCCGCTCAACGTTTGTGCTGTGCCAGGGCCAGGAAAAGAAGTCTGACTGAACCCACTGTCATTCTGACATACATGAAAGAAAAAAAAACCTTTTGGTTTGCTTGAATTGCTTGAGACAATCATAATAAGCAAGGTTGGCCTAAACAGAGCTGAGCTCACCCATGCTTTTCTTAAATAAAATCACAGAAGGATTGAATTCTATTGAAGAGGATTTTACATACGACTTAATGACCTGCCTTATGTACAGTTGCTTTGTCAAAGTTTCCCATCATTAGTGTTTAGCTTGTTAGTCTGGTAGCGAGCCTCTTGTTATTTCTCATTGGCAACATCCACAGAGTGCAGAAATTAAAGAGCAGACGAGGATGTGGCATCCCGCTTCTGTCTGTTTCTGAGTATTACTTACTGTTTCTCAACATCTTCCACCATGCGGTCAATTCCCTCCTTTGTGGGGACGTGCGTTCCATGGATTAGGCTGTTGGACGTGGGGTGAAAGTCCTCACCGCTGTGGAGCACAGGCAAAGGAATTAGAAATACATAACCACGAATAATCATCATTTTAACATACTTCAAATGACTTCTCTATTCCATTATTGTGATTACGGTCATCCCAATGAGAGAGGATGCTGTGGCTTTAGGGTAAAATGTGTTGGTGCATCGTTCACGGTTCGGCATGTGGCTTTAAGGGTGAAAAACCCTGCAGGCACTGGACTTACCATGTAGGCCTTACATGAACACTTTCACATCTTTAAATGATTTCGGGAGCACGCAGATATGTCAATGCTAACCCCAGGGCACATGAGGGGGTAACATATAGAAAATGCTTTGTGCACATGTGATGGTTGAAAGCTAAGATGATTACGCCAAGTAAATTTCACAGTTACGGTCTTAATAGCAGAGATGTCTTCATGAATCATTTTTACGGCTATGTTAGTGGGAACGCACAAAAAAACTCTTAACGCCAGAGGGCATGATGAGCTGCCCATCTATCTGGATAAACCATAAAAAGACGCTAACACAGTACAGTCATAGCAAAGGAAGAAGGGAAGAGAGGATCAACTGACCATTCCACTCGCTGTCTCTCATAGTTCTCCAAGTCTGGTCTGATCTGCTTGGTGAGCCTTTGGTACTGTCGGAATTGGGCCTCTGCGTAACCTGCAGTTCATTGTGTGAGACAGAGAGTGAGAGAGAGAAAAAAAAAAAATTGACTGCTCTAATTACCGGAACAAACAGCAAGCAGGCACGAGGCTCAGCAACACAACCTGCGGCTGGTTAAGGAAGGACGCAGGGGGAATTTTCCTCCTCTCCACCTCTCTTGAAGCCCCTCTGGTGATAATTTTCTCCCCAGAGGTTTTAATTCAGAGGTGGTTTTGATGCAACAGATGGCAGCCATATTTAGGAAACATAGCAAGTCTTTTTTTTTCTCCTTTCAGTAGATTAAATTGGGAGCAATTTGAGAACATTAATATCCCAAGGGGTCCTTACATGTAACCAGTATTGCTCTATGCACTGCTGCTCTGTAGGACTTAGATCAGCATCTTTAGGCAGCAACATTTCGCTGTGTGTAAAGCAGTGGAAAACTTCTCAAGCAATCACATGCTACAGAACAGTAAAACAAAATAGAAGACTAGAATCACGGTGCACCACTTTTCTCAACAGTAAATTGTATTGAATTACTACTTACTAAATGAATAGACTGAGGTTGTATGGCGTGACATGAGGGTTACCCATGCCTTAAATAAAGCAGTTTGATCTAATCACTGTTTGCCTCAGTGTTACTTCCTGATGTGACTATAAATGTTTGCAAAGGGATTCCAAAGTCAATACAGTCCACTGCAGTGTGTTAAATAATCACTGCCAATCACATTAGGTGTGAAAGCATGTGTTGGGCAATCTAAAGATGGCAACCTTGATGTTCCTCCTATCAACACAAGTCCATTGAAAAGTCTGTGTGCATACTGATCTGTGAGACTAAAGGGCAGGAAGCTGTGCCATTGTGCTCCAAGATCTTTTGTATCTTAAAGTAATTAGAGGAACCTGAATCTTTTAATTATTAAATTGACAATGTATACCTTGAATTAAAAAGTTCTGGTTAAGCAGCATCTGTTCTGCCCTTTGATGATGACAAAGGAAATGTCGAACATTCATCAAACCACCTTACAAATTTGACAAAGGTATTACAAGGTTAACTCCAGGTAAACAGACTAGGCTGACTAACTCTGACACAACAATAATCTGTTAACAAATTTGTTCATATCATGTATAACAAGTGTAACTGTCCACTGTGTTTTGTCAGTACTTTTTGTTGGTTGGTTACAATCTCTCTCTCTCTCTTTTTTTTTTTTTTTTTTTACAACTGATTCAGGTTCTGCAAAGCGTTTTAGGGCTCCACACACTGCCCTCTAAGAAATCTTTATTTCAGCCATGATTTGATGCTGAGAAAGTTATTGAATCCCCAAACATTCTGGTAATATTCAGGTTTACATAAAAATATAAGAGAATTTCAATGTGGTCTCAAACTTTTGGACCCCTCTGTATGTCTGTGTTCACTGGAGAATACCAACCTGCAAAGCCTGTGTCTGGGTTCTTCTTCTTTTTCTTCCTCTCCCAACGCTCTGCATCATCAGCAGTGATCTCCAGCAGTTTCACTCTGTCATAGTCCTCCCCTCTGTCAGCACATTCCTGACAGCCAAATATATATATTTTTTAATAAACACAATTTGATTGTTCTGGAGGATCATTATAAAAATACTGACAAGCTGAACAACAACACTTGTCATCTTGCAGAATATAAAAAATTCTATTGAATTTAAGATTAAGAGTTACTTTATTAATCCCCGTGGGGAAATTCAGTTGTAGCAGCAGTCACAAAGAACAACAAATACACTAAATATAGGAAAAATAATTTATTAATTAGAATATATGAATATTATAATAAATACTTGGACTAAAATACCTTTTTCCTCTGATCTTCAGCAAGTTCCCACTCCAGTCGAGCTTTCTTAGCCTCCCAGTTAGCAGGGAGTTTCAATCTCTTGTCTTCCTCCACAACCTCCTGGTGATTGAGCTTACGTGCTTCATTCTGCAAGGGAAAATAATATGTGATGGCGGGTTGTACAAGCAGCAGTGTGCAGATGGATTGATCATAAATGCAGACAAAAGGACCAGGAGTGTGCACCTAATCATGATTAGTTTTTGAGTAAACACAATTATTTCCTGAACTGACATTAAAACATAATCAGTGCTCCCTATGTTGATAAGTCATAGGTGTGTGTGTGTGTGTGTCAGTCCACAGCTTAATCAAACCACTTGAACGTAATATGTCTTTACAACGTTAATGTGCTTTAATCAGGCAAAGGTGAACATCTCACCCGTTTAAAATGTAACTCTCGAAATTTTCGTAGTCTCGCTTCTCTCTTCTGGGACGCAGGAGTTTCCGTCTGTTCCTCTTCAGCAGCTGTAGTAGATTCCTGAAAATAACGACAGCTACCGTTATTTATGGAACATATGACATAAAAAGAGACATTTCTAAGGCCAAGTGTAGCCAATTATAGACAAGACAGTCGAAAACATCAGTCAGAACTAACTTTAAACGGCGATGACAAGGAAACATCTGTGATGAGCTCACGTTAGCTACCAAGCACTCGCTAACATCGGTTAGCTTAGCACAACCACTCGAGATCGTAAACAACAGGTATGGATCAGAAACACAATATCTGCAAGTGAAATACAACATCGCTCTCAAATGAATAATATTAATCGGCTATTATCTTCTACAACATTAAGATAAACGAGTAACATAGATTAAAAAGAAACTACTAACCTCACTACAAGACGCCATTGTTGTGCTCCACGAAGGAAGAGGACTGGAAGTGACGTGTGACGTTCATTCCGGATGTTGAGAGACAGTAAACGTAAACGGTTATATCTAATAATTTTGTCAGAAAAGTGGATTGAAATGACACAAAAATAAACCACTTTCTGCAGTGTACAGTTTTTCCTCTAATCTTAATTTTTCCTCCTTTCTTTCAATTTGAAAAATAAAAAACTTTTAAAAACTATTAATTGTGATTGAAAATAATTTCCACATGAATTACATCACTTATTTTCTCCCAATAAAGACAAAACCATGCATTCCGCTGTGTTTTTTTAATTTTTAATTATTTATACTTTTATTCATCATATATACCATTGAGTATTTTATTATATTTCCTCCTTTGTATGAACGCCACCAAAAAAACAAAGTTAGTGTACAGAAGTGAGACCCCTGCCACCAACACAAACGCACAAACAGAAAAAAAACTTCCACCACCATTGATAAGTGAAAACAAGCAAGGACACGAGAGAGAGCATCATTAAGTACATCTCTTCACCATTAAGAGTTTGATATGCATCAGTAAGGTGGTAAAAATAATATCAGTTTCAAACATTTCAGATTTTGCCGGGAACAGTGACACATTTTGGTCAGTACAAACTCTAAATGTTCATTTCCTGACCCAAAATACATTTAAAAACATGTAAATGTTAAGCACCAAATTAGTACCAGTGTTCAAGTGTCCATCCAAGTGGTCTGCAGCTAGACAAAGCAATAATCTTAAAAAGTTAGGAAATTCAAGTTATCAAATTACTTTCGTATTAAAGATGCTGAATCAAAGTAGCAAAACAAGTTCGTCTAACCAAAAGCACAAAGGCTTACCAGCCACAAAAATGTCCCAAGACACATGTGCTAACATAAAGAAGACTTTACATTAACAAAGTTCAAAACCACACACAAAATGTGAGCCATAGATTCTTCTACCAAAGCTACTAGACTTAAACCTGCGGCACTCAACATTGAAAGGTAACTAACTAAATGTAATATTTATTCCCTTCTTCCAAACAAAATTGTACCCCTGATCATACTGAGGTGTGCCAAACTAATTTAACCTCAAACCATGTTCAAGACCATCCCAGTTCCCTTCATCTGCTACTCCTTCAAAAATGTGCACAGTGTATCATGGTTCCCTCACTGAACCTGGGGGCAGGTATGACTTTTAACAGCAAGAAGAACTAGAAATACAAATTCCCCAAGCAGACAGGGAGGGACGTCACAATCCTGTTTCAAAGGAGACGATTAAGGAGCTGACAGAGAACATGACAATCTTGTGTGGAGTTTTTTTTTTGCTTCTGACAACTTTCTGTAAAGTTATTAGAGATAAAAACAATGTAAAAACTGTTCTAACACCATGAAAGACATATAATTATTTGCTGTAATTTTGCATCTTGTATTTTACAGTGGTGTCTTTGTGTATAATTTTAAACCAGGCCATCTTGCTTCCTTTAGAAGTTTAAATTCATAAAAAGAAAAATACTGCTAGACTAATGGAAACTGGCATGACGCACACAGACAGCAATTATGAATATGACTGGAGGTTATACAGTGAGAGGCATGAAAGGTCAAGCATAAAGTCATCAGTGTGCCACACAGAGAGTCGATTTAGACTCCCCTAAACTCAGTTGTTATGGTCATTTTCACTGTGGAGAAATGGAATCTCATATGTATTACCAGTGCATCTTATTTTTACCCACCAAAAAAACGCACAGGAACATAACCTAAGACCTCCAAATATGATTCTATGATCTGATCAGAAGACGAAAGAAAACACAAGACTTGCAAAAATGGATGTCCTCCCTGTTTGATTACATTATACTAATAGAGCTCTTTTGGAGGATGTAATTAAGTGGAGTTTATAGTCTTAGATTAAAGCATCCTCTAGATCACAGGCAATGTTAATGGAGTGATGCATTTTCACTGGAAACCAGATGGGAGCACATCACAACAGAACAAAACATCATGGGCTACAGTAATGGGCAGGGCTCTACCATGCAAAAGAGAAACATCTTCATAATAAATGACTCTCAAATGAGTAAGAGAGAAAGAAACATTACAGTAAAGAAAGAAAGAAAAAAGAACATGAAGTTAAATAACATTTTCCCTGCATTTGATTTAAATTTAAAATGGCATGCATTGCCGTGCAGAATAGTCACAAAACAACAGGAATAGAGACTTTCAGAGTGATGTGTAGACTTTGAAATTTGCACAAATCAGTACAAAACAAGCTGATGGGTGTGTTCGATTTCTTAAATAGCCATTACTATAATCTCTCTGTTAATGTTGTTCACACGTCTTTTACATTTCTCAAGTATTCTCATATGTTAACCCACCTCCCCTCTGGGTGCATTCACTCACTGCCATGGAGGCTCTAACATGTTTTGCTTGGGAATGAACAGTGTTGGTTGCTGGTTAGCAAGAACTTATGTAGCGATGGCTGTAACTTCATATTTATCATTCGTGCCATTTATAAAGCCCAGGTACAGCCTTCGTTTTTAGCAACAGTTAATGGAGATTCATGTCATTAAATGATGTTTAGGGACCTGCTGCACAGAACCTTTATATGTTATACCTGAAATCAATCAAGAGAAAGTAACATTTGCACAACAGGAACATGAGCGTAACTGCACGTTCACTGCGGGTACATACTGTAATAATACTCAAGCTATAGTTTGGTTAAGGCAAAGGAAAAGAAGTCTTTCAGTTCATTTCTGTGCCAGTGCTTGTCATGGGCCTGACAACAGCTTCATAAGTTTCAGTAGAGATTGGTTTGATCTGCATTTGAAATACAAATTGGCTTTGTGACAGGTAATGTGATCTCAGTAATGCTGTCACTGCCATTTAAAGGATACAGAGCTTTAGCGCAGTACGACGTGTATCTCACATGTGTTGGGGCCACCCAAAAATGCTGAACAGTCACTCTTCAATATTAACTTTTCCAGTCAGGCAAATCAGACCTGAAATAGAGTAACATTATATCTGCAAATAAATTGCACTTTAGGGGCGCATTTATGAATACAGACCAGACCCCGTGGTACTTCACAACTGTCTCCCATTAATCAAACCGGACATGATATTAGTTCAGTTACATGCTGTGAATGAGATACTGTGTGTTTTTGTACATACAGAATACATCTGAAGAGGGCTGTTATCTTGCTCTTAATAAGAGTTCCTCTAGATAGCACATGGGGGGGCAGGGCCTCTTGCTGCGCGCAGACAGCTGCTTCACATCTGGAATTTAATATAAACATCATGGCCAATAAAATCATTCCATTTCCTTAATTACTATTCCTGTCATTTCCGCACTAAATGAAAAGTTATTAATTCAGAGCCAACACAAACATGCTTCTCCAATACAAGGAGCTACTCCTGAAGCGTCGCCACCCTGACTACAGGCCACTGTCACTGGACTGGAACCACAAGCTCCTGCCTCGCTCTGTCAGTGTGTGTTTTGTGTGAATTTGGAAATGTGAGTGCGTATGTATGTATAAGGAACAGAGGCCAAGAAGCTGTAGACATGAGCGGAACAAAAGATGGCGTCTTGTTTTCCATCCCATCCAAATGTTCCCACTGGTGCCAGTACAATTATGACAGGCACAGCCCGTCTTGTTTCATCTCTCTCCTTCTCCTTTCCTTTCCTCCTCCCCTCCACACTCTTCTTGTTCTTTTTCTGTTTCTCAGCATGTGCAACACATGCCCTGCCACCGTTTTCTCCACCCCATTTATATTACTCTTCCCTTCCATCTTATTCTCTCCCTCAGGTTTCTCTGACATGCCTCCTATACTCTCCAGTCCATGTTGGATACCAGGCTTGTTATACATAATATATAGGGTGATGATAGGATTTTGGAGATGTTCAGAGAGGATCTGTCAGTAACGTTGCCAAAATAACTACAAATAATCACTGCAACTATACATGTTCTAAGGGAGAAATTGCAATCTCTCACAGGGTCATATGTCATCAAGCAAATTTTCAGCTGAGACATTCTTCACAGCACATCATTGTCAGAAATCCCTCGCAGTCAAAATACTTTGCATTGATTTCAAAGCTGCTGCTGCTGTTAGACATATCCAAAGGGCATGCATGAATGGAGCGAATATAGAGCGATTTCTATGGGAGTCCTTGTAAAACGCCTCACACCAAATGCATCTTTGTGTCAGCACAAACCCCAAAGTATGTGTGTCCCTATTAGGCTCGACTCACCAATTATCATCTTCCCCTGAAGGCAAAAATAATGCTAATACCATGTACATAGTGATGTATGTGATTTGACATGGTGCTAGTTGTTCTGTTTCCAGCTAAAGCCATTCACAGACCAAGAGAGGAAAAGGATTTGGTGAGCGACACATATACTTACACAAAAGACGCATGTATGCACTCAAATACCACCAGTTTTGTAGTCAATGCTTTTGCTCCACCACACACAATTAAAGTCCCAATTAAAGGCCATTATGGGTTTTCCACTAGCAGCAACCACAGGGAGAGCAGCTCCACGGCCCGTACATTGCGGGCACACAGATGTCTCCTGTGTTGTCATCCAAAGGAACTCAGACTGATCCACAAACTTTATGATCATAATTACTGATCAAAATTAAAGTGCAACAACAATATAAACTCAGAGGATGGCAATAAAAAAGTTTGAGCAATTCCGGTAAGCAGGGCCAAGTGGGACTATCAGAGGGAAGTGTTTGTGAGATGTTCATCCTGAGGAGAAAAGTATACCGAGGTGATGACAAGCTGCGACTGAAGCCAGTTCCTCCTACAGCCTATTCGACTCCCATTTACCACAAGAGGGAGGCATTTCCCTGATATTTTACCAGACATGACAGTTCTATTTAATCTGATTGAGAATATTAAATAAAAAGGCCACATTTTCATGCTTATCCTTACTTATGCAATTGTGTCTCTGTTTCCCACAGCCACAATCACCAATAGATTTGAGTTCTCACCACAGATGAAGTCACTGGGCTCCATATCTGCCGTGAAGCATCCATTCACCACCATACCCACACACGAGTTCAACACAAATGTCTTCCCTTGAGCATGGCCCAAAATTGTCATGGGTTTCCGCTTCTGAGTTCCCATCCTCTTACCCAGTGACCTTAATGAGAGAGTAAAGTTCTCACTTGGCCAAACAATACGCTGTTGTAGAGGGCTGTGATAAGAGATGGCTAGTCAACAGCCTCTGGACATGCAGCTGTGGAGGCGAACAGTCTTCCTTATCTGCTCCTGACCTGACACGCAAAATCAGCTGCCAGATCAAATAAATTCACATACGCACACATACACGTGTCGAAATGCACGAGGCTACGCACAGTCACACACACACACACACACACAAAAAGAAACCCATTCCCACCCAATACGGTGCTCTGAGAACTAACAATCTGTTTAGTACAAAAACTGCAGTGGCTCCTTTCATCTTGAGTTCAAGGCACTGATGATCTAATTCCAAATCTGATGATGAACAAACCAGTGCCAAGTATCTAAAACAAGTGTCAACAACAACACCACTGTGAACTGCGGAGTGATAAATGAGCTCTTTATTCGTGGTCAGTATGGTTTATTCTCTGAACTATTTAGGGCTTAAAAAGACCTTTTATATTCATGAACAAACTTATTTTGTGAGGCAGAAAATGTTAATTAAGTCATTTTCAAGGTGGAGAGTATCTTCCCCTGGGATTCTCAAAAGCAGAATTTGTGATGTGAGAAAATGGAATGAGCTACACATACAAGTCTTATGGGTTATACATTTTTTTTCGTTCATTAATTTTTATTAAGTTAACTTTCGACCATGGAAACAGCAGCTGAGAAAAGAAACACTTTTTTTTTTTTAAAGAAAAAAAAAAAAAAGAAATCACAGCGGGTCAATAAAACCAGAGGACCAAAGGCTAACAGCACATAGAGGCAAAGTAAATCTGCATAGTTCTTTGATGTTATGCATTAAAAACAATAAAAAGGTATTATTATCATTATACACCAGTTACAGTTGTAAGGTAAAATGGAAAAAAAAATGGAAAAAGGACAAGAATAAATCAAGTCTTCTTCTTCATTTCTCTTTTGTCTCTATTCTGTTGGAGTGGCTGCATAAACCTACACCAGTATGTCCACATGGGGCATTTATTTGCTCATTAAAGATGACGTATGTACGGATGTGTCTTATCACTTTCTACCTCAAGTGTGTACCTTTTGAATCTCTGATCTTTCTATGTCTCATTTTTAAAATCTACACAAAGGCGTAATTATTATTATTATTATTATTATTATTATTATTATTATTATTATTATTATTATTATTATTATTTCTTTTTCTGAAACTGTTCTATTCCATTTTGTTGTATTTATGTATCTGTAGTTTTTTATGTGACAACTTTTGTCCTGGTATCTGTTCTTCATGATTTACTGAAGGATTTTATCTTGCGTTGCATCATGGTCTTCATGTGTCTAAAGTTAAAAACATGAGCTTTGGTGAACACTGACTTGCAAATGAATGCTAACGACCAACTATAAACCGCCTTAAAAGTACTGACGTCTGTCTTCCAACATTGAGCAACCCTATCATATGAGCTGCTCCACACACTTTACAAGCTCCCAGTAGCATCTAATATGTCAGAGTGCAAATCAGTTTCACTGTGCTAGTCTCTGCTATGACTGAGCACCAAGACAGACAGCAGTCAAAAGGCAGACACAGTCATCAGAACAGATACAGGGAGGCAGTATAGAACAAGGATTGCAACACTGAGGTAACATGGACATCCTGGTAAATACTGGCTGATAGTTGTGCTATTAAAACATTGTGAAGGCTTATTAATAAGGAGAAGTTGGATAGGCAGGTGAGAGAGCTGTGACTGGAAACTCAATAGTGACGGCCGGTGGGCAGGTGAGGAATGGCAGGTCTGAGGCGACAGGAGAGGTTACTACTGTGTGCACACAAGTGATAAATTAGAGCCAGAGGCAGAAGAGAAAAGAGGAGGAGGACAGAGGCATGGCATGTAACCAAACCATGACAACCAAATACAATTAATGACAAAAGCAATTGCTGGTGTTAGAACAGACTGAAAAAAAAAAAATGCTTTTTTGTGTAAAAAAAAAAAGTGTAAAAATTTCCAGTGTGGTATTGGCACTATTTGGTCCGTCAAGTTATAATGGGTCTGTGGGTGACTGTGCAGTCATTAAAACCAGACGCACACGTGGGAGCGCTGAACAGGACAGAGAAAACAATGACGGATATTCTAGAGTCAATGAACTGTCTCAGTCAGACAATCTGCAGTGATGTAGGGTTATGTGTGTGAATGAATGAGGTGTTTCCCCTAATGTGGGCTATAATCCGACCCTCTTGGGAGGAGCAGGCAGAGCGCCGTGGAAAATATTCTGCTGAAATTCAGACTGGAGGTCCATTTTTAAGTCTTGTACGTGTAGGGGAAAAGATCATTGCTGTCGACCAGGAAAAAACAAAAACACAGGAATTTCGAGAAAGAGTAAAAAGGTACATTTGCAGAGATGGAGGGATGAAAAGGAAAAGAAAGGAGAGCATTAGGCAGTGCAAGCTTGAGCCATGTGTAAACAGAGTACATAGAAACCAGATAGGGGCCAATCCTAAAGGTAATATACAGCGAGAATGAGTTTAGCAGAGTCCATTAAAGCCAAAAGCCTCTGAGGGAACGTTTCTAGCCAGACATGGGACTCTGATGGAGGTAGCCAAGACACTCTAACTCCAGGTTAGCCTCTCACTCTGAGTAATGGACCAGGGTGTTTTCAGACTCCCATGGCCCCTCGCGAGCCCCTCTGAGCCCCTATGATGAAGTTAGAGAGGCAGCAGCAGCTCTACAGCAGAGAGAATGAGCCGTGCCCGTCTCCTGTTGCTGTTGAATGTAATTTCGGATCGTGTTGCAGCGGAAGCACAACTGACAGAGGAGGAATCTATCGAATTCAGCTCAGACATCACAATAATATTGAGTCTTGTTTATAAACACACATTCAGGATGCTGCGGGAGTATCATTCGTTTGAAAGCCCCACTGCTGAGCACAGAGCTTCAGTGTACTGAGAGCAAAGCCTGAAAGACGTGTGATATTATGCCATTTGATAAGGCTGTGGTGAATGTGTATTGGGCTAACAAAAAACATAACTTAGTTACAATTTAGGTTTTTGGACAGACATTTCTTTTGCAGCATCTAAATACAGTTCTAACAGTCAGATATCGGTACCAATTTTCATGGTAATCCGTAATTGTTCAAATATTTCAGTCTGGACCAAAGTCATGTACTGACAGACTAACCAACACTGCCATCCATAAAGGCAGGCCGTTAGCAAGGCTAAAAACAAGATCAATAAACCTTCACCTGATAAACAAGACAAATTATCCCTTTCCTTTCTTGTCATTCACTGCGCCCCCATGTCTTTTCCTCAGTGGTTAACCGATTCTTGGCTCATTCCTCCAGTGCAACGCCATCGCTATTATAATGCCATCATCCCTGCCTGCCAAGCCATAGAGAATGATGTCACTTCCACCCTTGGTCATGGTGGTTTGGGTTTGGCCACTGGTGCATGTGACAATTTGTGCCCTACTAGGAAGTACTGAAGCTTCCAACTTGGCAACCAGCCATGACATCCACACCCTCTCCCACTTTCACAGCAAGGCACCCATTGATGCAGCTGAATGTTTTAATTCACCAGAGAGCTTTTGACTATGCCCTTATTTCTGCTTGTGTTCTTTTTAATACTTCCATGTTAAATATCCACCCCCCTCTCTTCTTTCCCCGTCATGCTGTGCATCGTCTCCACTCCTGTCATTTAGCCCATGGCTTTGTAGTCGTGTTGTGAGGCGGAAAGGAGCTGGGCAGGGCGAGGCGCAGGCCCAGCAGTGGCTCATGTATGGCTTCTGGAGAGGAAACACAACACAGGCGAGGAGAGAATGTGGAAATGTACGCATGGCACGATGCCCGCTGGGCCCGGCCCACTCTGCACTGTGTTTAGAGGCAGCCTTTATTCTCGTGCCAGGTGGGTGGGGGATGAAAGAGGGCATTGGGGGGCTGGTGGGTGGACACAGGCCTGGGATCAAACACTAGAGAGGCACTGGAGGGTGGTGGTGGCTGTGGGGGTTGGTGGTTGTGTGATGAGTGTCAGGAGTGGTCAGTTGACTGGACGGCTTTAATTCATTTGTGATTAATGATTGTACAAATTGTCCATGCATTTTGTTTGGCTTTTTTTCTCTCTTCTGTTAATGTTTATGAAGCTTCCCCATCTCTAGTTGTGGAATATTTCTGAAGCCATTAATGCCCCATTCATTAAAATGTTAGATGCAGTGTTTCATTTCCTTTTTTGATACCACGCAAAATGACACTGAAAATACATCCTGCACTGTTCACCCTATAAACGTAAGGTACCACAAAAAGATTGGAAAAACAGTTGCTAATATGAGGTATTTATAGTTCCACTCATGTTTTAAATTGCTACTTCATGTGTACTAGCAGGCATATTGAATGAACTATACCACTTTTTCACCATGACCATGTCTGTAATTTGCCACTCAACAGTGTCACTGTCCAAACTCTGATTCTGCATACTGTATTTGAGGTTGGGAATTTCACATACATACTTGCAATGTGACTAAGAGCAGCAGCAGATGCCTTTGTTGTCCCCATAGTGTCTCATTATCCCAGCCTTTTCAGCACAGGCGTGTGGGCTCTCAGCGGGGAACCCCAGCCCAGAGTGTGGTGGTGAGGATGGAACAAACCAACCACCACTCGCAGGCTCCGGCCGGATGGGGAGGGAGGAAGACGACACTCATCATTTGGAGGTTTCGGTCTGATTGCTTCCCCTTGTGAGGGACTTAACTGTCCCCACTGGGAATGCGGTCCCTTTTACACCCACGCCTAAAGACACAGAGAGGTTGAAAAAGGTGTAAAAATACAAAAATAAGTAAGAAATACAGCCATGTAGAGTGAAGCTGACAGTGCAAAACAAGTTCACTGAGTCAAGTCTCTAAAAACAGCATGAATAAAGTATGAAAGCTTATATACTGCTCTCATACATAAAAAAAGGATAATATATTGTGGGAATAAGTCATGAAAATGACTGGGTACTCATTATGGAGAGGGAGGAATTTAGCTTTTTAAATATTTTACTAATCAAAATAACATGTTTAAGTCTGTCCAAAGATACCTACAATTTATAATTATGCCTGAGATCAAAGGTGGATCTGTAGCACAATAACTGTCGATGCAGCTATAATCAATATTTTTATACTAACAATGAATCACATGACTTTATGCATGCGACAGTGGTTGCTCATTGTGATCAACCCAATTCTTCCAATCAACTATATGGGACTTTTTTTTTTGCACCTTTCAGCTCACTGTTTTGGTTGTGCAGCCTGCAAGTTTACTGTTTTGGTTCACCCTCACCGCTGTCATGTTGGATGCAGCAGGCAGCTGTTAGCTTGCTGCAAAGCCAGATATTTGAGTTAGTGGAGACCAAGAACAGAGCTAAAAGGAGAGTGAGCACTGGACTTGTCTTCACCAGGTGGCCAAAAACATGACTCCGAATGAATCCTAATGTGGCTCCATAACTGATGGATGTGGAAAAAGGCAACTGTTCGTTCAACTTAAAGGGTTATAACACATCACTGTTGTGTTCACAATTTGTTTCTACTACCCCCAATGACAAAAAATGAGTTATCTCAGATGTGCACATTTCAAAAACCCTCACTGATGTCAATTTGATTTAAATTACATTCTTGCATGACAGAAATGTCTGTGTCTGTCAGTGATCAAAACCAGACATTGCCATGGGGATTTCTGACTGTAAAAAATTCAACCATGTATGAAAGCTGACCATATTTCAGAGAGAAATCCATAGTTTGGAATACATAATCAATGCCACTGTTAGACGTTCCTGTTCTGAAGCGGCGGGGTTACTATAAAAACTAATCATTTCAATTTCCTCGTATCTTATTTCATTCATTTACTTTAATCAAAGTCTATGGGAGGCGCCAATGTTTCCTCGTGAGTGGCGTCTGTTAAAGAGAGCACAAATTTAGAGCAGTCTTTTTTTCAGCTGGCACTGGGGCAGAGACATCCATACTACTGTATTTAATGACCACGTTGGAGTTCAAGCGATTAGAGCTCATCTCAGACAAGCTGCGTGGCCTTTTGATCTTTGGATCCTGCAAATGAAGTCAAGGGGAGAGACGGAGACGAATCACCTGCGGTTTTGGAAATCATTTAGACTGGACTGGCTTTCCAAACTGATAGGGGGTGAAAAAGGTTTGATCTTTCTTGGATCCACTGCTTCAGATTCCCTATCTCTCTCTAACTCTCTCTCTTTCTGCAAGCGTGTGTGGGGTAAAAAAAGAAAGAGGAAGAATGGCTTGGGTTTCCCCCGAAGACTAATAGACATGAATTCTTTCAAATAGAAAAAAAAATTGCACTGCACTAAAACAATGTAAGCATGAGGCCAGCAGAATGTGGATGATAGTGATCGCTGAACTGCCTGGCACTGTGGCAGTCTCGGGCCAGTGAAGAATTATGGCCTTCGTCTGTTCCATTAATTAACAGCCATTCAGACAGGAAACCAGAGCCAGCACTACAGCTCTTTCATGTCTCATCCCATTTGCTTGCCAAAACCTCATTTTTCATTATTTACTGTATCACTTCCAGAATGATGATCATCAATATTGCGTAAATGAAGGGGGGGGGGGGTCTTTTTGAAGAAGGTTTGAAGTGCGTAATAGTTTGCTGTTGAAATACTGGCCTGTGATACGTGTTGTTAGTGAAACCCTCAGTGAGCTGCCACAGCATGACATTAAAAAGGCGGCCTTGTACAGCCACACGTCCAGGCGTAACAATAATGAACCTCAGGGACTTTGAGAGTGGGAGGAAAGTGGATGCAAGTGTTTTATGATCTGGCAGTGCCGCGGACAAAGCAAATAATCGCCAGACACAGAGGAGCAGGTAGTTTCACTTAACCTCTGCTCAGGGCTGAGCGCCAACTTAACTGGAAGCACATGGCTGCAGAGCACATTAGACAGAGGCAGGGAGACAGAGAGAGACTGATTATTCCTATTAACTGACCTCCCAATTAAATAGCCATCACAGTGCAGGTGTAAGAGAGTGACCAACCTAATGACAGTTAGGTTGGTCAGTTGTTATCGCACAGTAGCTGGCCCTTTGCTGGGATAAAAGCCTACTGTAGACAGTTACTCAAGTTACCCAGGTTGCACGGCAACTAACAGACAGAAGACTTGAGGAAGTCACAACTCTGGTTGGTGCCTCGGTGTACCTGCATGGTCAAATGGAAGAGAGAGCATACATCTCGTGGACTGTGGTCTGCTGTTTACTGGATGTCTGTGGCCTGTGGCTTTGTCTCCCTCCCATTAGTGTGTTTGGTGTTGTTCGCATGCCGATTGGCCCTACAGTAAATGCTCCTTATCGGTCGGCCACTCCTGAGGGCACCGCAGCCGCAGAAACCCCTGAGAGGATGTAGGATGGATGGTCTGTACATAAGAGCAAGTGAGAGAAAGTGTGTGTCCAAGGCATGGCTGCGAGAGCACATATATATATATATATATGAGTATGTAAGTAAGATTACATTATATGATGATATTGTGCATGTTTGGGTGTGATGTTGAGGGTCAGGCCCAGCAGCAGTGACCATCCATCTCACAGGCCTGGAGCTGCCTGTCGCACTGCCTGGGTTAACTTCTCCTCTGGCCAAGCGCTGCTATCATGTTCCCCCATGTGGTTCCACTTAGACCGCCGGGGGCTCCAGATACAGTCTGCAGACAGCATCTCAGGCCACAGGGCAGGAGTGGTGCAGGGCAAGGCCCCACTGAACTGGCTAAATAACCCACATCGTGGTACACACCTCATCGCTAGCAACCGGTTCCTCATGGCCTCTTTGGTGCACCAAATGAATGTGTTACTGTCCACTCATCAGTACTGGGCTGATCTAAGCTTTGCTTACTTGGGATGAGAGGTGACTCTACGAAGAAAGAGAATCTGGTTAATTTTAAGATGAATGTATCAATAAATTATTCAAAACTACACGACTCGGATGAAATGCTTATTTAACTGTAGTCAGACACAGCAGCAAAATAAAATTCAGGGGAGAATTTTTTACTAGAGTTATGATTTATGGGACCAATGCAGAGTTTGGTGGTGAAATTACAGCTTTCTTATGACACACCCTACTGTATACGTTCCCAGAGTAAAAGCCCGTCCCTCTGTCTCTTATCCCTCCTTGTCCCCCCTCCACCACTTACAGTCTATCACTGTTCATTTTTATTGATGAGGCCTGACAGCGCCCCAATTCCAATATAGCTTGGGACATTTGATATGCACACCCCACCCTTAAAAACAAAAAAAAAAGACAAGAAAAATGGACTTCGGCCTCCCTCTCTCAGTCCAGAGACTCCACTCCATAACAGCAGGCCCTAATTTCTCTTTCCAGTCATGGAATATGATAATTTTCTTATTTGCAAGAAATATCAATTGCTCAAGGCGGACACATAATCATTGGGGAGGAAAGGAGAAGCTACCTGTGTAATGTGCTTAACAGGCTAACCCATTTAGCCACAGGCGCTGTTTGAAAATGAGAAAGTGCTGATGGTCAAAATCAATTTTCCCTGTGTCCAAATTACTCCCTGCCCGGCTTAGAATTTCACCTAAATGGCCAAACCTTAAAACACTGATACTAATTCTATCATATTAGAGCCTGGTCATATAGTTGAAGTTATTGCTAATGCTATTTTGCTGTATTTATTGATGTAGCTAGATGACTCGAAGGCCAGGGAGCAGAGAGTTCTGTTACTGCCTTTGTGTTTGTGTGTGCAGATGTATATCAGTACAACTCAGGGCATGCACTGTGTATGTGGACATAGGGCTTCAACAGTGCTTGATGCCTGATGCTTATGGGTTCACAAATCTCATATATCATGAGAGGAAAAAAACTTAAGGTTATAATTTCTTAGAGTTCCTTTGTTTCCAAGTAACTGCTTAGAAATGAGTTTGTTTGGATATGGTAATATCTTCAGAAATTTCCTGGCATTATGTTCAAATTACAGTGAACGTGAACAAAAAGTACAGCAGGCACATTCTGTTTCTACGAAACAGCAATAAAGAAAAAAAAATAGTAGGTACACAAAACATTGAAGTAGGGACGTAGGTTAAGACGAGGTTATGAGAAGCTATTATTTCTGAAATTTGCCTTTTGATCAGTGGCCAACAAGTCAACTTGTTTCTTTCTATGTGGTTATGAGCCATATAGTTTAACTACTGATTAAGAATGCATTTTTAAAGTTCCCTGTAAATAAATATTTAATCAGAACCCTTAGGAATAGTTTGACATTATGGGAACTATGCTCATTTGCTTTCTCGCTGAGAGTTAGATGAGAAGAATTGATATGACTCTCATGTCTGGATGGGATGACCTTTTAAGCTCATTAATTAACACCTTTTATTTCATTTGTGTAGTCTGCAACGAAAACCACAGTGTTTAAGGGCAGTGCCAGGGCCAGCTGTTTCCCGGTGTCAAGCTTCTCATCTAACTCTCGGCGAACAAGCATATTTGCCAAAATGCCAAAGATATTCCTTCAATACTGAAGCAGTCCCTTAATCAACATTTAACAATGATGGTGACACAGCTTTTCCCACTGTGGATCTGATTCTTTGGCACAGCCTTTTATGGACATTGTGCAGCAGCTTGGTTTGTAGCTTGCACAGACTGGCCTGGCATTCATGTTTTTGTGTCTGAAAACTGTCTGTCATTTGCTTTGTTTGTAGTTATGACATGTGATGCTCGCACTACAAATGTGCTACAGCATTGAAATAAACTTTACTCCCTTGTTTGGGTTACTCAGCGGATCTCTGCCTCAATTTTTCCAATTACAAATCCAGAATCATGACAGTTCTTTCCAAGAACATATTTTTAGACATTAACAGCTTCTTATGAACTCAATCAAACTGACCTCTTTTATTTTGTAGGTAACTACTATATAATTACAGGACTTTTTCTTAGAAAGTTAAATAAACTGAGAGGCCTTTCCCGACAGTACCTCATACACTTTTGCTCCATTTTAAATATGATAAATATATAATAATGCTTCCAGGAAACTTCTTTGTGAATTGCTAGTTACATATAAACTCTTTCTTGAAATTATTAGGAAATAGAACCTAGAGACTGAAGGGCTTCCTAATTTTGTTGGGCACAGAGTGAGGTTGTGTGTGAGTGAGAGAGAGGGCATTCATGTTTGTAACAGAAATTAATATATCTTAATATGCAAAACACAACATTCTGGATTTACATATAGACTTAAAGTCAACACAGGACACTTTTGAGCCCTTCTAGTCATCTCTGTAACAGTAAAGTTTATTTAAAGTTTATTTAAAAGAGCTTCCTAACCTGCATTGTGACTTGCTTATGATAAGATTTCCCTTGGACTTGTTTGAATGGAGCTCGTACTTTGCCCGGGACTTTGCTGGGACAGATCTGACTTGTCTTCCCCTTAGACTTAAAAACAGCTCTGGTCAGGACTATAGATCTGTGGATTTGGGGTTAGGTTGGCTTGTGGCCATGGCTCGTCCACCTGGGCTAGCCACATCATAAACAACAGCTGTGTGTCAGGTCTGCTGCTGTATCAACATCACCACACTGGCCACTGGCTGGAGCCGCACATAGGTATTATATCCATGAGACTTCCTGCTGGAGGACAGCCCTCTAAACACAAAGGCCACTGTCCAGGAAGTCAGGTACCCCATCTGACACCAAGACATTTAAGGGAAACTGCAGAAGAAACAACTACTGACAGATGTGTGCTGGGCTCATTCTAGATTTTTAAGATGGTTTCTGTTGCATCTTCATTATAATTAATGGATTTCAGCACGCCCCTGCCCCCTCACACTTTCTCTCTCTGAGCAAATTCCCATGGCTTGAGATTACATATCTGTTGCAGCTCTTTATCTGCTTGGCTCTGTCCGCTGCTCAGAGCCCAGGTCAGCCTAATAACCTTTGTCAGCTCTTTAGGCGTGAAGAAGGTATATTGTAACCATTTGGGCAGAAACGGGCCGGCTTTCCCGATATTGACTCAAACACACAGAGGGGAGAAGGAGGGGAGGTGCAGAATAAAGTGACACTAATGGAACATTGATGACAAAACAAGGCGCGCACAGGGACCACTTTCTAACGTTTTTAATTCTTAATGCCATCGCCTCGGGTTTCAACATGTCTTGGGCCGAGGCAGCTGCTTACGCCCGGACGGATCTGGCACGAGGATTAGGATTTCTTCGCGAGGAAATAGTCACGTGATTTACTGTTGCTGGAGAGGCGCTACAGGTGCCAGTGCGTGAGGAGGGAGGGATAAGATGACCGAAAACTCGTCTCTTTGGAACCACACTACGCTCTTCTCCCTGCTCAGGAATCAGCTCTATCGTGACTGGGCTGAGAGATCGGAGCGTCACCCTATACTTTGAAAACACACTTTGATGGCAATTAAATATTAATATAGGGAATCATAGCCTGAGAGCTGTATCCACATTACATGGAGCATGCAAATCGCTCCAATCAGTGAGCCAACTAAAATAGCATCTGGAGAGCTGTATAATAAGACTATGGTTATCTTTAATATCATTAATATGGACTAAACCAACTACAGAGGGAAAAAAATAACATAAAACTGGGAAACAATTACTGTAATTAGTAATATTTTGTTATAATTTGCATGTGAATGTGCGGTGTGTAGTTGCTTTGACCTTGTGTGAGTGAGCCACTAGCCACTATTAACAATTAACCATAAAAAGCTGGTAATGGCATGACAAATGATGCTCTTTGTTTTCTTCATTAGACTCAAATGTCTAATTAAAAGCCTTTCAGATATGTGGACTGCAAAGAGGAAGGGTGTGGAAATCAGAAAAAGTCTCTTTTCTCTCTCTCCATCCACACAAACACACATTCGAACACAGTCATCTGCCTTTTCTCTTGGTTTCTCTCTCCCCTCCATAATCAGGCCTGGTTTCCTCCCAATAGGAAAACATCCCTCTTTCCTCCTTGCCTGTGTCTGTCAGCGATTCTGTGTGGGCCTGGACTCAACTCAGGCTGTGGCCAAAAATATCCCCCCATGGCTCCTCTGAATGGGACCGGCCACATAGACCACAGGCACACAGCCCTAAAAATACAGAGCAGCTCAGCCGCAGCTCCCCTCGTTCATTCATTAGCACCGAACAGACTCAGGAGCTAACAGAGGGGAAGCAGAGAGAAGGCTGTGTGCACGAGGTGATGCAATGTTGAAACGTCTCTAACAGTAGGTGTGGAAAAAACAATGCCTGTGTACTATGAGACACTTTCAGATCTCATCCACGCCCAAGAAAGAGGCAAGGCTCTTTTGCCAAAAGAGCACAACTTCAGATAAATGCCAGATATGTGCCCTCAGATTTCAGCCTGCAGACAAAAACTTCTTCTGGCTGCAACTGAATATCTAGTGTTGGCGGTGGCGTGGGAGAAATTCATTAAAAGTCATAAAGCTGTCTCACCAAAATGATTGATTGCCCTGAGGCTGACTCTCACAGATAACCATCGTCTCATAACATAGTGCCACGCATTATCTCCTTGATCTGATGATAGAGAGTGAGACAAAAGGTGACAAAAGGTAACTGCAGCAGTATTATTTAATAAAGACAAGTTATTTGTCTGCATTCCTCTCCTGCTGCTCAGTTGGTACACTTCCCTGCAGTGTGCGATGCCAGCTCAAGAGTTGGGCGGCTGCTCAATGTGTGGGCACCGTTACTTACACATTCCGTTCCTCTAACTCGCCAACAGACGGGACAGGCCTGGGCCAAATCACATGATGTGTGTGTGTGTGTGCAGTATGAGTGGAAGAGTCTATCTGTGTGATTACATTTGCAAAAATATGAATATGTTTTCATGGAGGCTGAGTTTAAATAGATGTGCTCTTTGTGTGAGTGTTTGTCTGTGTGTGTAGCAGAGAAAGCCTGCTGCATACTTGTGTTTTTTAAGTATGTGCAAGTGTGCGTGTGTATCTGAGTGTGTGTGCACATGTGTAAACAGCTGGCAAGCCTGCTTGTGGTGCTGTATACACAGAAGTGAAGGTATTCTGGCTGAGGTTACGAGGTGGGTAGGGGGGTATGCTGGGGCTGAATGAGGCATTTAGTGCTGACAGTTAAAAATACCCCGAGCAGGACTAGAGGTGCTGCTGCAACTAACGCCGATCTGCTGGAGCCGACACACATGAAGGCATGTGGGTTCTTTATTGGCACAAATCAAGTTGTTTGATATTCAAAAGTAAACAAGGCCTTATCGTACAGTGTTACACTGCAATGACGTTGTGTCTATCTGCACTCAGCGATATTAGAAGCAGTGGATAGATTTATGGGTGTGTTGGCAAAGTGTTGATAAAACTCGAGCTCCATAAATTAGGTCACATGTCTCATCCTATGACTACAGAGCCCCAGAACTGACAAAATGGAACTTAAGGTTATCAGACAATCAAAACAACAACAACAATTACAACAAAAAAACACTGTTGGTGTGTAAAAAGAAAGATTATTATTTATCTTTTTCTTTAACCTCCAATCAGTTGATGCAAAAACGTTTTGTATTTTCAGTTAATAATATAAATGAAATTTCCTTTAAACACATTCCAACACATTTGCAATTTTATTTTATTTTTCTTAAGCTTATATGAAAATGAGATGGGCGTGTCTATGTATGACCAGGGCAGGAACTGCAGGACCCATGTGAGTGGGAAAGGCTTCTTATGTCTTTTTATACTCCATCATAACAACATTTATTGAAATGTCTGACAAGCTTTTACTACCGTCACTGTTTGGTCAGTTTTGGGGCTCCATACCGTACAGTTACCAAGAGATAGAAGAACATGCTGTAAGTTCCCTTCGCTTCAGACTCAGCTGCTTATACATTGGAACTGAAACAACAACTTAATTTCACTGATTCAATCTGGCCATTAAATCATTTTAGTCAGAGGCAAATGGAGAGCTGTTTGCTGTTTATCAGGCTGAAAGGCTTCCTCTCGCTCATTTAATGATAGCATTACAGTAATATAGGTGTTTACGATAGGTGTGGGGCTTATTTAGAGTTAATAAAACATTCTCTTTCCTATGTAATGAAGGATGCTGTTTGACATAAGTGCTTTTTGTTTGTTCTGTTTGGTCTCAAGTGTGAGGAGAGGACCATTAACTTGAGACAAACATTTTTACCAGTGGTTTGTGAAAGCCTTCTCTGAAATGTACCAGGAGGAAAGGCATTGATGCAGAGTTTCTTGCCCGTCTTTGCTCAACTCCAAGCAGCAAAAGAGCTGGTGTAGTGAAATTCTTAAAGTAGTTAAATCAGATCTTTGATTCCATGTTGCAACAGCAAGATGTACAAGGCCTGTGTAAAGGTGAGGAGGGAAACACACAGGCACCTTTCCACAGAATTATAGATATGGCCACATTTGATCAACACAAACACAGAGTTGCTGGAATACAGTAGGTGAAGCTCTTGTAGAAAAAAGGCACCAGTGTCTTTTTTATTAAGGGCGGGCTGGCAGAGGGGTTATGGTTGACAAAATATAAAACAGAATGTGTGTTTTTGTGTTAAATTTGATAATGTTTCCCTCGGGTTTCCAGGAGCCCACGGATTGGACTGAGTGCACAGCGCACGACAGAGCTTCAAAAAGCAGCTATTTAAAAGGCTCCGTTAACAGGACCCTCCAAACAGCCAAACCGCTTCAAACGTCAGCCAAACAAGATCCACATTGTTCAATGGCATGCCCAAAGTGGCCATAACCCAAGCACGGGCCCATAAACAACTCCTAATTGGTTTAATTATCATATAATTTTAAAAATATGTTTTAATATAGGGTCTATCCTTTTATTTACACAGAGCGAAGTGGAAATAAGACTTGGGCCCAGTAACAAATTCAATATGTTCATTTTGTAAACACCTTAAGGAGCTGGGAGAGACAGGGAGCGAGAGTGAACTAGTCAAAACTTAGAGATTAGCTAAAATTGGAGTTTTCACTTAAGTGCTGCCCATATGCAAAAAGACTCAAAACCAAATGTTTGGTGCTTTGCAAGATAACCCAAACATGCTGATGGATAGATAGAACAATGTCCAAGCACACTGTTTTCTCTTTGTTGCTGTTTTTCCGAGAGAGCTGACAGATGATGTACAGAGGAAACCGGCTGAGTGTTTCAAGACTGCTTCCTTCCTGGATGGAGGTACGAGTGGTAGAGATGGATAAGAGAGGAGGAAAGGTCAAAGTCGACAAAGAGACTTTTCAGCAAAATTTGTCAGCTCCTTTCTTTCAATTGTGAGCAGCAGGAGAGATTAAATCAACAATGTGCGATCGCTGACCCCTAATCAATACTCTCACTCTGGACCCTAACTGTTGAGTGTTGACATGGGGTGGGGGTGGGGGGCAGAAACGTGTGAGAACACACTGTACCGCAATCACAACACACAGGAATGTTCAGCATGTTTACTTTAAACGCTCCCTTATTGGCAGTCGGAGGTGCATTGCCACAAATTTCTGCTTGGCACAACAACAATGAAAACATGCAAATGAGATGGCAAAACCCAAGCCGGCCATGTCTGTTCATGTCTAACGAGGTGGGAGCTGTGGTTACAATCAGAACACCTTTTACAGAAATACTACATGTTACTACTTTAAGTGTGTGGCATGTTTTTTAATGAAGAGCTGGAGGGAAGTAAATTTCACCATAGCAGGGACGTGTTTTCAAATGAACAGAGAATTTGTGCTACTGTTTCTGTGATAATGATTTTAGTCCTCCATGAGTTATAAAACCTATTAAATACCTGTGGATTGTTTTCAAAAATTATTAGTGGTTTTCAGTTGTTCTTTGCTTGACAGCTGTGTTTTATATAATGCTTGGGTTTGACAGCACTTACATACAGTAGTCTTACTTACTTTATTCTGGATTGTGTCTATAATATATAGAACAAATGGTTCCCTCTTTGGTTTGGCTACAAGAGCTTCAAAAGTTACTGGAGGTTTTATGTATAAGAGATGACAGAGATCACGATTAATTAAAGGATCCTGTGGACTTTTCAACCACTAGTGGTGCCATGGAGCAATGTTTTTCAGTGCACGTCCGGCAAATTTATTTGTACCTGTGTAAGCACATGAGCATGTTGGCGATGCATAACGCATTCCTGCTATTTTACTGCTTTCCACTGATCAACCACTGGGAGTGGTAGTGTGCCAGCAAAATGTATATATTTCACTGTGTAACTTTTGCTGAACAGCAGCTACTTTGGCCTCATGTGGTATTTATTATTATTTATTCCACTCGTGTGGGTGTCAACAGGAAGTCAGGCCTGTAGCCCGCATGCTTCATGTGCCCATGAGGCATGAATAAGTGTGAGGAGGCCCACTGAGACATTCTTGGCACAAAGCACAATGTGATCAACTTTAATGAATGGGATGCCATCTTTGAACACGGCATCCACGGTGACAACAGCACCAGTAAGGAAGAGTCATTACCTAACACTGGGCACCTTAAGCTGTCAGTCATTCCAGCCAGTGAGAGTAAATAAGGCTCTAGCAGCAAAACCCTTAATGTAACCTTAAATATGCTATTTATTTTTTTCAAATCTTACATAAGTTAATTAAATTATATGTTGTATACTGTATGATGGACAGTATATAGTAAGTGTGAATGTACAGCATATACTGTATATGACACACACCACTCTGAAAGAGTGTCAGTGTTGCATCACTGTGCTACAGTATAGGCCCATAGCAAGGATAGTGCAGAGACGCCATTGCGCCTCCTTTGAGACCATATGTTATCGTGCCAGATTTGTGGCCTCACAACAATTTTAGGCAGCGCCAGAATGAGGGATAAATTGCCCTGAGTCATCGGATTCCTATTAGGGAAAATGTTTGCGGAATGATTGGCAGTGATACCAGAACCACTTTTAAATGGTCAGAGAAGATGAAGGAGGAAAAAAGCAATTGACGCATCAGGTCTGTTCCAAGACTAAATCTGACTGTCAACAATGTTAGCCTGTGATCAGGCCCTCCACAACGACACCAACTGCACGCCATTGCTTTCAGGAGTAATGGCAGGAACCTGATAGTGTTTAGATGGTCAATTCAGCAACTCAGCAGATCACGAAATTTTCTGCTTAACCGCTGAGGAAGACAGAGCTGTTGTCAGTCTTTCGTGTGTTATGCACGTGACTGGAGGATTCAGGTGGACTGTTTCATTAAACCAGAAACGACAATGTGATGTTCTGTTCATGTGGGAGAACAAATAGTCACACCATGAAGTGAACACAAATGCTTGCAAACACTGCAGAAGCTTTATTTTGGAAGCCCTGCACATCCTCTCCTGTTTTGTCCTCGGAGAGCTCCGAAACCTGTGTTTCATTTGCAGTTTTGACCCAGAGATCACGTCATAATTTTCAAAACGAGCTCACTCCTCATTAGAAGTGAGAAAAGTGATGGAGCGATGGAGGGGGCAAAGAGGGAGAAACTGAGAAATAAAGATAAATGGGACATGAGGAATACAGAGAGAGAGAGAGAGAAACAGAGAGAATGAAAGAGTGTTTTGGTTGATGTGAGCCAAATGACAGGCGCTGGGACACGAATGTGAAAACTTAATGGGCCTGGCCTCTGAAGTGGGCCTCCCCAGTAAAATGAAAAGCCTGTGGAGCTGGCTCCTGTGATGGATGAAGCGTTGTGCTTGCCGGGCCCTGACAGATTCTGGGAAAGCGCTTGAGCCGTCTCCGGTCCTGATAAAGAAATAAGAGGAGAGCCAGCGCTGCTCGTCCCGCTCCTGAGGTGACAGAGGAGCTTTAAAATGTGGTGGATTTTCCCAGTCAGACAACCATTATCTACAAAGCTGAGTAACGACAATGGGATTTGCTTTGCACCCTTCTTTTATTACAAGTGTAGGATCAACTGTTCAGTGTACGGAAATATCAACAGCCATAACTGGAAACATATATTTATATATATGCCTGGCCTTGATGGTAAAGACACTATAAGACACTAAGCCTCTGACCCACTGACTGTGCAGCTATCGATACAGAGACCTGGGACTGAGCCCATTTGTCCCTGTTCAAGAGATGTCTTCAGTCTCTAATTGGTACCATCTCCTCTCAGAGTGACATCACTGGAGTCATGATGGGGACCAGATGGTGAAGAGATGGTGATGAGCCACTCCTGAGCTTCTCATCTCGTCACCTCTCATCCATGTGGTTTTCTTTTTTGTCCTTTGCTTATCTTATCCGTCAGATCGTTGGGGTTCTCCCTCCCCTGCTGTCGCCATCAAAACGCTCTTGGTTTTTCGCCATCAAAATTGTCTTCGCTTTCCAACACAACTGCCGTAGACTAAATCAATGTGCCTTTACTTCACCTCACACATCCCTCATATTTCCTACGACTGATCCTGCAGGATCCATTGCCCTTTCATAATGTAGATAGATTGATTGGGCCACAAAAGATTGTGGCTCTGATTCGAGTAAAGTGGCTTGTGGTGGCTGCTTTCTCCTGCAGACCTTCGACCTCTAATTAACACCCCTCCTGCCCTCCCCTTCCTCCCCCTCTGTCATTTCCCAAAAGTGATCCAAGCCGCTAGCTGTCCTGACAAAGGTCGAACATTTTCAGCTACCTCACACACTCACACATGCAAACACACACACAGACAAAGAAACACAATGATCCTAGAGGCTGGTGTTCATTTCAGATTCCTGTTAGGATCCATAAATCTCATTGATTTCATCATCTCCTCTGATTAGGCAATTGAGGAGAACATACCAGCGTTCCGATGGGCCTGATCAGGAAGACTTGTCCCAAAGGATAGCTGATAAAAACAGAAGCAATGGATTTGAAAATCCAAACTCTTAAAATTCCAAGAGTATCTCTACAGGACCCCAATGCTTCGAAGTGTGGAGAAATCCTTAGAGGAAAAAAAAGGCTGACAAACCTGCCATACCTCGTTACGTTTGCTAAGCTATGAATGGACAATTTCTGTTCAGGGGAGGAGTTAAGCCAATAGTAAATTAGTTATAAAACAAAGAAAAAAGGAATACTTGCAGCAATACTTGCATGCCTACACTGACTCAAATCAGTGGATCTGTGGTGTAGACAAAGCAGTGGAACGTGTTCACATAGCTCGTCTGTGCCCATGACACAGATCACATGCAATGACCTGGAACTGCTTCTGAACACACAAGCCAGACCACAGAAGTGGATCTAGTCATAGCAGCAGAGAAAAACTGTCCAGGCATTCTTCCCTGTCTGTGTCAACAATGACACACCTCTGCTCCAGTTTGTCCCCTCCCTCCTCCTGCTGTCTTCAAAGCACTAACAGAGAGTGAAAGAGGAAAAACAGGCCTGTGTCACACTGTAAAACCCAAAATGCTCACACTCCAGAATGCTTTTATTCATGGCGCTTCACTGTCTTGTGCAGTGCTTAATCCCAGCCTTGCATGGGCTCTGTGTCTCTCTCTCTCTCTCTCTGGTCCCACTTGCTTTCTCTCTTCAGAGGGATAAAGCACCAGTTGAAGAAGTAGCCCACCCTAGGGGTTGAAAGCTTGTATCCCATCCAACCCTGAAAGCTGTTTTCACTCAAAACATTGTCAGCATGCCCAAACATGTCAGAGGAAGTTATTTGTAACAAGGGGGATAGGGAAC
Source organism: Toxotes lorentzi (assembly GCA_037833715.1). Classification (NCBI taxonomy): domain Eukaryota; kingdom Metazoa; phylum Chordata; class Actinopteri; family Toxotidae; genus Toxotes; species Toxotes lorentzi. The sequence continues at coordinate 15,806,580 of JBBMJY010000009.1, read as the reverse complement.
TATCCTTTAGATCTGTCATCAGGCTCTGGAGGGGAAGCTCGCAGCTCACTGGCCACACACCTCCGTCAGCCAATCAGATGGCAGGAAAGAAAAATAAATAGGAGGCGCTGTCCCCTGAATGGACAGCTCACATTGGTGGTTTCATCATTCTCCTGGCGTGTCCGCTGCAATGGCGACAGTGTTTCCAAGAATGTTTGTACTACTTCTACTTTTCCTCCTTCACTCTCATCTTTCCCATTTGTGACCTTTTTCAAACACGGTACATGAAACATTGTTTTGGTAAATGAAATCACAGGGCATTACATAACATAACATAACAAACATTACATAACAAACAAAATAAAGCAAAAGGGCTGTTATTTTGAAAACCTAATCCACTGTAAGTGTTATCTCACCGCAACCCAGCAACTTTTCCAAACTCCTCTTCATGCATGTGACCTTTGACACTGAACAAGAGTCACCGAGGACATTAAAAACTGTTTGTGTACGCTGAAAATGATGAGTAAACAGAACTTTATGAGTGAAATCCAGTGTTTCCTAAACTAGCTAAGTATCAATATGTTACTGTATTCTCCATGAGGTTATAAGCAGCTGATAAACAACCTCAGAAGATATAAATGTATTAACTATATTTGCCCGAAATATATACAGAATCTGAGTGTTTTACTCTGTGCTGTTTGTGATGGAACAAAATCTGTGTTGTGAGTCACCACTTTATTAAAAGATCATAGGCACAAGGGCCGACAATAGGAGAAGCCATCAATCAAAGGTGGAACGGCTGCCATGGCGTGCGTAGCATGGTGGGAGGCTCGGTTGGAGAAGCATCACAGAGAATGACTCATGTTTTTCCAGATTTGTCGGTGCAGTTCTCTCAACCACCACGCCCCCCACCCCATCAGGAATGTCACAGCAATCACAGAAAATGCCAGTGGCTGAGTTTTGATCACTGACGAAGAATCGATACGAAGACAAACACAAACAAATGCTATGCTGCCGCTGAAAGACGCAGTGACACACCAGTCTGCGTGCATGCAAGCTTAATTCATGAGTACAGTCATTCAGAAATCTGCAGGCACACATGCATGTGCTCAATCACACACACACACATAGACACTCCACTGCAGCAAGCTGTGCCAAATCAATTGTTGTAACCATTATTCAACATGTGTGGCTAATTTGTCCCTGGCAATTTCCATCATGGCTGGGTGATGGTCTACAGAGGGAGATAGAACAAAGCAAAGGCGGGCACATGACAAGTCCCGACCGAACCATCTCAGCCACAAACACACAGGATAAATGTCAGCACTTTGACCAATCCCGCCTCCCATTCTGCTCCCACCAACACACACCAGCATGATAAATATTAGCGAGGATAATGATTGTGCTAGAGAAAGTAGTGGAGTAATGACTGAGGCTGGACTTGATGCTAACACATACAGCAGAGGTTTGCCAGGTAGCAAATGTGAAACGTCTGAAGTTGCACTGGAGTCATTTAACTAAATTAACCCAGTTAAATGTGCTGGAGCCTGTGGTTGGCAGAATATAAAGAGAAGAGTCACTACTTCGTCCACACACATTTGTCAATGCAGGCGGATAGACTGGCAGACCAAGATGCATATGCACGCGCACATACACACAGGCTCTGTGGGTAATAGCGGCTGCATGGGTGTTAGAGGGGCGCCACTGTGGTCGGACTGGACTGTCTGGGAGCATAAAGTGGCCTTCTCATGGTTCCCCACTTGCCTGGGTGGTCTGACTCCGGTATTGCTGTGTGTGTGGACAGGGATGGACATATATTCATCCTGCAAAGGTGTGATGAGTGAGTGTGTGTGGTGGTAAAGGGTGGCAAGACAGCCTGGGTAGTGCCCACACATGGAGTGCCACAAGTCCCACTGACCGTCCTATTAAACACACGCACAAACGCACAAACACACACACACCCAGCCCCCATCCATGCGGAACAAATATTTTGACAGAGACGGGCAGACGGCGGGGCGTCTCCTCTCTCTAGCTGGGTTACCTCTGGTGTTAGGCTGGGCTCAGCACAGGATGGTCTCGGTGTGCCCAAACAGGACCTGAGGAAACCTCAGCCACTTTTAGAGTGGATCAGTTGGGCGCGGGAAGAGAGGGGGGGGGGGGGAGGGGTGGGGGGGGGGGGGGGGGGGGGAGGGGGGGGGGGGGGGGGGGGGGGGGGGGGGGGGGGGGGGGGAGG
>JBBMJY010000009.1:15791782-15804268 GCA_037833715.1 Toxotes lorentzi | reverse complement strand
GGGCCCAGAAAAGGGGGGTCTTGGTGTGCCCAAAAAGGACCTGGGGAAACCTCAGCCACTTTTGGGGTCAAGCAGTCCCCCCCCCCCCCCCCCCCCCCGGGGCCAACCCCCTACCCCACCCCGACGACTCCGGAGGAAAACGCTAACACTGGGCCGTCAGACGGTGGAGCGAGGAGGACAGCAGATTCCTTGGGTTTCTAAGTTGTGGCCAAAAGGAAAAAAATAAACATCTTCCCCTTCCAATGAGATTTCAACAGGCAGATATACTGCCTGTCGCCTTTCCAGTTACATTGAAAAAAAAAAGTGTCATTCTCTCTCTCTAGCTCTCTCTCTCATAAGTGCCAAGCTATTTTGGTTTCCCAAAATATTTTCTAAGGTCTGAAGAGCTGCTTTTATATATCTGTCGCCCTAGCTGTTTGAAAGTGCGAGTGTCAGCTGAAAAGGACCATTCACTGGCCAGAATAAAAGTGTTCTCACCAAGTTAAATGGTCCTCTATTGAGAGGGAAGGCCACCTCAGTCCACAGAGCAAAATTACAGCCCCACAACATCCAGTGTTCGTTACCTTAGACAGTGGTGGTCATGTATAAAAGCAAGCAATTTGAACAGCTTTGTAAAACAGTACAAGGCTGCTGTCGCTTTAAGTAGCTCTCTGTTTTCTTTCAACCATTCTGTATAGTGTTTCAGTCAGACAATCAGTTATTTCCATTTGATGCTGGATAATTCCTGGTATTTCCTTACATTTCAGAAAAAAATATTCTACTTTTAACTCCACTAAATACTAATGCATGAAATGATGCATTTGCATATATAAGACAGCTTAAACTATCTCCATCTTATGCAGCAAGAATATTAAAATTCTGTTCATATTTACACTTTTACTTGCAGCCGGAGTATTTTTACATTTTGATGTCACTCTTTCACTTGCATTCACTGATTTTTTTTTTAATGCTGCTTCAGACAGCCCAACAAGCTGTAAACACAACATTTTATTTTCTGTATCAGCTTATTAATTTTACTAATCCATTATCATTCATTCAAAGTCTCTCCACCTGATGAATGGAAGTCCAATATCTACTCTTGTTTCAGTTTGTATCAGCTCCTCAATGAAATATCTGGCTCCACTATGTCAGTTACCGGCTAACTTATCCATCTGCCATTTGGCCCAACATGCAGCATACAGTGATTTTATTCGAGCTTTTTCACTGGAAACATCTGCCTGCTGTGGCTGGAAACGACATAAATGAAAGCGGTGACACCCTGAACCAGAACCAGAATATTAAATGTTGCGGGCTGTCAAACCAAAACAATGAGCTGAAAGACACTAAAGTGAACTGTAGAGTTGGGCCATAACTCTCTGTGGGGTTTGGGACAATGAGCAAAATTTGTCACGTTGCAAATTTGTGATCTGAGCCTTTGTTCATGTACAAATATCGATTAGTGTAGCTTTAAGCAGGGTCTGATCATTTGTTCCGCTACTAGCAACTATTACTGTTACTGCTGCTTGTTTGATTGGATTTGCAGACTAGTCAGACAAGTACTTTCACTAGTTTTTCTTTTCGGGGGGCACCTCATCTGAAGCACATTCCTCACCCTCACTGTTGTGAGGGTGAGGAATCTCGATGAGATGCTTTGTTGTTTACATGTTATTTCTCTGCCTCCTCCATGCGCCCGGGCAGAGTTAAGAGAGCAGCATTCATTATTGATCAGGCTATTTCCAAATGTCCTTATTGAGTAATAAACAGTCGCACATAGACAGTCGGTGCATTAGTGTCAGCAGGAGCGCCAGGCGGACAGCAGAGGCCTATCAGTCACCATCACTCCCAATGTGACGAGACTGATTATAGGTTATTATTAAGCTGTATTGATTACTGCCGGGGGGGCTAAGTGTGCTAGAGAGAGACTGTTGTTCTGTATAGGGAGAGACTTTTACAGCTCCCTGCACTATAGTACACTGTACTGTAGTAAAGCACACTATTGGACAGCTTAAAGTGGTTTATAGTGTTTGACAATAAACAGTGTTTACCCTGCTTTATTTAGCCTTAGATTATAATAGACAGCTTCTCTGAACGTTTTCTCTCAGGGTCTGTCAGGGAATCATATTTACTATCAAATTCCATCAGTGGTTTTGAGCTTTTATCGTCACAATAATTATGGCTGTCCATTTATTGAATAAACTTTTGAAGTGGTAGCACTTTGAGATGCCAGAGCCACCCCAAACACACCACTTTTGGGGGCAGAGCAAACAGCTTACAGGCTTTGGAAGCCATGTGGGTAACCTACCCTGTACCACTCTGTCCACACACACACACACACACACACACACACACACACACACACACACACACACACACACACACACACACACACACATACATGGACCATTCTCTCCTCCAAACCAATCATTATACCCATCCTGCCCACAGCTTGAGAGTCCTCAGGTCCACAAAACATACTTAGTTGTGGTTGAAGAAGCACTTACATCCACTCAGCACTCTGCCATTCCCTGCCCAAGATGATGCCGTTCTGGTGGGGGAGATCTTCTTTTACGAACTTCCTGCGATCATCCATCAGTCTGCTAAGAAGAAATGGATGGATATGGTGGCCACAGTCTCTAACCTCAAGAAAAGCCTAATGCAAGGAGCTTTTCTGGGCCAGCTCCTCGGCCACCGTTGCATAAGAAGTGATGCCATCAATTATTAAAACTCCACTGGGTTTAATATTTAATGGTGGCGACATGTAATTTACACTTACACTCGAGAAATCACAGGGTATAGACCAAAATAAACAAGTGCATTTGTTCCAAAGAGTGCTGGGGTGTTATATGAATCCCATCCAGTGGGCTCTGATTTCACTAATAATCTGTACAGTAAAGCAGCAACTGCGTGCTTGATTTGATTCATATTGGAAAAGTTTGGAAACACCAGATTTTAATGCACCTTTTATCAATGCGAACTAAATGAATGAAATTACAAAGAAAGAAAATGGTTTTCCTTTAAACAAAGCTGAAACCCTGGAGGGCAGAATATTCATCATTTTATACAATACTGCTTTTGATGAAATGTGCCGCTATTTTAATACCGCACAGCTCAAAGCAAATATGTGCCCCTGAGTTAATCTCTGCCTCCACTACATCATACATAAAACCAGCCTTTTATTGCATGGTTGCATAATACCAAATGTCCTTTATTGTATATCCAGCTACCCAAAAGTTCTATTTATCCAGACCAAAGAAAAACAGCTGTCTGTCACAAAGCAGAGGCATCAGCCAAAAAGACTTCAGCACACTGCAGAAACTCCCGTCTGCTCAGTTTTGATTAAACTGTCCCTGTTTGCTGGTGACTCGAGCTGGACCGAGCTGTGGCAGTACCCAGGGATTTAAATGAGGTGGTGAACTTTGAGTTAACACCTTTTAGGGTTACAGATGATGTGAACATATGTTGTGAATTTGGGGGGGCTGCATATTGCCATAAGAGCAGCTGAGTGACCTCTGACATGTGTAACACCTCCAAATTTGTCCTAAAGAGAAGTTAACGAGGCCTACTGCGGAGAGGGCCATTAAAGTATAGGGCACTGGAAGCCTTGCTGACAGAGACAAGGAGCCTGTGTGTGTCCATATGCAATGAATTTGTAGAGAGTCTTTTTTTAAAAAAGACATTCATGTGGTAATTTATGTTTTTTCTTCAAATACTGGTTAATTCTGTCAGCTAAATGTGATATAAATATTGTGATAAAGAGTGAAAATGTTCATGTACAGGGATTAGATGCAACGGCACCTGTGATATACAACCCAATACAATGCCTTATGAACAAAAACTGAACATTATGAGCTCAACAAATTACATATTTACAGTTGGGCTATTGTAGACTGTATTCTACCATATATGTATTGAAGTTATTAGGTCCACATTCAGATCATTTACTTATCCCATCATACTTAGGGAGTGCATCCTTCAAACTGTGTCCCAGATAATGGCAGAATCTAGGTTGAGGAACATAGAGTGGCGCTCAGGCTGGTTGCATTGGCCAGGTGCCCTACATACTGATATTTAACTTGGCAATTACATACATGGTAGACCTAAGTATACTCTATGTATATTGTATATATAATGCATATTTGTGTATGCATGTGCATTCATGTGAGTTTTAATGGCACCTCAGAGAAAGGTGCCAAAAGTAAAGGATAAAAACTAATGCTGTACTTCTTATTTTAAGTGATTTTTATCAGATGAAAAAGGTGAAAAACACATAGCAAAATTTACTACTAGAAACTCACATGTTCAACCATCTGTTAGGTCCTCTATGATCATACGACTTTTCCTTAAGTTCACCTCTTGTGCACCCAAAGCAGTGAAACCACACCATATGCTTCCAGGGCAGTGTGCTTACCACTGATAAACATTCCTCAGACTGTGGTGGAAACAGTTTTTTTTTTCAAAAAAGAAAAAAAAAAAAAGCTGCTGTGTGTGCCTTTGTCAGCCAGGAGCCCTTGACTACGACCGAGGTGGAATGCATGTAAAGCGGTGCGGCTCTGAAGGGCCCCTTTTAGCTGCGACACCACTGGAGGGCACTGCTCCGTCTGCCTTCACACAGATGGCTCTTTGTTGGGAGACGCTTTCACCACAAACACAGGGCATCAAGAAGATTAACGTGGACAAAGTGAGCATATATTAGATATTTGCCACATTTTGTATCATGTGTGATGCAAGTTTCTAACTTAGTTTTTATAAATCCCTGTGAAATAGGGCGTTGATGTTATTTTCAGTATGATCACTATGTATGTGTATGAGATTAGAGATCAATGCAGGCCCATCTCTTGAAGCACAGTGTTTACTGCTTCATTTCCACTGTGAGTCTCATTCTAGATACTCTCAAACTTCATAAATTTGAGTAAGTCAGTGATTGTGCTTATTATTATCAGTGTTAAAGGTAAAGGCTGTTTGTGTGGTGCGCAGTACTTTGCTCTGCAAAATGAAAAACAACACCACACAAATGCCACACAGCATGAAGCCTTCTCTACCGCAAAGCTCGCAGCCATGTTTTTCTATTTCCTATTTTTTTCCTCTTCCAGGGCAAACTGCAGGAGGGTTGCCAACATTGGAATGCTACCGGGTTTGAGTTGTTTCAAATGAAATAGTTTGGCCTCAACACCTCCGCCCCCTCTAGCCACAATGTCACAAACACTTACATCCTTGATGGAGAAAAAAAAAAGCACAGTGTGCAACGACGGTTGGCAGCGATAAAGTGCAAAAAATGGGGCAGCTGCAGAGCCACAGCGGATCTGCTGAGTCAGGGATTTGGGCAGCTAGCGCTAATGCTACAAGTGCTACTGTAGGACGGGCCTTGTTTGCTGGAAAAGGAATTGTTGAGTGGGTTGGATTGAAAAGAACTGGTGGTTAATAGTTACAGAAAATGACAGGATGCATGTGGAAATGAAATGTTTTAAATGTGTGTAATACAGGCTGAAAGGCAATAGTGAAAACAGGAGAAGAGTTGGCATATGAGTTGATGAATAAAATGATGAAAAAGAGAACAAACCAAAAAAAACCAAAAAAAAAAAAAACCAAAAAGGCTAGAGGAAAAGTTGGAAAATCCATCAGAGACACAGTATTATTCTGCATGACTGATAGCCCTTAATCAGAGGATATGATACAATGATGAAGCTCCAAACCACCGGCAGCCCCGTGTGCCTGGCCATGCGCAGTGCTGGAACCAACGCCTGCAGAAGCTCTGGCTTTATTGGAGGTGGGCAGACGTTCAAGTTTTTCTTTGACGCTCCACCCCGCAAGCCGCTTTTATGGGCCTGTTTACTAGCATGGGCTTCCAGAGATCTTTATCCAGTGCGCCTTTGATTTGCCAGAGCTCTCATCCCACATCCCATATGCAGCGGCAGAGACACGGGTCTTTCAAGACGCACAAATAGAAATCTGGCAGTCATTTCACAGTGAGAACTTTTTTTTTTTGTCTCTCCCCTCTCTGTTCACCCCCTTCATTTTATTCCTTTATACCCCCCTTTTCTTTCTCCACATCTACAGATATAATTATGGGGGCTTTTTGCAGATGTTCCTCCTCTTCCCATCTTCCACATTTGAGAAGATGAGTAGAAATGTGATGTTGTGCCAACAGAGAGAACATTTGCATTACTTCTGGACTGTATTCACACTGTTAACGACCCATGTTTCTCTCTCATAAACTCCAAATAAATAGTAAATAATAAATGGAAATGGCAAGAGACTAAACACTGAGTGCAGGCAGCAACTACAGCATAATGTTAATGTCATTTATTTCCTATGACAACAGCTGTATTAAAAACACTTCAGCAAATACAGAGCAGCTGGAGTGGCTGCTGGGGCCTCTACTTTACAATGTAGGTGGTCATGATCTTACTGTACTCTGTACAAGACACACAAACACAGTAATGAGACAGTTTTTGATCATTCTGCATTATTAAGAACTGTCTGTGTGCTTTTAAACTTTTCAAAGTAAGTAGATGTCAAACAGAGTAAGCAGCTGAAAACCACTTCCATTGACCTAGACCAAAACAACAAAAGGACCAATGACCTCCGAGAGGAAAAAAAAAAAAAAAAAAAAGTCAAATAAGAAAAATATAGGCCACGAAAAGTAAAGTCATTACACACACTGCATATAGCTGTGGTCCAAGGATGACCATAGGACAGGGTGTAATTATCCTGCTCTGACACAAAAACACACTGGACGTAACATTTACCCATTGTTAACACCAGCCTTGGTGGGTAGTCAAGTAGAGCGGTGAGCTGGGCACGACGCAGCTCCTCCCACGTGAGGAGAGACCAGACCTGACCAGATGAGGCTGGAACCAGCCGCAACCTCCTCGTCACATGACCAAGGTCAACAGGAAGTTTCGGAAGGGGAGAAATAACACAGCGTTCGGCAGGTTTAGGACACCAGTGAGTGAGCCTTCGCCTCCTGTTCCCACTCCTATTTCATTTGCCATTCATCAAAGTGCCAGAGGCAGCTGTTAATGTCCCAGGTTGTCAGACAGGCAATCCTCAGGTGTGCTGACTCAGCGACTTGGTGACAGCCCACCTAAAAGTTGCCAGTTTGAAGCTGAGAATATGGAAAATAGAAAATAGTGGCCCCCAGCTGCAAGTAGGAAGCAAGGGAGTGAGTCTGGGCAAGAACACCTCTCTGTGGAGTAATTCATGAACTGCCACAGTCTGGCTGAGAAGTGTGATTTGGCTCAAAGCGGGTGAGAGGTTCTGCATGGCAGACAGAGGCAGGAAGCTCTGACTGAGGGAGAAAGGGTCAGCAAGTCTATATAACGGTTTCTGAGAGAGAGAAAAGTTTAACTGAAACACAGAGCCCCTCGCTCGTAATCCTCCTGTGGTTTCCTTCCTCAGCTCCTCTGCCCCCAGTCCCCCATGCAGACACCCTCCCTTTTACCGCTGCACTTTAAACTGTCCCACCTCCCCACCCCACTCCTCTATCCTTCAGTCTCTTTTTCTTTCTTTTTCTTTTGTGGTATAAAAAAGATGATGCTTATTTGGGTCTGGCTGTGGCCCTGGCTCTGCTCCATGGGAGGAGATGTGGTTTCTCCAGCTGCTGTGAATCCTGCAATGAAGGTCTGTGCATGAAGCCATGCTTTATTTGCGTGGTCGAGGCTACGATGCACCCCCACCGACACTTCACTCCGATATCTATCTCAACAGTCTCAGTTTCTCCATCATCTCTATGTATTATTATCACTCTGAAGAAGTCTGCCGTCTTTTTTGAGATTTCAGCTTCTTCATCACCTTCATTTCTCTGCTCCGTCTCTGGGCCAACACGTCACGTCAACACACAAAATAGGGTACTCATACCACTCTCTTATCTGTACAGTAATTATGAATCTAGAGTCAACAGCCAGTTAGCTTCCAGCTGAAAGACTGAAAGCAGGGGGAAAACACTTGTCTGGCTCTGTCCAACAGTAACAAAATCCTCCTACCAGCACGTCGAAAACTCACAAATTAACACAATATATCTTGTTTGGTTAATCTGTACAAAAACTGAGTTATAAAAACAACTATTTTCCGTGCACCACTTCTCGTCAGCCGTTGCCAGGCACCCAGACTTAAAATGTTTAATTAGCCAAGTTTAATCTACAGGTAGTGTGTTTTGCTGCCACAGATGAAATTAATTCCTATCAAGTGAAAATGATTGGAAAGTGTCTCCTGAAATAGACCAGGGATCAAATCATCTGTCAAACAACTGAAACTTACTGGTGCACTGAGCTCAGAAAGTTTAATAAGTGCTGAACAATAGTATTCTGACCTTAATTCAAGAGCTTGACAGCAGAGTAAGTGTAACTATGTGACTGATACCCAGGATAAATGAGTTGCATTTGAAAACACACATGAACAAGCTACACAAATATGGGATTTATATTAGGTTTTAATGAAAGTATTTCCTGTTTCTATTTTGCCATAGAAAAGGTTTTTGAGATGAGGACTATATTATCCTTGGACTAACAGCTTCTTGAGGGAACCCTTCCCAACAAGAGTAGTCTGAGGTTGTCTTATGTTTCGGCCAACACAGTAATTTAGCTTTACTTTCTTTGATTGTCAAAGTAAAGGCTCTGTAGAAGTTAAACTCCAAGTATAACTTAACTAAATGGCACAATGAACGCCAAGAGATCAAGCGCAACCTATTAGTGAGGAAAAATTGCAGACACTGCCATGTCCAGATAAGAGTTACATTTACATCTCCTGCACTAAACACTGCCTTCTGCACTGATCAAAACATTACATAATACTGGTGTGGTGGAAGGTTAGGAAGTCTGGCGTGGATCCAGAGGCTTTCTAGAAGCCCTGGCTTCTCTCTGTACATTAGCCAGGATATTAAAGGAAATGCAGGCCGCCACAGGCTCCAGTGCTGTGGTTTGCCATCAGCCGGAGCAAATCTGTGTGTTCCAGTGGCACACTCTCAGCCCAGTCCTGACATGAGCTCTGTGTGTGTGTGTGTTGTGGGGAGATTGGAGCAGTCGGTAGGACAACTGCATGACCACTGTGTTCCGTTCTGTGTGGCCTGTCAGCAGCCGGTCGCTATAGTAATGCTCACTCATTACACATAATAGTCACACAGAGACATAGAGGCAGGCAGATGTAAAGGACCCGCACACACTCACACACATTGTCGTGAACAGACATTCCACGTGGGCCCCTGTGTGTTCACGGGTCATTAGCATAGCTGTAGTGTTAGCTAATCGGCTGTGGCAGTGTTTTGCTGGGGACTGACTGGGTGGGACAGGTAACATTCAATTACAGCCCTGCCTGAACGGCATGGAGGAGACAAAAAGACAGCAGTGTAGCGTTACTAAGCAAACATACGACACATGCTGCAGGAGGACGGAGAGCGAGTGGAAGTGAGCTTCCTCTGAAGCTTCCCACCTCATCACTCTGCTGTTTTATTTCAATGAATACCACCCAGTGTGTGTGTGTGTGTGTGTGTGAGAGAGAGAGAGCGTTCACAGACATTCACGCATAACTCAGTGTATATGTGTGTGCATTCATATTTAATAGCAGTATATGTATGTGTGTCCCGTGTGTGTGCGTGTCTGTGGGGGATTGTCTCTTAATATAGTTAAGCTGTGAAAAACCCCAAAGTCTTTGGCGAGGTCTCACACACACTTTTTCTCCTTCCTCCCACTCACCAGAACCATTTATCAGAGCAGAACAGGGGCAGCTTGCGTGTCGTAAGCCTCTTCGGAGCCACAAACAAATCAAGCAGGGCTCTCCATCAAATGAACTCCCCACTCGACTGGCGGTTACATAAAGGTTTACTCACTTGCTGTGTAAGAGCATGTTTCAGTGGGAATGGCTTCTGATTGAATACATCCATACGTACCAGCGCAGGGAAGAAAAATGACTAAAACTTACACAGGGTGGGGGATGGAGGGTGGCAATTGTCAAACTTTTTTTAGTTTTCCATAAGTCAAAGTATTCAGAGGTTTTACGAGTATGACTGAATCCTTTATTTCAGCACAGGTGTGGGAACTCTGCCAGGTTGAGCTGCAAGCCAATATAGCTTTAATTTGACATTCAACACAACAGAGTCAAGATACACATTGAGCTGTGATTGTGATATTTTAAAGGTGCAATAAATAATACTTTACTGTGTATTTTCACTGTTCACTATGCACTTGGTTCATTCAAAACGCAACTGAACACTGAAGCTGCATTTTACACGAATAATTATGATGCAAAGTCTATGTAATTGTTGGACAGCTCAGAAATTCTAAATGTAGAGTTTGCTTTAAAAAAAAAATACTGGGTATTTCAGAGGAAGACACGACTTTGCCAGTGCTGTAGTTCCCCACAGTTTCCACTAGATGCTATTAAAGCACCATGCTATGCTAATTAGCTCATTAAGGAAATAAATGAATGCATTATTTCACAAATACTTCTACACCAACATACCGTGCTTGTCTTCACACGAAAACCCGTGGTGTAAGTGTGAAGTTTATACAATGAGTCATCATTACTCTGTTTGCAGGAATGTGTCTGTGCACAGACACAAAAACAGACACCACCATGGTGACACAAAAATAATACAGACAGCGTGCACCATAGGGCTGGGACAAAAGAACAACTAGGACAGAACTGTGGAATGCTTTCATCCCTTTTAGTTTGTATTTCGAAATACATTTATCTTTTTGAAAGATGCAAAAGAAATCAGGCAAAGCTGAACTAATAATTCACACGCTCAGCCATTGCCCAGATACAGTGAGGCCTTGGGCTTTACCACGGTAGTCTGATATGTTTTCCTTTTGGACTAGAAAATAACTAATCAATATCATCACCTTTCACCCTGCCCACTCACCAACCCTGACCAACCTACTCTGTGCAGCTAACAGGAGATGTCTTTGTTGTACCGTGACCCCCTCTCTCTCTCCAACAGCATGGTCATTGCTGACTGTGACCACAAGGGCCACGAGGAGGGACCATTGACAATCTGGGGGTCCGCAGCCTTGACAAAGACCCAGGTCAGTACAAAATTAGCAAACAGACGGAGCACAGGGTTGAGCCTTCTGCTCTGTGGTCGAGCCACAGCTGGGACAGTCACTCTGGAAACTTGACCTTCACCTCTGGACCTGACCGTGGTTTTGGAGGATAGAGACGGGGTCATACCCTGCACCGACTCCTGTGACTCTGTTGGTAATGGCAGTGATTACTGCTCCTTGACACCATGATTTGTGATTGTGTGTGTATGAGCATGGATATGACTGTGTGTGAGTGTTGCTAATAGATGAAACAGACTGATGTCCTTGAATTATGGGGACAGGATGGATGCTGTATGGCTCTGTTGAGTATTTTGAATGATTTATGGTGATGACAAACACTCGCTACCACAATATAATACAAAGTATACAGTCCCTTTGGTCCCCACACCATCTCAGCTCCATCTCACACCCCTCCCTTGTGGAGGACAAAGGGGCTTTTAGGGCCTTGATGAGGATGCATTCAGAGTCACGAGGTGAGGAGTTGTCTCTGTTTCATCTCAATTATTGCTGTCATTAAGGCAGAGAGGACGGCAGAGGAGGCAGCCCAGAGTGACACTTACAGTACACATAACCTGTGGGAATGGAAATGTTTCTTAACTAAAATATATAGAAATCCAAGTCAATTCATAAAGATCTGAGGCCAAGCAAAGTATTTGTAAGTGTTAGGCCAGTTAAATCAATTAAGAAAAAAGACATTTTCTTCATTATCACTGTGCTTCATCATTAGCTAGCATGATGCACTACCTTCTAACACTAAAGGCCCAGAATTCATTGATGTTCATCAACACAGGTTGGCATGACTATAAAGAAGTGATCTACGTCTGCATCTAAGTGTTTGTCTAAACGATAGGCTCTAATTTGAAATGAAGTGTATACTCATATACAGAGGGCCTGGTCTCCTAGGGCCACTAGTGAACATTAGAGAGGCCTGCAACTCACACTTCACATGAATATTTAAGGACACACTGGGACTCTTCCATTTAACATCCCAAAGGGCATGAAGCAGGCTCCTATATCCTCACTCTCGCCTTATTGCACTTTCTCCTAACTCTGACCTCTGTCACCTTCTTGCACTCTCCCTTCTCTTACCTCTCTGCCCTCATTCTCTCTTTGTTCTTTCCTCTACACCTCTTCATGCCTCACACTTGCCGGCTGTCTCGTCTTTCTGTGGTTCCTCAGAGATCAGGAGTCGCTGAGGCAGATGAAGGGATGAGCACTTGTCCCCCCCTCTCCCTCTGCCCCGCTCAGCCAGCAGGCTGCCAGTGCGAGGACGAGATTGAGATGCGGCTGACGATGCAGCAGCTGGTTCTTCTTTGGGTCTAATCACTCCCAGAGAGCCGACCATGGTTTGATTTGGTTTTTTACAGCCTGGCCTTATTTTTCACATCAGCGACGTGATGGGGGGGGGGGGGGGGGGGGGGGGGGGGGGGGGGGGGGGGGGGGGGGGGGGGGGGGGGGGGGGGGGGGGGGG
>JBBMJY010000009.1:15777224-15791682 GCA_037833715.1 Toxotes lorentzi | reverse complement strand
TCGATATGTGGGGTGTTCTGGGAGCGGTGTGGGGGGGGGCGCGTTGTGTGTGTGTGGTGGTATAGAGCCCCCCCCCGCAAACACACACACACACACACACACTTTTGATCAAATTTGCACCATATGACTTTGAAGGGAGATGAACTGACTGGCGGGCGTGCTTCTCTTTAACTCCCCTTCCCGGTGCAAGTGGTTTGATCAGGCCCCAGCCCTGATGGGGGCAAGCGCTCCAATCCTGAGACAGTATTATGTTCCCAAAATTGCCTGACTGGAGATAATGAAGGCCTATGATTTTTTTACATCCAGAGAGAGGAGGAGACAGGGACTTGACTAGACCGTTACTACCAAATCAACTTCCAGAGGTAGAAATAGGCCGATATGGGCATCAAAAGCAAGGCCACAAACAGCTAATCACTTCTAGCTTGATGGCTGTCCCTCTACACTTTCAGATTATCTTTCATGGCTGGAGCCAATAGGATTAAAAGAGTTTTATTTCACCTTGAATTATCACTGCGCGTACCATGCAGTGTAATCCATATTGAAAGACTTCTGGGAAGAGTTTGGCCAAATGGGGAAAGGAAAAGAAGGAGGGAGGATGGTGGACTGATTGCTGAAATGAATGCCATGCTACCCCCATATCTTTGTCCCAATGAAATCCTTCCCTCCTTCAGAAGGAGAGCCAATCAATGCCCTTATCAACTGTCTCATCAGGCAGACCGGCCAAATTAGCCTCTTGGCAATTCACAGAGCGACGCATAGTTTGTGTAATCAGGGAGAAATCAACATCTAAGAAACGAGAGCATCCACTGGAAAAACAGTGAGCAGAACATTTAACTAGAGAAATGGTCAGTGACAGAAACAGATGAAGAACACGATAAAAATCACATGACACAACACATCACAAGTGCACACAGGTACTTAAAGACCTGTACCCAAGACCTTGTACCCAAGACACCCCTTTCATTAACATGTGGTGTATAATAGATGCATTTATGGATGAGCTTGAAAAGACTGATATGACAGAAATAACATTAAAAGGAGCAGACAGCTAATCCTATGGCATTTTACTTCGTACTGTCTGGATAATTTAACTGACATTGAAGCAACCAGTGAATTAAAATGATGCAACAAAGTGTGTGTGTGTGTGAGAGAGAGTTTTATTCCACCCATCCTGACCCATCCTAATTCTGAAAACTGCTGAAAAAGGCCGACAGCAATAGCATGTCTTTCCTCCTCCTCCTCCTCCTCCCTCTCATTGTCAGTGGCACCCAGGATCTGGTTCCGCTTCTCCACTGGCTGTCACAGAGGTTTCCAAACAGCTGTGGAGATTTAACGTCTGGAAAACAATAGCTTGTGTCTTTTCCTCTGCTCAGAGGCACAAACGTCTCTTGGCTTGAGTCCCCTGCTAAAGTAGTAAGTGAAGAGTTAAGAGACTTGAGGGAAAAATCAGTCCTCAATTACTCAGTTCAACAGCAGCAACAAGAGAATAAACAGCTCTGTAAAGTTGTTCTTTCCCATATTCCTAGAGATGATGTCAATAGGTGTGGGTTGTTTGTGCGTTTTTAATGTGCATATATGTATCTGTGTTTGAAGAGCTGTGTTTGATGTAGTTAAACATCAGCTAACATGCTAGCTGGTTGTTCTGACTGCTGCAGGGCTGGGAATCATTAATGAACAGTAATGAACAGTGCAGAGACATACTGTAACAGACGAGTTTGTGTGTGTGTGTGTGTGTGTGTGTGTGTGTGTGTGTGTGCGCAGAGAGCATCTTTGACGTGCTGCATGCAGCATGCCTATCAGCAGGCCATCACTATTGATTTATTAATGCTAGAGAATGCTGCTGCGCTAATTGAATTGAGATCCAGGAAGTCAGTTAATGTAGCTGACAGCGATACAGGAATTTAATCTCCCCAGTGCACAGAATTATGACTCTTCCCTATCTGCGCTGTCAGAGGGATAAATAGTAAATCAATCTTTTCTACAATGGGCTCCACTCAGAGCTTGTGCAGGATGGATTGTAACAACCTCTCTCTGTTTTAAACCATCAACAATCACTACTCGAGCTGTTCAGTTGGTTCATTGTCTCATCCCTTCAAAGATAAATCAAAGTTCTGGAAAAGGCCGCAGCCTGAGCCAGATGTAGAATTCAAACCCCATAATCATAAAACCTGTCATTAGAAAGAGACAATGTGCTCACTATAGCCAAATCACTTGTAACCCAATAGTTTATAGCCACCTACATTGTCCAAGTCAAGGCAATCACTCTTATGCTACACACTTCAAAATCCACTTCCTGAAGTCCAGCCCAGTCCAGCTGGTACTGTGCCATTTCTCCCCACCAGCGTGTGCCCTTGAAAGAGTCCGCCGACATCAGCGTTTCTACGCATAAGACCACCACCACTACAACGACCACTACAACTTCTTAGAATATCAGAAGTGCTGCCGCAGAGGGGGCTCCAACATAAAGTCATTAATACAGGCCTGGTTGAATGTATATGTGTTTGTACAGCTGCTATTTAGCTGCCGTCTGAAGGTAAAGGAAAGCTGTATAGTCAGGTCTCTGACAGCACTGTGAGGCGGACTGTCCAGAGGAGCAAAAGCACAGATGCCGGCAGTCAAGCCAGGCAGGGGCCCGAGGCCAAACCACTACAGTGTACTCAAAGGCACCACCACCCAGCCGGCCAAGGTGTGTGGGCCCGCTGGCGGGAAACCGATGACCCTGGACAGTCAGCGTGTCGATGTGCACGCACTGTATAAAGTGTGTGTTGTGAACGAGAGCTGGCGGGAGCAAGTCAGCCATACTGATCATATAGTACATGCATCACAAA
The DNA here is from genome assembly GCA_037833715.1 of Toxotes lorentzi. Classification (NCBI taxonomy): domain Eukaryota; kingdom Metazoa; phylum Chordata; class Actinopteri; family Toxotidae; genus Toxotes; species Toxotes lorentzi. The sequence continues at coordinate 15,788,854 of JBBMJY010000009.1, read as the reverse complement.
AATTCATAACCCATAGAGGACACATATAGCCTTCCCAACGGGAAGGTACAATGTTGCGAAGAGAAACAGAGATAAACACGGAGAGGACAGAAAGAGATGAGGATGAATATATATTATACATTTATAATATAGACTAACTGGCCAGGCGAGGCTTGAAAAGAAAAACAATTTTTTTGCTCTTTCTGTTTCTCTTCTCAGTGGTTAATGGATACATGAGTTATATACAGTACTTATTTTAGGCCCTTTAATCATGAGCTTTTATCGCATGTTCTGCCAAGACCTTCCACCAGTTACTGGCCGCGCCTGCCAAGAGAAATGAATGAAAATGTAGAGAAACCAAATATTGTGGAGCCATGGCTCAGAAGTCAAAACCCATCTTTTTCTTCCCTCTGAAGAGCTAAGCTATAAAAGAAACACCTAACTGGGACCAGGTATTGTGTTCTCTGAGTGTGCAGATGAGAGATGTGGAAAACACTTAAATCGGGTTTAGTGATATGAGAAGAATTTGTGTGGTTAATATTACCTGGCTAGTGCTTGTGCAACATAAGCTCATATAAGCTATGCAAAGACAAAACAAATGGCCATGTCAGCATTTTCAACTTATGTGGCTTAAGAGCAGAAGAGACAACATCATTAATCATTTTACGACATGCCTCGAGCGGTAAGAGGAAAAATGCAAAAGTAATTCTCGCTCTAGACACAACAACTACACGCCACAGAGCAGTGCTGCTCAGCAAAGTCCTCAAAAACTGGTTCGACAATCAAATAAATGAGAAAACACCCAGTTCAGCATAGTAACCATCCCCAGAGATCAAATCCACTGCTATAATCAGAGGTGTCAACCATTATCCTGGTGTGTCCTTAATGGATGGAAAGCCTTCAGAGTGGATGAGTGTCTCTGGTCAGGTCTGATCCGTGGGCCGCTGCATTAGATGAGGCCAGGGCTGTGGCCACTGGAGCTCTCAGGCCTGGAGAGTAGTACTTAATGCTCTCGGAGAGTGGAGGACCTTTCTGCCCACAACGTCCTACCCCCATGCCCCCTGGAAAACCACAGCTGACCACCGGGGCACGGGGAAATGAAACCGAGGAAACCACGGGCCAGGCAAGAGCAGCACGGCAGCCGACACCGAGGCGGAAAAAACAAAGAGCTGGGCCTTTTGGCGGCTTGGCGGTTGGCGCTGATGGAGGTATTAAGATATTAATTGCTTTTTGACATGATTTTGTTAAGGCAGGAGGGCAGGCCTGCGGCTTCTCACACAACAGCCAGTATAATGGTGGAGAGGCCTGACAGGGCAGAAAAGGTCTAGGTTGAGGCTTCATGCTAGAAGGGAGAAACCTCACATGAGGGACATGTTTCCATTCACACATTCACATTAAAAATGGTGGTTATGAAAATAGGTTTAAAGTTCATGATACCAAAGATGTTACTAGTTATTTAGGATACTTTGATTTTGCACATCTGCCTATTCACAACTGTGAAGTTAAACTGTGAAACAAAAATGTGGACCACTCAATAAAGGAGTATTTCAGCATTTTGCGAAATATACTTATTGACTTTCTTGAAAGTTATTTGAGGAGATTAACATCACGTACATTATATATGAAGCTACATCCAGTTAGCTTAGCTTAGCATAAAGACTTGAAACAGGGGAATCGGCCAGCCTGGCTCTGTCCAAACAGCCTGCCTAGCACTTTCCCCCCTGCTTCCAGTCTTTATGCTAAGCTAAGCTATCCATCTCCTCTGCTTCAAATTTAGAGTACAGTCACAGGCATAATACCAGTCTTTTGATCTGTCTCAGCAAGAAATAAAATAAGCGCATTTCCCAAAATGATCTATTCCTTCCATTCCTGGCACACTGAGTAATCAGGGCACCTCATACCCTCTATGTCTTTTTATTAACAATATGAGTGCATATACACTTTTGGCTACTCTTAAAGTAAAAAATTAGTCTACAAAGTCACAGTGAATGAGCAGACAGTGCTCTGAGGGCTAAATGCGTCTCCCATTGTTGACTTGTTAAACCCCACGGAGGTAGTAGTGCGTCAGCTGGGGGTGTAGCCTGCGTACACGACAGCAGACATAAACAGCAGCGCAGCAGCCCTGACGCAAGGCCACGGCCTCACACACGCTCAGAGAGAGGCTAAGGTTGCACTGGGAGAAGTGAATCACCAACCCTGGTGATTCAGGACACAGAACCTATACTTATGTGCTGCTGTGTTCATGAAACTGTACTCCGCTGTATGTGTGCGTGGGAATGGCGTGTGTCCGATGCATATGCGTACACGGCGCAGGCAGCTGCCAGAGGATGGGATGGGCAGGGAGCATTACCATCAGCATCTCTGTGGATCAAGGAGAAGCCCCCAGTAATCCTGGCCTCTCTCCAGGCTCCCACACACCGCAATTAGGATTAATCCTCTCCTCCTCCCTCCAAACTGCAGAACAACAGAGAATACTGGCGTGTGAGTGTGTTTGTGTGTGTCTGTATGGGTGTGTGGTGTGGCTGTGGGGGGCAATTAGCCAACTTTGTACTTGAGGTGGAGATTCCCCCCCTAAAACCACCAGACGACCACTAGGCTGTGGGATGGGACTGTGGGATGGCGCACACACGCTTACAACACACACACACACATGCACTTGAAATATGGAGGGAGGGTAACAAATCGACCAAAGTGGTGGCGATATAAACAACTGTTTGACCAGTGGCCACATAATTGGCTGTAAAGTGGGAAGAGTTCTTACTATCTGCTGGAGTTTTCTCCACGGTATTCCACCACCACAGCATCTGTCCATGTGTGAAAAAATCATTTTATTTTTAAACAATTTTAACTCTCACAGATGCTTCAATAGTCCATAACTCTATTTATATATAAATCTATTGTTTGAAACAGTCTGCAACGTCGAGGTGTACGCCAGAGTGAAGGTTATGAAATCTGATGTCAGTGTGTCTGGCGTCTCTCTGAAGGTTAATTATGGCTTTCACTTGGTTTGAAAGATTACCAGCAAACAGATAAAGGTGCTGCTGCTGCTGCTGAGTGTAGATTAAACATCTGCAGGGTAAACACAACCCACAGGGTCAATGACAGGAAATATAGCCAGGTGTATCTGAGGTAGAGCAGGCGTGGCTGTGACAATTTCTGAGTGTACCACTGATCCTCGAGACTAAATTACAAAACACAAAGAACAAATGTTGTTTCTACAATGAGGACAGTCTCAGTGTACCGTAAATAACTGGGCTACATAATGACATTGTACTGTATGTGAAATTTCTGAAATTGGTTTTCATCACCGTCCTCCAAGTAAATACACAAATAAATAAGGACTGTTATGGACTGTTTTAATTATGATAATGACATGAAAGAGTATTATAAAGTAAATAAGTTTAACAATTATAATAAAACCATGTTAGTAATGAAATGACTTCTATATCAATTGTAAGAATGTTTTTGAAAACTGCGGCCACATGGGACTTGTAAGGCCACAGCTAGAAATTAAAGTGGACTTGATCTGACACTAAAGCTAAATATCTAATCACACGTACATAATTATTCAGTTAGAAAAAATGATGATGGAAGTAGAGCTGTACTATAATATTTTTGACCTGTGGTTGCCACTAATGTTTTCTTTTCTTCAGAAGTGCCAGAAGAGATTTGCCTGCTCAGCTGAATGTTGGCAGTAGATGTGAGGGTCAATGTGTGTTTTAGTAGAAGTGCCAGCATGAGATGAGCAGGGTGGGAAGAAGTGTCAGGGTGGAGGGCCTCTAACACAGCAAAACCTCAGAGTTCATGCATTCACAAGTTTAAAGCTACCTTAGCTGGCCACTTCCGCATCAAACAGGAAGCACACATATGCATTATTCTTGCAGGCCACACCCTGATTATATCATCTATTAAGACAAATAAACAGGGCAACACTCCCTTCCAAAACAGCTGCCGTGTTTACAACTGCAGCATTTAAAAGCTTTACAGTTATAGAAAAAAAAAGAATCCTTTTGCAATTTTCTATTAAACGACCTTTCCCTCACAACCTATTATGGCATTTCCCTTGTAATAAAAAGTCAGGGAGTGCAAAATGTCCCCAATAGGCAGCTGCACGCTACAACTAAAGCGTCAAAATCATTTCCAGACTGCTCTGCTCGGGATCAAGGGGAAGGAGAGGCACGGGGAGAGGAATCCAAGGCAAAATAAATTAATTGCAAATGTATCGTAGAGGGGGGCAAAGGGGAAAGATTGGGGCAATTTATCTGTGCTGACGGATGGGGACAGGACCAGCGAGCTGACAGTGAGAGAATGGGGAACAGCATGGTGCAAGAGAGAAGCAACACAGGTGATGAGGTGAACAGATTCCACCAAGTGAAAGGTGGACAGAGTAAAAAAAAAACAGGGAGCAGTGGCTGAAGCAGATCTGTTAATCTTTAAGAAAGCGGGCTGCTGGAGGCAGAGAGACTGAGGGGGGAAGAGTTTGATTTGGGCTGTGGCTGTGACAGTGATAAACGGCCTGGGGAAATAGGCTATGGAGATCAGTCCAACACCTGCCATGCCCTGCATGAGCTCCACTCAACTCAAACAAGATGCAGAAGCAGGAAGAGCAGTGTGCCAGCTCAGGAAGGAGGAGGCTGCTCCCTGCAACCTCTACCTTTGTTGCTTTGGAACCACAACTACACGGACTGGTTTACCAGTACCAAACTATATATTTATTTATCTTAAAAAACACAGTTTAAAGGCTGGGGTCTTTAATTTTTAAAGTATGAATAAATATATGAAACTGTCTTCTAACACAACAGAAGACACTTGGATTAAAATCACATTATACAGTTGATCCAGAGTGATCCATACACGTGTCAAAACAAACAGCTACTGAACTAACTAAACTGCTTCGCAGTCACCAGGAAATATGACTACACTTAAACCACTGAATAATTTATTAAGACTAATAATTCAGCTGCTCAAAAACAATCAATTCTGATAAGACACTGAAAGACAGATATTGTCATAACTAACAGTGTTTATTAGCTAACATTTCTTTTCATATTCGTTTCATCTACAAATGACTTCATGATCTTGCACCTCCATGTTTAAGATAAAGATTAAGATAAAGAGCCGTTAGCCACAGAGGAAGACAGAGTAAAGAGCCTTGGTGATAAGTGGCAGTTTGCATTCAGCAAGACATTCTTCAGCCTTTTCCATTAAAGTAGTCAGAACATACTTCCAACCCACTAATATCAAACAGTGTACCATACTAATCATTTACAGAAATAAAGGCCTGATTTCATTTATGCCTTAAATCTTACTGCTCAAATATATTCGCTGTAACGCTGTGTTGCATATTACTGTTGTCTTGTTCTCAGCTGAATGCACTTCCTGAACATGTAAATAAGCTGGAAGGTGACGTTTGAGCAGATAGAAAAAAAAAAGCAAATATGTTTGTGTCTTCACTTCTGTCTTTGTTAGATGTAGTCTAATGATTTTTTTTTTCACAAGTCAAGAATTAAATTGTGCTAAAACATTTTTATTAAAAACAAAGAAATCACTTCAAACTGTGTGTGTGTGTGACAGCAACTGACATTATGGAGTGTGTGTGACATTTACTGAGATTCCACAGGATTTATAGGTCTCAGTGGAGCAAAATGTTTTTGTTCAAGTCCGTGTTAGAATAATGAAAAACATGGAAGATAAGTTCTTGGGAAAAAAAGAAGAAGAAAGAAACAAAAAACAAAACAACTGCAACTGGCACCAATATGGAGGAATGACACTGGCTGTATTGATACAGTATCTCAGAAGAATAATAGTTTTATCTATAAGCAGCAGAAAATATTTGAGTAACGTACAGAGAGCCACGCCACTTTAAGTCAATCTTGTAAACAAAGATTAGTCCTTCTGGAGCCTACACATCCTTCAGTTTTTTTTTCTTCCTCTGCTGGCATAATTCAATAAAAGCTTGACAGCAAATATTATTCTGTGTTAGAGAAAGTTTTCTAAGCCTTAAATGGAATCAGGCCTGATGCACACTGGTCCTCTCATGGGAAAAAGACAGGAAGAGAAAAAGCGAGACTGAAAATGTACAGCGTAAATGTCCAGATGACTTGACAGCCACAAAACTGTTTCCTGTCACTGTTTGTTTATAGTTTTCAGTGAGCTCATGATGTGACCAACAATCTTTTTAATGCTTGACTTTACAAAACACTTCTGAAGGTGTTTAAAATTCGAACAGCATCCCCTCTCCTCTGACATCCGCTGCAGCAGACAGACCCAACAGACCTGCCAAAGTGAATTTACCTAGTAAAGTGAATTACTGGGCGATAAACGATACTTTGGCAGCAAGGTAGTAAACTGCTGAGAGAAGCTAAATACTAATGTGATTTGTCAAGGAGTTTATAAGCTGGAAGTGCTGCGATGAAATGACTGGCCCCACTGGAAGAGATAAACACAAGAGGAAAGTCTTTGTTTTGCAGCCTGATCGACCAATGGGGGGGCAGTGGAGAGGAACTGGTTAACATTTACTGTGCTTGTACTAGTAGTTGTGCACAGAAAGGAGGGACAGTGTTTCCTATATTGCTGAGTAACGTACTGTACTCTTTAGCAGAGCAAGAACATCTTAAGATAGATACTAGAAGGCTGATCCACGGGCTTCTCATGAATAAACATTTTCTGGTTTAACCTCTTAATTTCCATATGGGAGGTCTCTTATATCTGGGGAAACTAGATCCTAAAAATATCCCTCAACTTGCCCCAGACTCTACCCCACCTATATGGATGGACACACAAACACACACTCCCTATCACTGTGGCTCTGCTGTGTTATGCTGTGGGAGGCTGAAGTGGCCTTTGTGGGCTGAGCTGAATATCTCCGTCCACTCTGGCAGGGCCTCAGAGTGCCTGCTGCCGCCTGCTGCCTCAGCCTTGGGTATGGGCTGCCAGCCGGCCCGCCGACCAACCTCCCTGAACCCCTGCCAAGCTCCTGACGCCACCCTGGGTGGTCCCGCTTCATGCGGCTCTGGCAGGGCCCTGCTCAAATCGCCCCCCGCCCTCCCCTTCCCAACTCCCCTCCTCTCTGGCTCCCTCAGCAGCCGCAAACAACCTCGCTGTGTTCCCAATGTGGAGCTCCACTGAGAATCAGTCAATGTTGCAAGTTATATTTTTATCATAAGGGAGGATGTGGATGTACTGTATTTTTGAGGGTTTTGGAGAAGTGAAAAGTGAAAAAAGAATGACTGCAGGCAGGGACGTTTATATTTAGTCTGCCTATGAATTTCTGTTTATATATTTGCATGCTTTTTTTGAGGTTATAGGTGTTACTGACGGTTCACACAGACTGAAGCAAAGATGTCTTCTTGTTTAACTTACGTCAACCAACGTCTAGCTTTTTTCTTGAAGATCTATCTTCAAGAAAAGAGATGTTAATATTTCCATTCCTCTGTTTCTCCCTTAGTCAATGAACCACAACCAAAACTTAAAATCATCAAGGCAGAGTACTGAAATCACTGCGGGGACATGTCCTTACACAGGGTTGCAGTGATGAGTTGGAAACTGACTGTCAAATTACACAATGAAGACTGGAGATTCTCCTGTTACAGATATCACAGCGGGCAGCCAACAAATCAAGCTTGCTTGAGCCGGAACGGCGCTCCTATTCCCCGTCTCCCTGCTTTGGATTTGGGAGTCATGTTCCCATGGACTCTGGAGGTAATTGTGCCAGGCTCCTACACTCCATATGACCACCGTTCTGTTGCTCCGCTGCCCCGCCAAAGAAAACGCACTCCCTCTCCCTTTCTCTGTCTGTCTTGTCTCTCCGTCTCTCGTCCAGAGATTCATGACTCCTGCGCCTGATTGCGGACGATTAAAATCATTAGAGGTCGTTAGCGGGAGTCACTTACCGCTGAGCTCGCTGTGAAGGTTGGGTGGGGTCGGGAAGAATAAGGGGGTTAGAGGGGGTGTTGCAGGAGCTTGTGGGGGTGGGTGAGGGTGGGATGTCAAGGGGGAGACGAGAATCGCTCTCTCCTCTGACCTAAACGAAAGCATTACGTGCTGCCAGACCCCAGTTGCGCATACAGGCACAAATATCCATCTGCCCCACCCGTCCACCTCTAACAGTCACACACCAAACCCACCCAAGCTGCCGCTGATACCATCAGCAAAAGTCTCTGAAGAAAAGCAGCTCCAATGTGTGTATTAGCAGTGTGTGTAATCACAGGGCCTTAGGGGACCCTAATGGATTAGTACACTAACACACTGTCAACTCCGGGCCAAGCTGGGCCCACACTTACACACAAAACTGCTAACATTGTCAAATGACACAATCACCGCGCTGGAAAAGACCTAATTGTCCCTGTCAGACATCAACAGAGGACTTCATAAAACTCAAATGACTCATTTTTGTGCCCAATGTTTTGAGCCAGTTGATTAGAAAAAGGCAACAATACAAACAGTGTATTTACAATGAGTGATCATCATCAGCTTTATGAAAACATACTCGCTGTACGTAAAGTGTGGAAAAGTGCCTTATTCTGAACACAGATGCAACGCAGATGTGTTTATCTCAGTCAGCTGCAGCAACGATAACTGCAGTTGGTTAAAGCAGCCATATATTAACTTGAATGTACTTGAAAACATGTTGCTGTTATATTGGTCCTATCTGTCTGTCAGTGACTGGAGCGGCTGGACAGCTGTTCCAGCCAGTGCGTTGCTGTGAGTGGATCACCGGGCTGTAAGGCATGAATAATAGATGCTGTTTATGAGTGTATGTTTTCCATCTGACCCCTGGGTCTGCAGCGAAAACTGCAGCGGGCCTCTTAAGGGGCTGAAGAAGAAGAGGGAAAGCGAGAGTGAACAAGAGAGAGACAGATGAAGCTCGCCCAGGGAGGTGATGGGTCATTTAGTGCCCAGGGACCCCCCATCAGCCATCAGTGACATGTCCAATCAGGGCTTATAGTGTTATACACAGAAAAACACACATTTCCCTGCTGCAGCTGATACTGAACAGTGAGCGTTGCTTTTACACAGACAGCACTGTAGGGAGACAATGCTGCATTTATGCTACAGTGAGCAGCGTGGTGAAAGCAGCCTTATACTAAACCCTGGTGCATACACTCAAGGTTTTTCCACAGGCATTAACCTACAAGATATGTAACGAGTTTTTAATATGACTCTGACACATATCAAGAGGTCAAACAGTGGATGTGTTCAGCTCTTGAGTTGGTGCAGTAGGAAACATGCTGAGTGAAGCAGGGAGAGTGAGATATTTGGGGCTCTAAATATCCCGACAGCTTGCTCATTAAAAATCACGGTGGGTTCCCTCCGGCGAGCACGGCAAAATTAGGACCAGTGAGCCTGCTGTGACCTGACTAATGAAGGTCAGGCATCTGGTGCAGGTTGTGAGGCCCAGACAGTGGGGACAACCTGAGTTCCTACTGCCCACAATTAACCCAGGCAGCCGAGTGCTACTTAAGCGGCTGCAGGCCTTAAGACTCTCACACATCTGGCCCAGGTGGAGGCCTCTCCCTCACACAGTTCCTAATGACACAGGGGTCAGAGAATGTGTGTTTTACGAGGGTGGTTACGGTCTGTGGGCCCTGACAGCCTTTTCATATACTGAGAGGTTTTGGTTTGGGGATCAAGAATAGAGGAGGAAACAGTGGGGTCGTCACGGCCCTGATCACTCAGGCTGTAAACTTCAGTCGAGCCTTGAACCCCTGCTATCAGCTCTGCAGCCTTTCAGAGGCCTTTACCTTCATCTTCGGTGAATGTGACTTTGTTGTGCAGTCAGATAGTAAAGTTGTGTTGGTGTAAGTGTAAGCATACCCCATGCAAAGCTAGAGCTGTGACTGGAGTGCCACTAGGTGGCATGGTCACTTTGAACACACACACACACACAAAAAGCAAACCACTGAAAAAAAACCCCACAGATGTTCAAATGTGACAAATTGTGACATTTCACCATTGTCTTGATGAGTAAGATGTTTTGCGACTGATCTGACTGATAAAGAGATAGCTGATACACATGAAAATTAAAAAAAAAATCAGCACAGAAACTGAAGTTCCAGAGCATTATCTGAGAAGTAAATGCTGATCAATGAAATACTGAAAAATAACACAGAAATCTATGACTCTCTTTGGTCTTTGTGCAAGAAACATGGTGCACTCATCAAAGGACATTACGTCTTCAAACACTGCTCACGGGGTGACTACAACCTGCACATTCAGCAAAGTCGCGGTGTCAACAGTTCTTGGAAAAACTGCACTGATGTTATTTTGGTGATGTATGAAATCACAAAGAATGACAAGTGAGAAAGATAAAGGTCCACAGTGTGAGAAATGTATGTACTGTATACACTCACCAAGCACTCTATTAGAACACCATAATAATAAAGTGTGTAGGTCCTTCCTTTGCTTTCAAAACAGCCCTGATTCTTTGAGTCATTGATTCCACAAGATAATGGAAACTTTCCTTTGCGATTCTTCTCCATGTTGACATGATTTAATCACATCATTTCTGCAGATTCAAGCCTGAATGTGCAGCTAAGCTGAAAAGCTGCTAATCTCCTCTGCTACCACATCCTGAAAGTGCTCTACTGAAATCAGATCTGGTGACTGAAGAGGCTGCTGAAGTTCACTGTCACGTTCATGAAACCCTGAAAGCAACTTTTGTTTTGTGATGTGGAGCATTATCATGTTTGAAGCAGCTTTTAGAAGATGGTAAACTGTGACCATGCAGGGATGAACATGATCAGCAACAATACTCAGATGAGGCTGAGGCACTCAAACCATGATTGTTTGACATTAAGGAGCCAAGAAAACATTCCACACACCATTTCACCACCACCAGTCAGCCAGACTGTTGACACAAGGCAGGTTAGGGTCAATGGATTCACGCTGTTGATGCCAAATTCTGACCTTAACATTTGCTGCCTTAGCAGAAATCCAGATTAATCAGGCCAGGCTATGCTTAACCAGTCTTCAGCAGTCTGGGAGGAGTGGAACCTGATGTGGCCTTCTGCTTTTGTCATCCAGGATTCGATGTGTTGTCTGCTCTGAGATGCTTTTCTGTCCATCACAGTTGTAAAGGGTGGGTATCTGAGTTACCGTAGCCACTCTCTCAGCGCCAAGCAGTATGGCCATTCTCCTCTAATCTCTCTCATCAACATGGCATTTTCTTTTCTGTCTGTAGAGCAGCTGCTCACTGGTCGTTTTTGCTTTTCACACATTCTAAGTTAAACTCCAGAGATAGCTGTGTGTGAAAATCCCTGGAGATCAGCAGTTATAATGAGAAATGCTCAAACCAGCCTGTCTGACACCAACAATCCTCACAACAGTCAGTCACATTTTTTAGTATTACATTAACTGAGGCTCCTGACCTGTATCTGTGTGACTGTATACGTTGCACTGCTGTCACATGATTGTCTGATTGTTTAATTGCACAAATAAGCAGGTTTATAGGTGTTACTAATACAGTGCTCCGTAAGTGTGTAAATACACACGCACACACACACACACACACACAGATACAAGGTTGCACAAACACAAACAAGTTAGCTTGAATGCACACACACACACACACACACACACACACACACACACACACATATATATGTGTGTGTGTGTTAGTGTGCGTGCGTGTATATACACACAAATAGGAA
>JBBMJY010000009.1:15769977-15774262 GCA_037833715.1 Toxotes lorentzi | reverse complement strand
ACACACACACACACACACACACACACACACACACACACACACACACACACACACACACACACACACACACCACAGTTAGCATCAGATGCTTGTTTCCATGCAATGTTTCCAGTTTTGTCTTTGTCCCAGTGTGGCTCTCAGCCTCTGGTGTCTGAGCACCACAGAAACAGACACCACAGGTGAGGTCAACCCCCCCCCACGCCATTGCCTCACACTGATTCTCGGGGAGGCTGAGGCCTGGGGGTTGTGGAGTTCTGGCTGAGGGGAGCCATGCCCCCAAGGGTGCTTGGTGGCATGCTTGGTCAACCTATGCGCAGCTCACAGGAGGCTTGAGGCCAAGCAGAAGCCAGGCTGTGGCAGGTGTGGCTATGGGATATGGGAGGAAACAGCCACGTGTACAGCCACACAATGCTGCTGCAAGATAAAACGCCTCCGGTGCTCTGCAAGTCAATACGGTCTACATGAAAATAATTAATACACGTATAGAAACAGAAAAGATGTAGGGATGCTGTCGCCAAGTCGGCAAGATGACTCACTTCATGCTGGTGCACAGATTTGTCTTTCAGATGAAATGACAAACCAGAGCTGTATTCCACACACTCAAAAACTATAAAACTCTTACACCTAACAACTGTGAGAACATGCGTTAGATACAATCTGAAACAGAAAGTGTCTTTAATATCTACAGAAAAAAAAGAGAAACACAGAGCTGATGATGAAATTTCATCCGTGTTGTAAGAGATTCTGTCTGTGAGACGGCCGTGAGAATTCACAGGAGTGACTCTGCAGTTACTTGAAGCTTATGTACCCAATATTTGATAATAATCATTTGGCATGAGGCAGTCTATTGATACCCAAGTGAATGTGAACCCTAAACAAGTAACAGGGGGTTAGGATTCATCAGATCATTGTAGCATGACTCCACACAAACCACTCTGGGAGGCCTCACAGGCAGTGTTAAACCTTGGTGGTTGTGAGAAACTCTCTCTCTGGCCAAACTGAGTTCTGGTGAATTTATCAGACAAATACTTCCACTGAACATCTAAGGCTGGCTGCTTGTAAATGCCCCCCACACACTCCCAACTTCAAAACGTAAGCAAAACTACAAGGTGAGAACTTCAGAGTTAAGGACAGGGTGAGGTTGCTGTGGTTTTCTAAGACCAGGTGAGCCCTGTGCTACTGTTTCCATGACAGCAGACAGACACAGTGACGGCAGAGCCGGTGGCCGGTTCTCCTCACATCAGGTAGAGTGGCTGGTAAATGTATGACATGTCAGAAAATTGTGTTTCTCATCGAGTTTCTGAGAATGGTGTGCATGCTAGTGAGGGAAACGCTGCAGATTGCAAACACTGCTACACATTTATCAAGTGCCATCTCTTTTCTGAAGACTGACAGATTTATATTTCAATCTGATGCTGATTCCAGTTGAAATTCACGTGTCTGAGAACATCAGTCTAAAGTACGTGGTGTCTGGCCATCACTGTCATGTTACTATGAAGACTACATTCCCACGCCGACTGACCGTCGGCGCAACACAAGGGCCGAGTCACAGTCTTTCTCATGAAACCACTGCGATGGCCATCAAAAAACCAATAACTTCCTCAGCGCATCGGCTCACTTCCGTCTTCTGCATGTGGGGACCTGCCGTTGCCATGGTTCCCGGGCCGGCGTTTGCGTGCGAGCAACTTAGACAGTCGTCTGGGGTTTCACGCACACATAACAGGAAGACACTGGTCGTACTTCTCAACCGTTTCTCACTTCTGCCTTCTTGATTTAGGGAAGGCTGGGGAGATGAGCAGACACAACACACAGTGACTGTGAACAGTCTATCCTCCCCAGAGCGACACCCCCACTTCTGTAAAAAAAAAAAAAAAAAAAAGAAAAAAAATGAAGAAAAGAAAAAAAAATGTCTGTCTTGAAAAATACGATATTAATGCTGATACAGCTAGTATATGGTGTGTAATTGTGATGATTCATTTTTCTGACCAAACTGAAACTAACGACTCTCAGCTAACATCCAGGAAAAAATTTTATTTAGCTTTTAAAAACAGAAATTTTACAGTTTGCAAACACTGTTATTAACATAATGCAGATTTTTAATCATTACATTAATATGTGATTATTATATTATATTATGTATTATATGAGAGAGCATCGTCTACTTTTGTGCTATTGCTGAAATTGTCCCTCGTCTGAGAGTATGGGAGCTTGTTGCTGAGCTTGACCTAATCACAGACGTGGGCTTGGAAGCTGGTCTGCTTTCCTCATTAGCATAATGGAAACATCCAGCTAACAAGTGAAAGTTGTGACAACTACATGTGTTGGATGAGGTGATTCATATCTGCCTGTCATCTCCAGGCTGTTGACCGTTGCCTTTGACAATGCTTATGTAAGCCATGAGTCACCCCACTGTTCTTGTGTAACCTGAAGGAAACCATAAAATGAAAAAAAGAAAAATACAGTTACATTTTAACTCAGATTAATTTAAACTAATCAAAGGTCATTTGTTCTCAGTGGAAGGAGTGACAGTGCTTACAGCTTGAATATGAAAAGGGCACTGCAGGATAAAACAATCGCAAATATGCCCACACTAATCAACTTTGACCTTTAGTCAGTCACTTCAAGTGTCAAAATTGGCTGCCAAAAAGATGAGAGACAACCACACTTGCTTGGTTTAAGCACATGCAATATGCAATATCAGGATGCCAAGTAGGTAGCCAAATGTAAATGTTAAGCAGCCATAAAAGTAGCCTTAGCTTCTCAGTGGCTGTGGGAAAGTGCACAGCATGTCTGTCGCATGGTTAAGTCTCTCTCAGAGCACAGAGCTGTCAAGCCACAGAGAAGCAAACTATACTGTAAACTCATACCGGAACCCGTCTGTGGCCTGAGCTGTGCCAAGGCAAGTCTTCCCCATGCCAACCTGTCTCTTATTTCACTCAGCTACAGCAGGCAGGTCTGCACCCTGCACATAACAAACAAATCTAAAACACATTCACACACACTGAAACCTTTCAGCAAACTTTAAAATCAGTCAGAAAGAAACTGTACCCTTCAACATATTTCTATTTTATAAGCCAAAGTTTCAAGCTGTGAAAGGTCTCCCACATTCCTTCATGAGTATTTTATGGATTATTTTGAAAGAGGATTCAGGTTTCAAATGATGAATTTCTCAGTCTAACTGAAAATAAAAATGCATATTTCTTTCTTTTCTTTTTTTTTAATATAAAGCAGCTGTATCACTAGTGAAACGGTAGCAGCCAAGGGCACGGACACAAAAGAGCCATGAACTTTGAAATGCAGCAAATAGATTATGGACACATACCTTATGGACTTACTTTTAAGAATTAGGGCCCAAACATAATGTGAAGTACACATTTTTATGTGTTTAACAAAGACTGAGCCTCTCAGTAGCTACTGATATGACAGAGACTGTCCATGTCTCAGTTTTAGGAAATTTAAAGCCAACAGGAAAGAGATGATTAATGCAGCTTCTTTTTTATTACTACAGCTCATTTTGTTTATTAGACTATACTTAGCACGACATTACTTATTCAGCCTCACACACCAAAGGAAGTCATGGTTCCACAGAACTAGTGGTGTTGGACCTTTTTGCAAATAGTTTTAGAGTTCGTCTCAAATTTCTTTATTTAAAGCCTATTTTATTCATTCACTTCTTAATTCTCTTTGGAATCAAACACTATCAATCAAACAAACAGCGTTTTTAATGTGTGCTGCAGTTGGCCAACTTTAACAGCATCTTCTGTGAAGAACAGTGGCTCACACACTGCCAGTGATGCAACAGAGCAAGTCATTTCCATACACTCATGAATCACAACAGTGACAGCGTACTGAGATACCAGGTGATGTCTAATAGGCTGATGTGAAGTGAAGTGGAAAGTGTGTATGTGTGTGGGGGTTTGTGCAGTGGTAAGTAACGTTGCAATAGTACTAATGGTTTTATCTGGATGGAAAAGTACATTTTCCAATCAACCAATGAACAACTGCTTTGAGGTAAAATCAGGACTACGACAATGGCTAAATCTGTGTATTTAATGTTTATGTGTGCAGGTTTAAGGACTTCAGCTCTGTGACTCAGATAGTGCACAGTGGTTTGTGTGTGGGTGAAGTCGAAGCCTTTAGCTGCGTCGAGATGACTCAACTTAGCAGAACCTAGCCAAGAGTTCTGGGTAAAGAGGTTTGGCTAACCAACACCGTGAGAATGTGGCAACTTATGTCCTGTTCTGTGGCAACGTCATCCTCGTCCTAGGTCTCTCCCTGCATACAA
>JBBMJY010000009.1:15744977-15764977 GCA_037833715.1 Toxotes lorentzi | reverse complement strand
GTAAAACAGTTGAAATGTGATTGTTTCATATTAACTAATTAACATAATAAAATGGTGATTATACATAAATTTTATTGTGTATAATTAATTGTGTATAATTAATTTAACTATGAACGTAGGAATTCTTCCTGTATAGTGAGACACTACTGAAACACATTTTGCAGATAATACTTCTGTACTTTTATTATTTATAAATAAAAGGCTTTAACTTCTAAAGGAGTATTTTTACTTTATGGTACTGCATATTTTTGTTACTTGAGTAGATTTTCAAAGTATGTCTCATACAACTGTAACTAGGCAGCTGAGAACTGCAGTACATATTCAACTGGTACAGAACTACTTTTAAGTGAGGGGAAGCTCTGCCACTTTTTACTGTGTCACTGTGAATAAAGGCCTTAGCACGCACGCTGGACACATTGCCTTTGAAATTTTCTTAAACAAGTTGTTGGACTGAAGTGACTCTTTCATGCAGCAATGCAGCGCACACAAGCTCACACGCATACAGCGTCTAAGTAAAAACCACTGTGCATCTGCTATAGAGGAACATCCTGCCCCAAAACAAACTAGCATACTTGCAAGCTCGTCTGTCACATCCAAAACCCATGTCTGGACCACAGGAAATCTGTATGCACACACATAGACACAAACACATGCATGAATGCACGCACAGGTAATAAAACATGGTGAGTTACTCTCTGACATAGTAACTGCATCCCTGCGAAGCGAAACCCTCAGCTATGCAGAAAGTATGCATTTCCATATGCACTCCATTTCAGTGACAAACATCAAACAGTGACGAGAAATAGAAAAACAAAAAAAAAGACACTGCAACGTTGCAGCATTCCACCTGTGTTAGCTCAGAAGATCCTGATGATGCACTGAGGTCAATGGGATCAGTTGGGTTTGTGGCAACACCATGGTCTGCTCTATTCTGGTCTGGCTGGGGCTGAGCTGTGTGTGTGCTGAGCGTTGGGGCATTTGGGGTAACTGAGGTCTCGGGTTTACGGGTGCTTTTATGTGAGGCTGCAGCACTTCACCCTCCAGCTGCTCTGTTGCCATGATGTGGTGCCTCTGTGTACCTCAAAGCCAAGTGTAAATTTACCACTCTGGTGAAGACAAGTGGTTCACAAAACACACAGGCACAAAGTGATAAGCATTGTGAACCAAAACATGATAAAACTTGTTGGCGCTCAATGGCGTGTATAGTTTGTTTTACTGCTCATCTTCTTGAATGGATTTTCAATGGTAATAGCAACTGAACATGAGGAGCGTTTGGCAGCCAACATATCACATGTGTTGTTTCTTATCACCAGCACTTGAAAGCAGCATTATGTTGTATCTAAAAAACAGATATTAGGATAAATTATTGCCAACATTTATAAATATATATATACTGACTCAATTGTGAGTGACTCAACTCCCTTAAATTTTTTAGTCAGAACAACTTTTATTTTCAACAGCTACATCATCCTGACTAATCATTTAAACAGACATAAATGAATACAAATTATTATGAACTTAATCCGTTTGTTTTCACAGAGTGTCACATGACAGGCATTAAGGGAACTTCCTTCTTATGCACCACTGTTATGGCCATTAATTAATTAAAGAAACATACACAGTATTTCCATTTATCAGCTACCACTACATTATCACAATGATCACATGATTACAACTTCAAATTTAACTTCTCTTGTTCCTCTTTAAAAACCTTAATTTGAACATTTAAATCACTTTTAGTGAGGACTGATGTGATATGATTGTTGTGATGACATGTATTTATTTTGTACTGTATTTTACAAGGTACACAGGAGGAACTGTTTGACAGCCATAAATTATCGAATTAGCCTACACAGCTCATTGCCAGTGGTTGCGAGGGTTTTGAATAGAACCTGCTGTAAAGGAAGCTGGATGCTTGGTCTTTGTGTTGGCACAGTTTCTGAATAACAGGAAGAGGTCGTGAAGGGGGTTGGACGGAGGGTTTACTACCTGTAAACATGGTAAATTTGTCTTTGCTGCAGCAGGTGCCCGAGGTGCAAAACTGCACTGTATGAACACAGCTAGCTATCTCGCCCAGCAGATGTAATGATGTTTGCTGCCTTTAATCATGATCCTCAATCTCATCTGTCCTCACGCAGCTTATTTTAGTGATCATCGTTCCTGACAGGGATCTCTGCAGTGTCGACTTTCTCCATAAATATCCATGTGGCAGTGACCTTGCTCTCCTACTGTTACGGGCCATCATAGACTTTCTGTTGTCTTAGTCCTGCCACAGGTCACTGTACACATGTAGCGCTCCTCGGGAACTGTGGGATACGGTCTTCTCAGTGTGTGGCGACACGGCACCCCCCCCGCCCATCACCACTGTGTGGTTACCAGAGTCTCCATGTCTGCTGGAGCCAATAAATAAATAATGGGCCCGGTGATCACTTCCAACCGTGATACTGCACGCTAAAACCACTGCATCTGGGAGTGCCTCGTTTACAATGACAACAACAACACAGGCGCACACATGTGGACACACACTCACACAGATTAATGCTGAGCTGGTAACAGTAAACTCAGTTTCAACTGTTTGGCTGCCGATGTGCTTTAACAGCAGTTTATTTAAAATGTGACAAGCTAGGAATTTTTACACGTTTTATATTTTTGTTTCTTTCACTCGTGGCACTTTCCTCTTTGGAGTTGCCAGTGGTTCTAAAAATACTTTGAATTAGCTTGACAACTTCCAGAAGAAGTCTGTCTCTCGCTCTTAAAAGTGTCTTGTATCAATATGAGTTACGGATTAAACTTCCATGTGCCATGTTTCATCTGTTTGTACATCAAATCTGTGCAATGCTTAAATGATAAGAATAGACTATGGGCATGCTGTGCTGAAAGTGGACGCGGATATCAGTCAGTGGAAAGAGCAGTGTAACATAATTAGAAGAAAATGGCCAGTATGAGGTGTGAGTGAGTAGTCAGGACACTGGACCTGTGTACGCAGCCCTAAAATGGGCTCCCATGGCCTATCCTAGAGGCAGGCAGGACCATGGTGTTTGATGCAATGACGGCCACTTCATTATAAAAGCCTCCTCAAGTCCCACGCTGCATTCCACGTTTATGGGGAACATATGGGGAAGCCTGCAATTTTTAGACCACAAAATAAGCCCCTTTGCAGCTGGACGCACGACCGCACTGGGTCCTTTTTGCTTCGCGAGCCACACCCGAGAGGCGTAGGACCACTGACAGTGATTAAACCACCACAGTTTTCTCAGCAAAACAGAAGTTATATTAAGCTTAAATACAGGGGCTTGATAAACAAGGCCTGGGCAGGGGAAAAAAAGAATTGAGTGAAAGACGGCCACAATGATCCTCAGACTATTTTCCCCTCACGGTCATGGGCAGTGCAAAGCCATGAGATAGATTTCAAAACATGAAGCAGATGTTTACCTAGACAAAGAAGAAAAAACACAGAGCAGACTGAGCGCTAAGGAAAAGGCCTTGACTCCAGAGCTTTCTTCAAATGTCAAGTTTGGCCTGCACTACAATAGAGCCAATTCCCGTTCTTGCACAATGCTGTGGGACGGTCCTATATTTGTTTTGCTTTTCTCTATTCCTCATTGAAAATCCAGATGCAATGTCGTTCTTTCCACAAGTGGACAAAAATAAGGAAATTGACAATAATCTGAAACAGCCTCCCCTTGTGAAAACAACTACAAGAAAACTTTATTTCTCACTTAAATGAAATCTGAAAAACAAAACAACATGAATTATTACCAGCAACAGGTCTCACTCGCACAAATACATGCATGTAAAATGATTATAAACTGAAACAACCACAAACCCTTGTGATATGAAACCAGTGCTTTTGTTCGTACCCTTCTCAAAACAGACACAGACGAGACCAGGGCACTGCAGAGACCTTCCACCTCAAATGTACCACACCTGGTACATTTGAGGTGGAAGTTGCAAATATTAAGAGCTTCCTAATTTTTTCACAAGCTAAAGAACATTTTAACACAGAGATTCATCCATCAAGCCTGTGGCCTCGCAGAGACTAGTGTTTCCCTGTGGGCCTGTATGCAGCAGTTGTACCTCTTGTTTCAGCAGAGACACACAGAACTGTAATCTGTCCCTGGGCTGGCAGACCAGGGCCGAGGCCATGTCGGGAGGCAGCAGAGGTGTTAGAAGAGGAAGCCTCGCTGTGTGTGAGGTTAAGTCAAAGGCCTGTAGTGGCCGCATGGACGGACTGATAAAAGCCCTGGGGCCGCGGCTGTGGCCTCAGCATTCGGCCACACTTGCCGACACGCCGTGTCATTTAGCCCGCGCTGCCGCCTAACTCAACGGCAACTGCTCATTTACAGGGCAGTGCGGGCTACCAGGAAGAGCGGCAAGCTCTCCCTCTTTCTCTCTCTCTCTCACACACACACTCAGAACATGGTACTGTATATACACATACAAACACATCCTGTGGTCCATGCAACAGTCCTGTCCAGCAATTAGCAGACGACAATGTGGGCTGACAACCGTACACAAAGCAGTGTGAAACAGACACAGAACAGAAACATTCATGCAACAACACACACACACACACACACACACACACAGGTTTCCAGAGAAAGCAATTGGGTCACATGAGTGACCAGACGGTGGTTTGGGTCTGTTGTCCCGTGGCCAGACATGGCCAGTGTGTCACAGAGACACAGGGAAAGGAAGTGTGGATACCACAGGTTTGCAAATGCCAGTGATTTTCTCACTCACAGACACACACACACACACACACACGCAGACAGAAACACACATATCCACACGTTGTACTGCAAGATTGTCAAGTTAACAGTGCTCTAGCAAACAGTTGGTGTTTCTCTCTAACTGAACATTTGTCACTTTGCTTGTCAGTTCATTTCTGTATGAATCTGAGGCAATATGAATCATTTCCTGTTTTCCACATAACTGCAGAAGAAACCTTCAAATAAACAGCATAAAAATTACAGAAAAGGAAAAGCTGATTGGGCTCAAATCATATCTCAGGCTGATACTGTAAAAGACGTACAAGTAGCCACATCAGTGAAAACTTTTCGGTTCTTAAATTTAACCTAGAAAATGAAAAAGTGTGAAAACCACAATCAGGTTAAATTGCTTTGCACTTTCAAAGGGGGAAAGAGACTACACCACGCAACGAGCCCGCAAATACTAAAGGTTTTTTTTTTCTTTTTTTTTTATAGTGCACAAGGAAACTCAGGTAAAAAAAAAAAAGAATCTGAAACACATACTAAATGTTTTCTCACACAAAGCCAAGTAAATTGGTGCTCAAATAATGCATTAGGAGGTGTGTTTATGCTCAGGTGTGGCAAAATCTAAAGTAAAAAAGGGACAGGAGGGTGAGAATGAGGAGAGGAGCTGAGCAGAGCCGTGCAACTTGCAGCGCTGCTTCTAATGAGACTAAGATTGTGATACTATCAAGTGGTAAGTGAGGGTGGAGGTTTAGGCCCAAACCACTGGTTCCTACAAACACATATGTGCTGTGAGTCAGACAAACATAAAACTAGCACAGGACATACATACGCAGTCAAGAACAACACGCTCAGTGTTGCTCGTCAGTTAGAGACACAGCACTTTCCTGTCTCTCAGCAGTGGCAAAAGCCACAGCTATCTCTCATTTTCTCTTTCTCTTCATCTCATTCGCTCCTGTTTTTTTCTCTCTCCCCTGTGTTTGTGTTTGGGCTTAATACATGTTAATACCTCTCCAGTTCTTCTACAGTGGTTTCAGTGCTCTCTGTAAACCTCAGTGAGCCACAGTGGCGCAGGCCGCTGCCTGGTTTGAACTCAAAAGAAAATAGAATGTTTCCAAAACTTGGACGACCAATGAAAAGTGAGAGTGAGGACGGCGAGTCAGAGAAGGAGAAGCATGGAAAGTGAAAAACCAAAGCAGAGAAACCAGAGAAAAAAAGCAAAGACGATAGGAGAAGAGGGGAGGGAGGGTGAGAGGGTGGGAGGGTGAGAGGGAGAGGCCCGGTGACCTCACGTGACATGTGACGTGGGCTCCACCAGTCACGGAGGGGAGTGTGTGTGTGTGTGTCTCTGTGTGGAGGATGGCGAGGAGGATGCAGATAGACTGTGGCTTTTAGCCTTTTACTAGCACTGACGGTCCACTCGGGCCACCACCATCGTGGCAGAGAAAGAAAGAGACAGACCACGCTATCAAGCTAGCTGGCTAACCTCAGACCCTCAACCCGCTGCGTGACAGAGGACCACAAACCCAGCCCTCCACGCCGGCCCACTCCCACCCCCCGGGCTTCGTTAGGTGGGCCCCCTCTCATCTCCAGCCCTGGTGAGTGCACCTCGACACCTGGTGACACAAATTTTCTTGTTGCCTCTTTGTGAACTGCTTCTCTCTCAACTAAATTCTCCTTCTGCTTTTTCTTCTCTTTCTCTGTCTGACCCTTTTCTCTTCACTTCTCTCTCAAACGTCTCCTGGTGCTCTTGCAAACACATGCTGCTGCTCTCTCTGCAGGCTTGTGGCTTGGGATTCCTGCGGTAGTCACAAACCCTAGATTCTTGGTTGCAAACGGGCGCAGAGCTCCAGGAGTTTTGTCTTCTCCTGCTCTCCTTCCTTCGCGCTCTTCTCTCCCTCATAGTCTTTCTGTGTCTCAATCCTCCTTTCTTCCTCTGCAAGGTCGGTGGAGATCGACTGCAGCGAGGGCTCCACGCTGTTCTGGTTTCCCTGTCATGGCATCAAACAGCATCTTTGACTCCTTCTCCAACTACAGCAGCAGCCTGCTCAGAGGTGAGTGCTGATCCTCCCCTCTCTCTCCCCCTTTCCACTCCACTCCACCCCTCCTCCCACCACCACCCACCTTTCTGTCCAGTTGTTTTGAAGGTGCAGCTTTGTCCATCTGACAGCTTGTTTCTTTTTTTGACAAAGAAAACACTGATATTAGCATCTTTCAGTGTGAGCGCTGGGTGCTTCTTGATCTATCACTCTGTCCACACACACTCAGACGTGTACTCAGGGAGGTTAGGAGGATCTGATTTGCACGGTAGCCCTCATCTAGTTGACTGATATGGTCCTTAAAGGCCTCTGCCTCTCCACTCCTGTGTTTTCTGTAGGCTTGATGGAGTGCCGCCATAATGGGATTCTCACCACAGACATTCATTATCAAGTGAAAGTCGGCGCTCTCTCTGTGAGAATACGAGCTCGAGGCTCCATGTGACTGGGCCCTTTACTGGAACATGGCAATACAATAAAAGAGCAAAGAGAAAAAAAAAACATATTAGTCTCTTTCACTCTGCTTTACTTCCAGGAGGTACTTTTGGTCTGTGTGGTGAGGTGAGTGCACTATACTTGGAGACGCTAAACGCTAGCCTCAGTGAAGAAGCCATTTGTTGCCATGGTAATTCCAATCAGACAGCTTTTACTTGCAAACACGGAAGCTCTTGAGTGTACGAGAAGTAGAAGAAGGTTGAAAGTTACCTGATTTAATAAGAATAACTGTTGTGTTTATTACTATAAGTGATGCTACAGTACAAACACAGAGTTGTCAGTTTTGACAGAGGAGTTGTTAATCTGATGGCGGCCTACGTGGGTTGGGGTGGGGGTGGGGTTAAGTTGTTCCCACTGTTCCTCACACAACCACTGAGACAGCCACCGAAAGGCAGCAGAAAAAAACAAAATCTCCTTCCCAATTAAGGCCTTGTTGCAGTGTTAATTAGAGACAGCCACAGGAGAAGCACTACTAGCTCCTAATTGTTTGCAGAGTATATCTTAAAATCTCTGGAGCCTCTTTCTCTGTCTCACACACACACACACACAGACAGTCAAACACACACATACTCAAACTCAGTACATCTGCGTCTCACATGAGAACAATCCTCTGATATCCTCAGTGGAACCGCAGTGACAGGGGATGATGTTCCAGTGTTCTCACAGCTTCTACAGACACCCAGGCATTTATAATTTCCTCCTGACAAGGCTGAGGCCTTCCCCTCTTTTCTTCTCTATAACCGCTGGATCTGCATCCCTTTATCTCCTCACTGTTTACAGATCAGAGTGTCACCGTTTCACGCATGCCATCTATCAGGCCTTCGAGACATTTTAGCCTCTAACATAATGTGATTTTGGGTGCCTGATTTTGATTTTGAGCCCTACCGGAGTGGCAAGACGGGATGCGAGACAGTAGGGTCAAGAGGGGAAAAAAAGAGAAGCATTTAAAGCCGTAATCATCCATTGGAAATCATTAGCAAATATGTAATATCCTTTTACAATTCATTCTGTCAGGAGACAGAAACTGAACTGCGAGAGAACAAAGGCCAAGAGTCATTAAATCCTCCAGTTCAATCTGAAAGCCTTTCAAATCGGGACTACCTCATGTAAGCAAAATACCCCAGTGGTTAGTTTAACAACTTGCATTACACAGGAAAAGCAATTTGGCCAAGGTTCTCGTTTTTAGATTCAAATCAAACTGAAATTAAGAGGAACAGTTACAGAAAATCAAGGAGACTGTTAAATGTCTGGCTTCCCGAGCTCTGACTTTAATACCGCACGACATGAAGCTTATGGAATAATATATTCATCTCTTCAGAAGTCAGGAAATACTCATAGAGAAACATCTCCTTTGAGGAATGACACAAAAAGAAACTCTACTCATTATGTTTCTGAATTGGGGGAAAAAGGTAAAAAACAAACAAAAAAAGATTTAGATCTTTAATATCTCTTCTTGGCGTACAACATTATCATTATATCTGAATTAAAGAAAAAAAAGCACTATCTATAGTAATTCAATACAAACGGTCGGTCTGGGTGTGCTATTGGTACCTTATAGAGTTGGGTCTATCTCACGGCGCAGACAAAGAACACATGTAGACATGTGATGTGCAACATCAGATGCACTTCGCGTGAGAAACGAGAGGATGCCTCACCTCAGAAACCTCACTTCTCCGCTAAAGTTCAGGGAGACACACACAAACACTCCAACACACACACACATATACATACACGCCTAAAACATATGACAAATGCACACCAAGTCACAAAGAGCACAGACAGAGCAGATGTCATTCTCGTGGCGTCTAACTCAGAGTACAGGACAAGAAAAAGCTAACAGTCTGACAGTTAGCTGTTGTGAGAAAAAAAAAAAAGAGAGATGGAGAGTTTTGCATGAAGGAGGCGTTAATCTGATGCAGACTCATAGTGCTGCTTCAGTTCACTGATAATAACCACAATGAGGCTACAACACCTGCTAACCCTCATACAGAGGCACCACTATTTAATCTGAAAGCAGAATTTTTGCGACACTTTTAAACTTAGAAAAAAGAAACAAGCAAAAAAAAAAAAACAGAAAGAAAAAAAAAGGCTCCAAAAAAGCACTGGACTTTCCCCCTGTGAAGCAGAATTCCATAAACTTTACTGAGTTTTCCGATCCTGACATATTGGCAGTGTTTGCATCAGGTGGGGTACCTGGTTTATTGCAGCTGTGATTGGGGCTGTTTGGTGGGTCATATCCTTGGCTCGGTTTCTGTCACCGCATTTCCCTCCGCTTGGAAGGGCCGCCTGCAGGCTGTTTTATACAGGGGTCCGTTTTTTAGAGTGTTACGCTCCTGAGAGCCAGCTCCCTTTGTGGCAGAGAAAAAGGCTCTGGTTTATTAGTATGGGAATGGTTTTATATGTTTGGCTTATTGCGCTGCATGAATGGAAGTGAGGGCTTGTGTGTGAGAAACGCGCCATGCATCACCACAGTTGTAGCGAGGTTATTTTGGAGGATTCTGGGAGGTGGTCTGGTTTGTTCTACAAGCGTTGCAGAGGGAAAAGCCTGAGAGACAGATGCACAGTGTGAGAAAAAAACACTTTAAATGCATGCTGGGCTGAAATGAATCATTCACAGGGGATAAAACTCAAGACGAATTTCAAGATCAGTACCACTGACAAATAAAAAGGCACTATACAGTAGCTCAAAAAAGAAAAAGACTATAAATTTAACAGAACACATGGCTGGCCTCTGGTGAATTTATTAATAACAAAGTCATATGGTGAAGATTTTTTTTCCCCTCTCTTAAATTAACATGCTTGATTGGAGCTCATTCAAAATCCTGCTGAGTGTGAGGCCCCGCAGTGACGCCAAAACATGAAGACTGGCTGAGCGGGCTGAAATCTGCAACCAGATATTAAGAGTTTCAATATTCTAAAGTGAAAGCAAATAATAGAAAACGCATGACAGCCACAGAGCAGCGAAATCCTGTCTCCAATTTAGCTGAGTATAATATCTATTTATAAAACTCTGAAGGCATATTGGATAGAAGAAACGCTCTGGACTTGATTAGGGCTGTAAACGTTTTTGGAGGTACTTATTTACTTTTTGGTCCGTCTCGCCGTTTTCACCGTCTGTCAACACGACTTTATGGGGAACACTTTCAGGGGTTGCCAGTAAAATGGCTCCCAGGTAGAGCACGCAGAGGGGCGTGCTGATTATGTGGTCGACTAATCCCAAGCCTGCCTCCGCCTTTGTGCACCTCAGGCTCAAACCACTGTGCTCTGCGTTGTGTTGGACAAGGTTAAAGTTGTGCTAAGTGTAGTAGTAAATACAATTTTCTGGTGGTCGGCAAGCAACCACAGGGGCCAGATTCTTTTCAGCCTATCTGATAATATGGATTTATGTTGTAAAGGTTTCTGTGATGAGGGGGAAAAAAAGTGTTCTCAAAGGTTGAGCAACTTGTATCAACAAACATTCCTGGAGGGGGTTTCTGTAATTCTTCTGGAGAGTAAACTGGAGGTGCGTCGGCTCTGAGGCAGCATCCAGCGAGGAGCGAATGTGATCTGAGGCTGGGGCCAAGCCATGCGGGCAGGAAGAAGACTCGGCTTGGTGTCTCAGCCTCCTTTAACGCAGTTCATCCAGAGTTAGTCTGCATGTTAAACTCTGTGATCTGATTGTGCATGGCAGCTGTGAGAGCAGTGAACTCGGTGGATGTATGCTGAGCAGATTCACTGAGGCCATCCTGAGATGAAAAGGAGTGAATATGCACTACAGTCTTATATCATTATTAAAGAGCGGTGGTTGAAAATAATTGGTATGAGAGACACAAATATCCAGACAGGATGCAAGTGATGTCAAAGGAATTTGTAATGTTCTTTAAATGGGACCATCTGACGTAAAAAAGGAATCACAACAAGAGCAAACTGCATATTGGCCGAAAAATATGCAGAATTTGAAAATGCTTGTGTAATTGAATAACGAGGTGGAAATGATCACAATATAAAATTCTTTAGCTTGATTTTATTTTTCAAAGTAATGCCTATACCGGATGAGGCTCCTCTGTTTCTATGACTCATCTCTTAACGGTTAATTTGCTTCCCTTACGAGCTGATAATATTTCATATAAACCCCTTACGTTAAAATGATTAAATCCACATCACTGTTATTAGACTCGTCATGATCTCATTCGTCCTGCGCGGTGGACGACTAAACTAAGGAAAAGCCTTTCTCCCAATTTTCTGTTTCTTAATTTCGTTTTAAACCTACGCCCTAAACCACAGGCCAGCCCCACAGCTTATTACATGGTAAGGCTAGGATCATAGAAAAAAAACATAAGTACTATTGTAAGCTAATTTACGTATTATTAACCTAAATTTATGCAGCAATTACTCTGGTATATGGAGTTTTCTTGCAGTTTTCGGCAAAGCTGGAATAAGACAAACAATTCAAAGTAAAAACTTGAAATAAAATGTTTGTTTCATCACAGGTTTGGTCTGTTTTCAGTAACTTTGGTTACAGTTCGAGAGCTGTGACCTGGGTTTGACTCAGATGAAGAAGACTTATTGCTTAGACCCCTCCCTGTGTCGTTAAACAGATGTTGTCAACAACATCCTTTCGGTCCCTGTAAGAAGGAAAAGGCAAAAATTGCCTGTGACTAAGCACAACGTCGATTGCTGTGCACTTTTGTTTTTAACATTACAGTTGCATTCTAACCCACAAATTACTTTAATGGGCGGGCATGGGTCTGGTTGGCAGCACATAAAATGACTCAAACTTATGGAGATCCCACATGTTCAGAAACATATCAGCAGACAGCAACTCCTCTTTTTTATATGTGTAAGATGGAACACAGGAGGAATGGAGGGCTTTATTTTATCATGTGTGAAAGTTTAGCAAAGATCTAAGGCCCAGAGGAACTCATTCTGTCACCATCAAAGGATTAAAAGGAATGTTTTTCAGAGACAAAATATCTATCCTCCAGACTGAATCTTCACTTCATTATGAGCAACTTTAATCATGCTCAAAACATCCTTATAGCCTATCCCTCTTCCCATAAGCAATAAAGAAAAAAACTTAATTACGGTGGAGGAAAAATGCAGATAATGATAGGATGTGAGATGCTGCAGGCTATGAAATGTTTTCTGATTCTCTATTTTCCTCTATTTTCCCAGAATTTTTTTTTCTCCTCAACTTGTTTACATACAGTTAATTGTCGTTGCTGCAATAAAACATGTTTTTGGGTTGCTTCTTCCCTCCCCTAAAACATAACTTTAACCACAGGGAATTGATTTTTGTGGAGACAGCATTTCAAAAATGGGATTTTAGTTTTCTCTTAGACTATTCATTGGGGGGTACAAATAACTGACAGTGCTGCTAACTGCATCGGTAATGGGCCACCTAATTGTGCTTTTCTCCTCAACACTGCAGTGGGAATTTAGTGTCATCATTTATGTTTTGACTAAAAGATAAGTGAAAGAATAGTTATATCATTTGGAGAAATATGTTTATTTGCTTTCTTGCCAATAATTAGAGGAGACTGATATCACTCTGGTACAGTATCTGTTTTTTAAAAAAAATATGAACCAGCTACCAGACAATTAGCGTAGCATAAAGACTGCAAACAGTGGTAAACAGCTGGCCTTGCTCTGTCCAAGGGTAACAAAATTCTGGCCAGCAGCGCTTCTAAAGCTCACAGTTTAACACATCGCATTTTGTTTGTTCAATCCGCACAAAAACTGAAAAGTTTAAATGACAATTTGTAGTTTTATGAGTGGTTATGCGTCTAACTATTTATGTGTCTGCCTGACCAAGAAATAAGCCCACACATAACCCCCCCTCCCCCCATAAAACCAAAAAAAATGGTTAACGCTTAAGATTTTGTCCCAAATATGAATGTTTCCCAGAATGCCGAACTACTCCGTTAAGTAAAATATTCAAGAATTAAAATGATATTTGTGTTATAATAAAGATGATTTATTATCCCTGTGTTGCATCAGGTTTTGCCCTCAAGTAAACTTTAGGGAGCTTTCTCTACAGCTGCTCACTTCTGTATTGGCTCGGTAGGAAACACTATGCCAGGGATTCCCCCTCAGCTGTGCAGCAGAAGTGTCCCTTCCATCTCTTCTCCACAGTCTGTCTGCTGTGAGGTCACCCTGTCTGCTGCGAATGCTGTTCTCACGGTCGCATGCGCTGCTGTCACGAGCACAGACGCACAGGGAACTTTACGGTATACACGCACAAAACTACCGCTGTTACATACAGGCTAAACACACACACACACACACACACAAAGTCCACAGCCTGAGTTCTTCCCCTTGCTGAGTCAGTGAGGAGCAGTACATGTCAACATGATGACCGTGAAGTTTTTCCCCCTCTAAATGCTGTCTGACCTAACTGTAATAGCTGGTCAGGACTAACATATGGTTTCCGGATGCCTTAGTCCAGCAGATTTACCCACATGGTGACTAAAAAGCAAAAGGACTTAGCTGAAAAATATCAGTGACTGCTTTCTTCATTTTATAAAGTGCCACTTTGTGTCTCATGCAAAAAAAAAAAAAAAAAAAGACTGACTACTGTGTAGTGTGGTTACACCTGTACTGACAGGACTGAGCGTTTCTAAGCAGTGAGCCTTTCCTGTGACATACAGCTTGAGTTCACTGTCTGCAAAGGGAAAGGTTTGACCTAGAAATGGTCTCTGCATGTTAAGGGACATCTACTGCACTAAGAAGCTTGATTTTCGGTGTTAGATGTGACTTGTTACAGAATTATGTATTTGTTTCTAGGTGGGAGGGTAACATGAGCCAAACAGCGTCCTAGCACATTCTGTCACGTGAAAGCAAATTAACACTGAAATTAAGTTAGTCCTCAATTAAACAGGGAGTCCCCTCAAGCCTCCGCTTTATAGCATGACAGCTAGTCGTGCTAACACTGCCAACCTGGCAGAAAGACGTTTGTGTTAGAAGTGCCTGACGGACTTGAGCACAACTTTTCCCCTTTAATCAGCATGATGACATAGCAGGCAGACAGCGAGCCAGTCATTCAGTCAGTATAGAGTTTGATTAACCTAATCACCAGGCAGCCAGACTCCAGGCTTCTGATTGGGTTTACAAACACTCCTTGTCATCGTTGTGTCATTAGCTCGTCGTTAGCCGCGGCCGCCTTGACGTGGAGCAGCGACGTGCCGGGCCTAAACACAGCAATCAGGGGATTAGTGTGCAGTTACAGCAAAGCCTCAATGGACGCCTCAGGCTCTGAGTCAAAGAGGAGAAAGTCCTGCCTTACTATGCTAGCTCCACGTGGCCAGGGTGCTAACTGTACACGGGCAACGCCACTACTGATTAGCGATGGAGACGATGAGAGGAAACATTCAGTCACTTCGGACACATGGGTGGTTTCCCGGACTCCAATTAAGCCAAGTCTTCGACTCAAGCAATGATTTGAATGGAGGGACTCCATTGAAAATAAGTTTTAGCCTCCAATTAGGTTTGCTTAATCTAGAACTGGGAGTCGAGCCCAAAGAAATCACAGAAACAGAGTTGCATGCAACGCAGTTGCAGACTCTCTGCAGTTGCTGCAGAAAGGCTCGGTGACATTTGAAGATGATTAATTTCCTTTTGATTTAATTTCTAATCAACTGGGATGAATGACAATAATCACTTACTGTGCAAAAAGATTACATTTATGAGGGATGACAGTATGTGTCTAAGTGCTCCTGAGCTCCTTGGCTTGTAGGCTGAGAGTCGCCACACCCTTGTTTCCTTACGATGAAAAGCCCTGAGGGCCAGCTGAGCACTTTCCAAGAGTTGTCTCACGTCTGCAGAGGAAAGTGGCATGGACACTTGTCAGGAAACCAGTGCTGGGTTCCTGCTCAAATCTGCTTGGATTTTGTGGTGAGTCAGATGGTGCTTGGGAGGCTCAACCCCTCTGAAGAGGGAAATAAATGCAAATTCAATATTTGGGGGCTCTTTGAAGTCCATTTGCACTTGAATGAGTGTGACAGAACCTGGAATGACCCCTGTTGAAAGAGTCCCTTAACTGTGATGAAAGGAGTTGAAAGGGACAAACACTGATGACAATGGTTGAAAAGTTGGAAATGTGTGCACTCTGTGTGTTCACAAAAGGCTATGCTTGAATGTGTATGTGCAATAGCAGTATACAAAAAAACTAACAAAAAAAAAACAACAGGGATGAGAAAGGAAGTTTGTCTCCTCAAAACCATTTGAGTATGAACACATAATGCTGCTAAGAACAATACATTTGGCCCTGTGCCTACTTGGCAGGGGACTCTCTGACTTGTGTTTTGTTGGTTAACGTTCATGTCATTCATTTCATACGTTACATACCTCACCGTGCTCCTTCACAGTAACAGGGACCTAGTCTCAAAAAATAAAAACATGTGGCTTTTGTTGCAGGGAGGAATGAACAACAGCATTCCATATGCAACCACATCAAAGGTCCTGCTCACCATGGGGCTAAATGAGGGCAGACTGTCCTGCTCGCCCCTCCTGACATGACTGCCACTAATTAACCAGAGATCTAAAACTGACACTTCCTCTTCATCACTTTTCCTCACATCTTCACTCTAATCTGCTCAGTGATTTTAAACGTGCAGGGCTTCTCTTTGGGTTCCAGAGAGAGGGGACAGCCACACAACAAGCACAAAGGGGCATTGTCTGCTGGTGAAAATGTGGTTTACAGGCTCTGCTATAATGGCTTGGTGGTTGCTGGAAGCCATGCGTACTTCCTAATATTCAGCTCACATGCGATTTCATTTTGAGAAAAGACTTGAGCTATGGGGCTTTGCTTTTGTGTGAGAGGGACGCCTCACAACTTGTTTTCTGAGCCGACAGGCTCGGGCTCCCTTACCCCCTCCCTGCTCTTCGCCCCCTCTTCCCCTCTCTGGTGGTGCTACTATATTTGTGTGGGATCTCTAGCGATGGAAGAGCAGACACAGGCTGCGTTGCCAGTCAAACGTGTTCGGGCTGTCAGACTGAACGGCTTCCAGCGCTGCGATCTGTCTCCTCTCCTCGTCAGTGTGAGCTGTTTGATCTGACAGAGAGACTCCATTAGAGACACAGGGAAGTTCAACTGCTGGGAGGTTGGATGGCTTCAGCAGTCAGAGTAGCAGCCCAGAGAGGAAAAGGTTTGCACACACAGTCTGGTTGCAATCTTGGTGTCTGTGCTGTGTATCTATAAATGTCTCTGAGCATTACTTGTCCTTATGCTAGGTGTGTGTGGTTACACGTAGACGAGGGCAGCGTAAGAAAGCCAAACTGGGCTGACATATTTTGGGGCTCTGTTGAGCAAGGGGGTGATGACGTAGTGGGTAATGATATCATTAATGTGCGGCGCTGCTGAGCTGCAATGACAGTGTGTGTGTGTGTGTGAGAGAGAGAGAGAGAGAGAGAGAGAGAGAGAGAGAGAGAGAGAGCGCTTATTTGCTGAGGCAGTGAGAAGAGTTTTTTACACACCATAGTTTGCCCTCAGTCTCATGGTGGTGATGACCTCACAAACCTGCGCCGCTGTCCAACAGAGTAGAGTACATGCTGGTGTCAGAGTGGTGAAATGGTAGACGATGGTTTGATAAATATGCACCAATGGTTCAGCCACAGACCGTCGCTAGACTCCCTGCATTTAATGTGGCCACGACTTCCACAAACCAGGAGGAACTCTGACAAATCTCAATTCTCTGAGACTCATTTAATGAGTATTATTAGGCGATTAGTATTAGACCTGCTCAGGGGAATTTCATCACCTGTTCGCGGTGCGATGTGCGTTAGCTGTTAGGCAGGAGCACGGAGAGTGAACTGATGTGGCTCCTGTGAAAGATTCGTCTCCTGATCTGTGTGTGGCAGCTGGGCTTTGGCAGGGCTCTGGCATCGGGGCTGCCTGGCAGTTAAACTGTCACTGGCAGGAACTGTAAATCTTTTCCACAAGGTGAATGCAGCATGACAGTACCACAGGTGTGTGTGTGTGTGTGTGTGTGTGTGTGTTTTGTGTGCTGCTTAGCAGTCGCAAGTTTGTCACAGTACAGTTTGTCTTTGTCACTCCTGAGGAGAAATTTTTGCTGGACACATTTGGTAGAGTCCAAGTGAGTCAGGATACTGTGTGCATGTGTGTGTGTGCACTTCTGTGTGTGTCTGTAGGGGGTGGGGGTGCTGTCACTTTGGCAACGCAACTGCACATATTGCAGCGATTACCACAGCGGAAAAATGTTTTTCTGCAACATGCAATTACTACAGATTACAGATTGCCGTCCTTGCATCAGAAGCTCTCGCCAGAAAGAGAAACACTGTGCATTTGTGTGTGTATGTGGATCTGTGTGTGTGTGTCTTTACACACAAATAGACAGTCAGACACAGAGACAAAGAAAGATGAGAAATGATTATAGCTCACACTAAAAACCACAACTGAAAAAAATGGGGGAGTTGACGTATTTATGGGACTCATTTAGATTTAAAAGTTATACTGACTTTCTGGGGTAAATAAAGACCCTGGAAAAAAAAATACAATCTTTCCTTCAGCAAAATGAAGAAAAGTTGGAACGGGGTACTTTTTGTAGGCCTTTGTCCATCATCGTCAACATCATGAAAAACATATACTGATATCCTTGTGTAGTACACAACCCTGAACGCCACAAGTCATATCAATTTTCGGACTTTACATTTTGTTCCAGGTTACAAATCACCCTGAATATCAAAAAGCTTCCTTCAGGTCACACTAAACAATATAGCCCAAAAGTGGTGCTCCGCAGCAAGGCAGGGCCCTATTTACAATCCCACCAGATCAAAACTCAACCCAAAGTGCTCCTATAATAGCACTGGGGCCTTTTGGTGAGCCTACCATCCAATGCTACTTTTAGTGGGTTTCCAAAGAATAAACAGGCCTGAGAACCACATCACAGGCTGCTGACTGTCATCGTTGGGTGAGTGTACCCGATGGATGATGTGAGGGCGGAGCGACCGTGACACTGGGGTTTACGGCGAGTTCCCCCCTGCCTGCCTCGGGTGTGGTGTGTGCCATTGAACCGCCACTGAAAGGACAGGGAGGGGGCCCAACCACACTCAACCCCCAATCACAGTGAACCCACTGGAGCGTCTCACTGCGTCTTTCATGACTTTTGGGGTCAATGTTAACAAGACAGAAGCGAGTCCTGATTTTTTTTTTTTTTGGTATTAAAAATTGAGGTATGTTTGGTCATGATCATGCAGTCGTTTTATGCTCACACAGCAAAAATGAAGAGCAACCCTCCAGTAGGTCAAGATAAATCTGAGGACTGTAAGAAGAGAAAAACTGCAGTCTGCAACACAATGTACTGCAACACATGCATTGTCTTTGGACAGTCAAATACATGAAACCGTCTGAGAAGTTTAAAGGGGAACCGCCTTTTTTGGTGGAGCAGATATTAATAAGACACCTGAGCTCAAAGATACTGACTCCAAAACCACTAGTTAATAATTCATTGTATTTTAAAGATTTAGCACATTTTTAATGTAAAATCTTAAACTCGTAGCACTAATTGTTAAATAAATGTAGCAGCATATATGGTACGTTATTTCCTTCTGATATTTAGTGAAGTTAAAGTAAAATAGCATAAAAAGGGAAAACTCAACAAAAGTAGATTTTCAGTTGTACTCTAGTGGATTGGGAAGCATCTAGCGGCACCACTGCCAAACTCATCCCATAACATATTCACTATGAAATGAAGTGATGAATAGACAAATACATGCTTGGCATGTTTGAAAATGAACGCCGTCTTTAAGAAGCCCATTAACATGCAGCAGGCAGAAATAAAAACATAGTTGGAGTCGTCCCCCAACAGCTATTGTGGTGCTCAATTGATTCAGAGGGCTTTAATAAGCCCTTGGCTCCGCTCCGCACCTTTTATAAAATGTGAGCAGCGTATTAAAGATGCATGAAATGAATGTGCTTATTGTCTCCTCTGGTGACTGCTGCATCTCTGCTCATCGCACTTACATAGTAATTAGCTGCTGGGTTTGGAAATGTCACCATCCTCTTCATCACTTTTAGGATAATGTATACTCTAAACGCCTTCAAGGATCTGAAATTGGGACCTGACACTCTCATGAGTTACTGGATATCTAAAACACTACATGAGGAAAACTTTAAAAGTAAACCACAGAAGTTAAAATAAAAATAAAGGGTTTTTTTGAGGGTCATTAGGAGCTAAAACAAAGCTGGAGTGCCCAAATGAATTCCAGTGATCATTAAAGCTAACACAGACAGCCTTGATGGAGAAAAACTAACATGTGAATTTACGTGATCAAAATTGTTCAATGTGTTTCCTATTTTCTTGTCTGAACATCAAAATGGACAAAAATGACCACCAATTGTGATGTGCTGACACATTATGTAATCAAAATTTGAGAGAGAATCAGCCATCAGAGCAGCAGGAGCCCAAAACCCAAACAGTCTGTACCCACTCACTGTTGTTTAAAAGTTTCTCCATATACTTGTGTATATAAACACTCCCGACGCTAGAATATGATTTGGCTTTGAGGGGACTGGCACAAATGGCTTTGGTGACTTACATCATGCTTGGAAGTCTAATCACAGACACTCCTGTCATATCAAGCAGAAAAAGTCCATTTCATAGCAAGCTATGCTTCCAAAAAAAAAAAAAAAAAAAAAAAAAAAAAAAAAGGAAGGAAACGGCACAAAAACCCCCCTTCCCACACCCCCCTCAAAGTTCCCCCTCCCCCAAAAAAACCCCCCCCACCCCCAAAGCGAGGCTATTTTCGATCGAAAAAG
>JBBMJY010000009.1:15726561-15737915 GCA_037833715.1 Toxotes lorentzi | reverse complement strand
CCCTGGGGAATTTTTTTTCCCCCCCGCCCTTTTTTTTTGGAAAGAGGTTTTTTTTTTGGATGGGGGAGGGGGACGTGACCACCGGGGGGGGGAAAACCCCCCCCCCCCCCCCCCCCCACCAACCCACCACCCCCTACACGGACTGTGATGCAGATGGGAGCAAGATCCTGTCTTGTTGAACAATAAACTATCGCTGTAAGAACAATCTGGAACACATTCTTTCAATAATCTAAATCATACCCGCAGTCGGGTCCATCAAAAGCGGTGGTCCCCGGCCCCCATTTTTTTTTTCTTAGACTTTTAAATCAAAGGCTGGAGCAGCACAAAATCCGGTGATGATTTGAGGTTGAACAAGCGACGTATTGTCACAAACAAGAGGAAAATTTGTTTTAAAGATAATTTGAAAGGGAACTTTCATGAAGTGAAATGTCTCCCTTATAAATCTCACGGACATGTTGCTGTGCTGCAGGAAAGAGCTTCACTCTGACCATCACCGTGTTCACCGGACCGCCACAAGTGGCCACCTACCACCGCGCCATCAAAGTCACCGTGGATGGACCCCGGGAACCGCGCAGTGAGTTGATGCTCGTACACGCACACGCACGCACACACCCTCGCTCTCTATCTTTCTCTCTCACACACAAACACACCCCAACACTACTCTCGTTATTGCTAAAATGCATTGTGGTGTGATGTGAACGCAGCCCAACCGCCCAGTTAGAGCAGCTATTCCTGGTTTTGAAAGCGGGGGTGTCAGTATCTCTACATGCCTAAAGAGCTGCATGAGCCCTATGCAGTTGATATTTTAATGTGTGACACTCTGAGGAAGACTGGTTGTGTGTGTGTGTGTGCTTTGCATTCATCACATTGTGGGGAAAAAAAATCAGTTCACAAGATCACATGTGTAAAAATACAGCTTCCACTAGATTTATTTTGAGGTTAAGACTTGGTTTTGGGGTTAAGATTAGAATTAAGACTAGGTGAAGGCTGGGGTTAGGTACGTCGTGGTTATGGTAAGCCTCTAAGAGATTGAATGTAGCACTGTATATTGTCCTCACAAGTATAGGAGTGCTGGTTTGTTTTTGTGTGTGTGTGTGCAGCGTGGGCACAGGGACGGGCCTAGTCAGAGGAAACTGTAAAGCATATTAAGGCATAACTCAAGACCACTAAGAGGAGCTGAGTGAGTCTCCAAGCCACAGGTGGCTCAGCTCAGTGGAACCCCCCCCCCCTTCCTCCTCACCCACCCCTCACCTCTACCTTCCACAGCGCTGGTCAGAGGGGTCTTACCTGCCCAACCACATAAGTGGCTCGTTGATTTAACACAGGGCCGACTCTGGCCACTGTTAGCCCTGGCAGGGAGGCTCGCGTCCTAAAGCTGTTAGCCCCACCATCCAGCCGCAGCTACATTCTCATGTGGTTTAATGCTGCTGGTGTGAAGGATGGTGTAGAGTTGTGTTACTCAGATGAGTCAGCTGCTGAGGGCTGCACACGTTCATGAATTTTTCGTGAGCTCAAGGTGGGACGGATGAGATGGGTAGGATTTCACGATCTACCTATGGAGGGATGGTGTTTATAATGGTTCCAGAGTTTTAGAGGTTTTAGAGATCTCTGAACGGGAGGATAGCTGGTGGTGAAAGAGGGGAGAGGGGGTTATTTGGGACAGGGAGGATTCAGCCCAGTCAAAACAGACCACAGCAGGGAAAGAGAGTGGTAACAAGTGCCACATGAGGAGGGTTGTGGCTGGCAGAGAGGGAGCCGAGGGGCACAGAGAAAGGGGGCATCACCCCCCTGCCAGGCTATTTGCAGAGATATAAAAGAGAACAGCGACTGCAAAGGAGGGAGGGGGGAGATAAGAATAAACACTGTGTGTGTGTGTGTGTGTGTGTGTGTGTGTGTGTGTGTGTGTGTGTGTGTGTGTGTGGATGGCTTCAATTTGATTTTCTTTTGTTTAAAGAAAAAAAAACGGAACGTGTGTGCCTATGCATAAACACAGTCTCATGTGCGTCTGCAAGAGTCTTGGCTTGAAATAACTGTACAATGAGATTGTCTCCTGTCTGTCTGTCAACATGTTACGGCCTCAGCTGAGGCGTCAGTGTGGCCGTGCTACTTTTACACTGGCGCTGGGTGCTATAAAGTGACACTGTTTAATATAGGGCAGGAGGAATTTAGGGCTCCATTAAACTCTATTACACGGCGCTGAGAGGGAATTCATAGAATGACAGAAAATAAACTTCTGTGAAGGCTGATTTTAAAGAATGTATCTGACTATGATTTCAATATGCACCAGCTACAGCCTCCTTCAGACCAACCCCCCCGCTGATCTGAAGGAGGCCGTGTTCAAATGTTAATATGGCTGAAACACTGAGTCAAAGCCTATCTGAAATATGAAATATGAATAATACATCCAGTCACTCTTGCAGAGAAAACAGAACCAGCATATACCAGGAAATTCAAACAGCTGATCACAATTAATTGAATAAGAATTTTGAGGCACAGCATATTTATATTGTTCATTGTATTGGTTTGAATGAGCTGTTAGATCTGAGGCTGAGATGAGTTTTCAGTTCAATTTAGCGTATTGGAGGACTTGTAGCCTCTAAATAGAAAGCACTGGTGAGATGAGATAAAGGACTCTCATTTTAACAAGAGGCACATTCTGAGAGCACAGTGTCAGTCATGTCACAGCACAGTAAAAGCACAGGAACACACACCACCATTCAGACATTATTAGGACCATAAAAATAATCAGATTCTTCTCTAACCACAAGGCACCACATTATATCGGCCGTACAATGTTCGAAGCCAAGGCGGAGCGGCCCCACTGCCAACACATAAAACTAACAGCATTTTTTCATTATAAAATCTCATCCTCAGAGACAGTTATATATTCCGACGCTGCTTTGATGCCTTTCTATTTTTCATTCACAATGCCACACAATGATGCCTCTACATCTAAGCTTGAGCTTTCATTGAGTGCAGACAGCCTGAAGCCAGATTTGGCTGTGCCGCGCTCACCTGTCCGCAGGCTGGCAGGCTGCGGGGCTGGCCTGCACAGGGCTTTACAGGCTGTTTGTGCAGGGCCTGCATTTGCATGGCTGCCAGCCGAGCAGCGGCGGGAGCTGGCACTGAGAGGGAGGAGGTTTTATTAATGTTTACTGATCCAGTCAGGAGAACCTGATGGACAGGACTGCAGTGGTTGCTCGCCTTCGGCAATGTAACAAAGAACACCATGCTTTTTGAAAATAATTGAGCCGTAAAACAGACAGATAGATGAGCAAGCATATGTGCACTAATGTATTTTTACATGCCCACACACATGCACACGCACACACATAAATGGATATAAACACACACAGACAGCATTCTGTTCCTGAACAGAAAGTAGGCTAAATGTTCAGCTAAGTATTTTTGTCTCCCTCGCTGCTGATTTCCTCATCACACATCCGGCATTCGTCACCATACCCGTCCCCCCACATCCCCACCCCCTGTTCTGTCTTTCATTCTTCATTATCAAACTTCTGTCGAGGCCAAACTGGAAACTGTTGATGAAAACTCTCTTGTGAGCAGCAGCTTTAATAATGCGCCACATCCAACAACAAGCGAGAGCATGCTGAGGTGGAAATGTAAAAAGAGAAAAAAAAAGAAAGGAGAGCAGATGACTTAAGTGTTAAACCCTCCCTGTTTGTTGCTGGTATCAGATGCCTCTGCAGCACCGTTCACACACTAGATGCACCCTGCTTGGTTAGTCTCAATTAATCCCACAACTTTATTTTTGGTGCCCTTCTCACTCCCTCACTTATATATGACATCAGGCACTGCCTATTTACCCACGGGGAGGGGCCATTTGTATTTCTGTATCTCTTGACCTGAAAAAAAAAAAAAAAAATATCAGCCCCCGGGAAGAAAAGAAGAACTCACTGCAGGTCAAAAAGATCGAAAAAAGATCGGAAATATTTTGAGCTTGTGAAATACTCTTCAGAAATAATTTTTACAGAATGGTGGGTGTAAGCTTTTTTGAGCTTAGAGAAACATTAAAGTATTTGAACGTGAGACCATGTAAATAAAACATTTTCACTGAAAGTCAAGTTTGTGACCGTGAAATTTTGTTTTTTTAGAAACATACTTTGTGCAGATGTGCAGAAATGATCTTAAGATTTAAAAAAAAAAAAAAGATTAAGAATGTGGAAATAAAATTTGCGCACGAGTGATTACAAAATTGAGGTTAGAAAAAAGTTATTTTTATGAATATCTGAGGACAGATTCAAAGCTGTTATCTGTGTCTGAAAACAAAGTTAAAGTCTCTGTGTGAGACACTGAAGTTAGTTTATTAGTTGACCAGTCAATCAGAAAACTACATTTTAAAGTTAAGCCACACTGTCCAGACAAATCAGAAATTCCTTCTGGTAGGTGTTTATTATTTATTCAAAAGTTTTCTTAAAAATCAAATTCTTTTACACCCCTTTTTCCCCACCCAGAGGTCTGTGGGCTGATAGGAAGTTTAGAGAAATAGAAAGGAGAGGCAGTTGTTTGCTGAATGTTTAAGGATGTGGAAGCCTGTTGTACTTCATTAAGGTCAAAGTGGAAATTTGTCTCATGAGACTTTAAAGTGCTACTCATAAATACACCCTAACTGCTAACACAATTAGACAGTGTACAACTAATGACTGCATACATTCAGATAGAGCTCACACACTTTCCCACCCATCCACCAAAATCACACAAAGTGCTGTCGTGTTTTGTTGCCTCTATTTGCTCGGCTGGGTGTGTTCACACAGCTCCAGGAGGAGAAAGGCAGGCGTGGGGGGTGGGGGTGGGGGTAGTGGTGGTGGTGGGGGCGCTTGTTGGAGTTGGCGGGTTGATTCTATTTGCATTTGGCACACAGACTGTACAAAGTATGCAAATAGACAAACAATGACATTTGCTGTGTTATTTTTCCTGTGATATTGCAGTCTCTCTGTAAAGTAAACAAAAAGATAGCATGCACGTTGTTGTGTGTACATTTGCGTGTGTGGGTGCTCAGCTCATGCACCTGCCAGGTGCGTCCATCTCTTTAAGTCGACCCCACGGGCCACGCCCATGCTCCACAAATCACATGAAAGGCTCACCCTCGGTGCGAATTGCTCTCTCAAAGGCAACTTTGATGTTTGAAAACGGAGATGGGTGTCTTTGAA
Source organism: Toxotes lorentzi (assembly GCA_037833715.1). NCBI lineage: Eukaryota > Metazoa > Chordata > Actinopteri > Toxotidae > Toxotes > Toxotes lorentzi. Next base: position 15,732,744 of record JBBMJY010000009.1, on the reverse strand, counting down.
AGAAAGGCCTACAGGTGTATCAGTGCCAGGGAAGGGTGAAAAACAGTGGCATGTTTGACGCTGGGTGCTTTCCTGACTGCTAATGGCTCACCATGACTCCCAGATGTATAACCTGGAGACATAGTGGCCTAAGCACATAATCACACACACACACACACACTAGTGTGTCACTAGCCTCAACAATCAAACTCATGACCACCTAATTTATGATTTGGTAGGGCGCACGGTCTGCCTCAATACCACTCATAGACAGATAGAAACAGATAAGGGCAGATTTTATGTCTTCTTCATAGAAATTACACTCGTTGGCATCTGCACTGACTGGAGGCTGTTGACTGTGGCGTTCCACCTCCCTGGGGTCTCTCCAGACGCGTCATACTTGGCCTCAGTGATTAGAAGTAGAGCAAATATTGGTCAACTGATAAATCCACTGGAATGTAGCAGTGCATATTGAATAGATTTGGACTGATTACAGAGAGGACCAAACATTCGCCACATTCTGAGGTCTGAGGCTTGTGACTGGTGACGGATGAGGACAGTATCCTCAAGTAGTCATGCAGGATATCTACACATTACAGACAGCCAAACATGCTCCATTGTTAATTATTTTGCGAGGCATTTTTTTATGTCTTTCCATGGCATATGAATGAATGCAGAACTGCTGCTCTCAGAGTCATTGAAGTGTGATAGCACAGATAATGAAAGCATCTGTAATACAATCAAATTTTGTTGTGGGAGGGTAAATAAAGGACTGAGATGGAAGCTATTTGACCACTGTTGCCACCTTAACCACATCTAGAAGCTTTGAGGCCAACTCCCTTTGAAGGCCACACACACGCACACAGCTGTTGGTAATCCTACTTAGGCTTTTTTTTTTTTTAACTTCAGCTTTCCTGTGAAAGCAGAGCTAATTAGTCTAAATACCTCGACTAAACGGAGATATAAACAAAGAAAATATACCCATTAGTCTATTACTGCCACTTTTTTTTTTCCTCTTCTCCCCTCGCTACCACTGTTTGCTCTTTGGTGTGTTGCTGCAGCGTCAATGCGCAAACTTCTTCGAAAAACAGGAAAAAAGAACAACATTGTCTAACATTTTGAACCAGTGCAATGTCTACTCCTCGGGCCAGTTGATGGCTGCCCGAGACAGACACACAATAGCTTAGGGGTGAAATGCCCTTTCTTTTTCCACTCAGACAAAAATTTCCACCCTATATTTGCTGACGCCAGAAAGAACAGCAAGACACACTTTGAATTACCAAATTATTTACAGAGGGCCCCAGACAGCGCTTTTAATTCAGTCTGATGATGCAAGTAGAAAACATTTTCTCAGAATCAACCAAGGAGCTCGGCCAACATCGCTACCCGGCTCTCTCCAGCTCTGTCTCTCCACCTACTCCCTACCCACTCCCTCTAAACTCACCGGCCAGCCGTCTTTCCTGTTTACCTACCTATGAAGGGAAGTAAAATGCCCACTCTGTATGTGCTCACTCTTCCTTATTTACACTGACCCATACAGGAGGGAGCCATTACGACCTTTCAGCCGTAATTCAATAAAAGTTCCGATCTGCATTTAGAAAAATAAATGGCCCATGAGTGGAGGAATATTTTCTCCCCCACTGCATTATGACAATAAACCGTTTTCTGCATTGGGGCAGTTGGGACAGGGGTGTGTGTGTGTGGGGGGGGAAGAAGGCACCTGCTGGTTACTGGAAAAGACGTTGTGTACCACCACCCTGCGGTTTGGATATTTATTTCTTTAGGCCTTAATGGTTAGGAACAGTGAGCAAATAATAGGTGTAGCAAGCTCTTTCTTTTGCTTCCAGGAGCGAAGAAGGTTGTAATCCTCTGGGTTAACACAGGGGGAAGCCTCTGCTCCTCAAAATAGACTGGAAACATCATGGAAAAGGTCAGTCTTTAGAACCTCAACATTATTGCAGGAATCCACTAACAGAATGACAACATTAGAGAAAGAAAGTGTGAATATGTGGATGTCTGCTCGGTGGAAAATTCACACATTTCACATTTCATACATTTTACTCTGACCCACCTGGAATATCAATTGTTATTCTGTGGAACTGTGTGTGCGTGTGTAGGGGCAAATGTGTGCTTGTTGCACATCATTGTGTGTGAGCTAGTATGCACAGAGGTGTGAACGCAAAGCCGTTTGACACATCTTGCTGGCGTTGCATTGATGTACGTGACAGCGGCAGCTTGCTTTCCTTTCCCACAGTGTTGTGAGGCCCCCACCTTTCCTCCAGCATCTCGCTGCTTAGAACAACCTGACTACCATGTATACACAAACATGCGCACACACACACAGACACGCACAACAACCCCATTCACCATTAGAGCTAAAATAACACACTCAAAGCAGCTTATTGCTTTAATATGATCTGTCACCGCAGCCAAATAGGCCTTCTGTGCTCAACAAGGCCAAAGCAGCAGCAGCAGCAGCAGCAGCAGCAGCACTGGGAAATCTATCTATGAAGTCTGCAGGCAGGCAGCCAAAAAGGCCTGAAAACAGCCCCACTCATATCACCCCCAACATGCCTCAACTCCCGAGTTACACAGTTAATCACACGCACACAAAGTATAGAATGGCGGGACAAAAGAGAGATGATTGCTCTCAACGTGCTACGGGCCTTGTTGTATTGTTAGAGAATCCGGGTGCACTGGGCCTCATTTTGGCACCCCTTCACTCTGCTTGCCTGTCTCAACCTGCCTGGCTGTAGGGCTGTCCTTGTGTGGCACTGCTTCTGTTCAAAACACATACACGCACGCACGCACGCACACACACACAGACGCTCACGCTCACGCTCACACACACACACACACACACACACACACACACACACACACACACACACACACACACACACACACACACACACAAATAGACACGCAAAGCACTTTATCCCCTTATCAGAAAAGGAAGGCTGCGCTCTTTGCTCAAACAGTCTCATGTAGCAACTTCCGCTGTGAGCAGCTTGTTTTCAGGCCTGTGAGGGGGATTTTCACACTGCTGATGTCCCCAGAGAGAGGCTGATGCATGTGCCTAAGGGACCAGATGATCCCGCAGCTGTTGCCACAGAGGGTAAACTACAGATAAAAGTGTGCCAAAACTTTTGCGGACCCTCCTGAAAGCTTAGATGAGAATAATGTTTCCACAAAAAAACAAAACAAGAACAACTTATTCAAGACAAACACACACCTAGTTTATGTCCACAGAAGTAAACAGTCTGTGCATCCAATCCATGGTAATGATAAGAGTCGTAAAAATGAATGCATTCATATTGAAAGTGTTATGAGAGTGTTATGTAAATGAGTGTAAAGTAGTGTAATGCCTGCGTGTGGCTAGCATCGACTCATTTAGGCCTAGACGAGACAGCCACAATCACCAGCCAAGGGTAAAACCCACATCCTATAGGGTCAGCCTCAAAACAAGAACTTTGATTCGCCCCACTGTAAATCTGTAAATACCCAAATGTGTGATTGGTGGCCATGGGAAACACGGTGTCAGATACATTTGCTGCAGGGATGCTTCTTGAGCTGTGTGGTGACGCTAGTAATAGAATGAAAAGGGAAGTATAAGAGAGCGTGGTGGAAAGAACCAGGGTGGGAACGAGAATATAGGGGGTTCAGGTCCGCTAGAGAGGAGGAAGAGGAAGACAGGTGTACAAGGCTTTGCTCAACAGATGTTGAAACGTCCCTAGTGTCTGTTGAGGGCAAACGGAAGTTTGCTTGCAGGCAAGTAGGCCTCGCTGCAACATATGTTCAACTGTCGCCCCACATCGCACTGTGGGTTTTCAGAAGTTCAAGGATGCTGCCACGTCTTTTCAGCACTTAGCTTTCAGTACATAAACGCATACAGCATGGGCTTCCCTGACTGAAAGGGAAAGCTAGATGCATTTCAAGTCGTGGTGATACCGAATTAAAACAACACAGCAAAAAGGCTAAAAGCTAAAAGAAAAATATCACAATCAGCTGCCATTTTGTAGTCCTCATGTTAGAATCAGAAAAGCTTCTTACACTGCCCAGACATTTTTTTGTATGTAATCCTATACCATACTGAGACATACACACATACACAGACTCTGCAGTCCAGACATAGTTTTCAGTGTTAAGTGTGATACATGCACTCCAAATCAATTCTAGTCTGTTATCAGGGGCCTATCAAGTCCATTTATACGTCAAATACAAATATTTACACTTCAAATATATTCAGAGCAGACTTGGGCTGCAGCCAAAGCACGTATTGCCCTTTGCCATCCAGATAGAGTTTCACTTTGCCCCTGAAAAAAGCACCCAGCCCTTCACTAAAAAGAGCTTGTGTCTAATGTGTCTCCCTTTGGATGGGAACATATGTTTCTTTCTTTCAATAGAGACGGAGACAGACAGAGAAAGAAAGGAGAAGTAGAGAAAAAGTATGGGATGAAGGAAGGAAACAGGTCATACTGGGTGACCATTTGGCTTTGGCGTCAATGTTTAAGGCCTGGCTGTCACCTTACTGAGCAAACACTGTCTCTGTGTTGAGCTGATATGGGCTTTGTGGGTGGAAGGCTGGGCAAGGCTCAGTGGAGTTTGCCGTTCATGTGGTCTGGGTGCAATCTCATGAAAAAAAAAAAAAAAAGAAAAGAAAAGAAAAAACTTCACACTTTTCAAATCACTTACACTTGAGCCTATTTCCATGCGCTTCAAAGCACAAGGTAAAAGAGCAAAGCAACATCTCAAGTTATTCTGCAGCAAAGATGAAACACAATCAGGAAATAAAAAGACACAGGCAAACACACTCACAGAAAACAAAGCGGGGCTGAGACCGGCACACCCATCTCTTCAAAACACAGCCATTGCCTTTCAGTACATCGTTAATACCAGACATTTTATATCAAGCATTTTATTTGTTCTTCATAGACTTCCATAATGCTTTCAGATGATGCGACCGCTGCTCTGAGAGGAGGCAAGTAAATCTACAACCTTTAGCATCCATTTCGGCTCTGGGTGCGTATTGAGCGCTGCTGTTTAGGCCTCATGTGTGCACTGGCCCCCATCTCCCAGCTCTATCTTGTGGTTATGATATCATAGAGAGAAAAACAAGGGCATTCTCTCCTAAGTGCACCCTGACACATTAAATATTCATCCGACCACAGATACCCCTCTGAAATGGGGCTGGTGTGGAGCGCTTGCACCCCTCTGGCCCCCGGCCCTTTAGAGCACATAGAAGTCAAATGTTGGCGGTCAGCGCAGACACACTGCGGCTACAGTCAGGGTCAAACTGGCCAAAGAGAGCGTATTAACACGAAGTTTAACTGGAGGATGTAGGTTCTGTTTCCCCGGCTCTGACTGTAATGATTTAGATAGCCGTTAAAACTTTTTCTACTGTGAATAGCTGTTTTATTTCAGTGAGACTCAATGTGCAGGGAAGAAATCAAGTTTAAAGTAGGGCTGTCACATGATTTAACCCACATACAGAGAGGTAGCATATAGGCATATGTTAATGATAAACAAACTGTTTAACTTAGAATCAAAGAACTCCTGTATGGCCAAAACTCCCAACCTTACTCCCAAAGTAAGGTTGGGAGTTTTTTGGAGTTTTAATTTTTTAAATAAGGAACAAATAATGATTAAATAGCTCCCCTTTCATTCAATATTACCACAGCAAGCCTCTTAACTTATCTACTAGGGACTGCACATACAGTAGAAGAGATGTGGAGTCTTAGAACAATTCCTGTGGTAGCCACAACGTTTTAAAAGAATAAGGTGCCTTGCAAAATTCACACAGCTGCAAGTTTTAAGAAAAAAAAACAAAAGTTGACTTTTTTTTTAGTTGCTACAGTTAAAAATTAAAACGTCTTTAAAAAAAAAAGAGAGATGAGAGGAATTAAAGTGTGAGTGTGTTGCCCTCCTGATGGCTTATTTTACAAGTATCCAAGAGACAAAGGCAGAGGGAAAAACAGGAGAAGGGGAAAAGAAAGTTTTGAGCTGCCTCTCAGTTGATTAGTGGTGTTAACAGCAACTGTGGGCCCTGGGTTAATGAGCTCCAGGCTTTGGTCTAATGAAGCCTCTGCTCCCCTAAAAAAAAAAAAAAAAAAAAAAACCCCCCCAACCCCCCCCCTGAACCCCTGAACAAGTTTTTCCCCAACCCCATTTTCTTTTCAAGTTGACTTTTTTCCACAGTCTCCC
>JBBMJY010000009.1:15654922-15716667 GCA_037833715.1 Toxotes lorentzi | reverse complement strand
ACACACACACACACACACACACACACACACACACACACACACACACACACACACACACACACACACACACAAGAAAAAAAGATAAAGACCTAGATTTGGATCACTGATCTCGCTCACTTTTCTACAGTTTATCAGATACAATACAATGCCTGAAGTTGAAAACAGAAATGTGACAGTTTAAGTGGTTAAACCAGGGACTACACATTTACATGTGCTACTGCTCGAACAAGGTCTTTACTAGCCAGTGTTTAACTGCAGAGCAAGTGCGGAAAATGTAATTGAGTGACAGTGATGGTTAGTAAAAGGATATGGTAGAGATCTTAAAGCCTAAACTTGAAATTCCAGTCCATCTCAACAGTAAAGAGAACGTGACAGACATGGTAGAAAGCATGAGGAATAATGATGATACTTGTGTTCATACACCTTTATCCTTACAACAACAGCATACATGGTCTGTGGTCAGCAAAACACATGAAGTCTTTGGCTTTGCAAGGAAGCATCATGTCTCTCAGACAGGGATTTACTTAACAAACAAACAAATTAATCATGTCACCTTATTTGTTGATGCATTAGGAAAATCTCAGGTTTTTCTGTAATCACAAACTTCCTTCACCCTTGCTTGTATTGCATGTCACAAGTTGGGGACATGCAAAATCCTCCACGCTCACATAATAAAGTGCCTAACGTGGATGAGGCTTTGGGGCTGTTGACCATGGTGTCACAGTACAGAGGTGATTATCATTTGCATTCGACATGATGTTCCAGCCCCAAGGCCTTGGTGCTTAAATAAACACCTGGAGATCATTTGTGTTCATTTGGGTCTCCTATTCTTTGGCCTGCGCCGCAGCAGCTCTTGCTCTGGCATTAGACTGCCTTGTCATCATCGCCCTGTTATCAACTGTGACTACTCATCCTCATGGCATTCCATGGCATCCGTTCAAACCACCCAAACCAGTCAGTAAATCAAACAGACACTCTCTACCACCGAGAGGAGTTATAAAATCCATAGTGCAGCACAGTGCGTCTTTTACGTGTAGCTGGACGAACCTGAGGGTTTCGCTCTCTCTTTTCCTTCCCTCCACTTATTTGCCTGAGACACCATTCCCTGGGTGCTGGCCGTCACAGTTTGCATCAAGCCTGAGTAAACATTTCACAGGTGAGCACCTGGATTTGCATCTCCCCATTGCCAGCCACCACATGTGGAAACACACGCACACACACACACACACACATAACCCTGTGCACAATAACACAGATAGACATGGCCGCCTCAAGCTTGCCCTTATGTTAACAACCAAAATCAGTTTCTCCCATAAGCAAATGAGGCAAACCTCCTGTCATATCTGGGTTACACGCTTGACTGTGGACTAGTGGACTTCTTGAGCTAAGCAAAAAGGAAGAGGAGGAGGAGGAGGAGGAGGAGGAGGACTCCACCCTTAGTGCTGCAGAATTAAGTTGCACTATGCTTTCAGAGCTAGAGGAGAAAAGAGAAAGAGAGAGCACTGGAACACTATGTTCTCTATAAAAACCCTGATTCCCAGCTACCCGCTTCATAGACTGGGAACATCACAGACGGCAGACTGTGCCAGCTAGCCCTCTGGGGTCCATCCCCTCTCCTGTCCCTGCAATTTAGTCAACACGTTTCAGATGAGGCTAATGGAGATCATGTGTGGTTTTGGGCCGCAGAGGTTACAGGCAGCTACTACTAGGCTCAGTTAGGAAGACCCTCTCTGCCAAAGATACACCACTGTTACCACAGCCACAACAGTGAAGCCTGTACTTATACTGGGTGGGGGAGGGTGGGGATGGAGTAAGGTATGCAACATGGTTAAGAGGGAGAAAAAGCAGAGTGCAAAACTTTGCTTCTCGATTACAGAACAGTTTGTTTAGCCCTCTCCTCCAGAGGGAGCTACTGTACTATAGAGAGTTTAGGGTGGTAGCAGGCTTCCTCTGGCTCACGGCCAAGAGGCTGGTACCGCACAAGCCCATTACGGTGTTGTGATAAGTGTCCAGTCCAGTTTCCGCTGACAGAACACATGAGTCGATCCCCACCGCAGTTTAGCCAACACTTTTCCACCGACTCCAATTAAATGGAGATCATGAGCGGGGTGGGCCGCAGCCGCCGCAGCCATCAAGTCCCCATGCCACATATCCCCTCCTCAGCTTCACCCTGCGGCCTAAATTTAGCACAGACAGAGAGAGACGAAGGGACAGAGAGAGAGAGGGGGAGAGAGTGAGTGAGAGCAAAGGCTTCTGGGGAGTCCGGTAGGAATTACTGGGCCGACTCCACTTCACCCGAATCAACAGCAGCTGAAGGCTTGGATTTTCCTCGCGTGAAATCAGATATGGAGTCTGACTCCAGTGCCTGGTAGACTCTGGAAAAAGAAACAGCCCCCCCACCACCAAACTCCCTCATCCCAAAAAGAAGAGGAAATTCAACTGCAGAAGTGTGTTGATGAAAAAAAAAAAAAAAGTCTAGCAGGGGCCATGGAAATTACAAAGGAACAGATTTTTTTGTAGCTGAAAATGGACCCAGTTCTCCAGACATAGGGAAAAGACATTTCAACAAGACTGTGGCACGCAAGTTTGGCATTCTCCCCCCTCAGGGCTGTGGCGTGCAAGCGCTTGCTATTTCACAAACACAAGCTCTCTTTTCTCTGCCATCCAAATCCACATTTTACACTTGCAGTCATGTGGGCATATTGGACCCATGAAAGCCACATGCGGACAAACAAATAACCGTGGATTGAGGTGTGTGTGTGTGTGTGTTTGTGTTTGGGGGTGTGTGTGTGTACAAGTGGCAGGTGTGGATGGAGTGTGCTGTTGACATCAGGTATGAGGAACTCTCCCTAGTCATTGTGGAGTTCAACCAGATGAAGGGCGTTTACAGTTGCAGAGTATTTCGGCCTGGCCGTTGACCACTTGACCTACTGCCATGGACTCAAGCTGACTCATGCTTAACTTATCAGCCAAGACTTCTACCTGAGAATTGCATGATGCCAGCATGTGATATAAGCTACAAACCGACCTGAGAAATTAACAGGAAGGGTAAATACTATAGAAGTTCACTAAGCATGGCATAAGTGGGCTTAATACTCATCAAATTGATATGATACTTTCCACTAATACCAACCTGTACTGTATAATGCAGCAGAAATGTGGTGCTGTCCCTGCACTATTCAGATGGGCAGTGTTCAGAAGTCCTACATGACTTCAGGACTGTGAATGGGTTCATATCTGAAGCTCAGGATGTAAGATCAGCCAACAACACTCTTCTGTTAAGTGAGAGAGGCAATATGGTGTTTGACTTAAGGACCCAAGTTGGTGACAGTAGTGGCCCCAAATCTCAGAGAAGCAAACTTGCCAAGTCAACCCCCCGAGCAATATTTCTATTTCCCTTTTGTCAGCTGAATAAATTAGTAAGTGTGCAGTGAAACTGAAGTCCTAACAGCTGGGTTCAACGGGGCTCTGTTACCTGTGAGATTACACTCAGCAGTTAATTCTGACAGGTCCTGGACTGTGATACACATTAGAGGATATTCACACAGAAACACACTTTCTCTCTCATCCTTTTCTACCCTCTTTCCTTTCATTTTCCCTTGTCTCTCTGTCTCTGAATGTGATTGTCTGCCTCTGTCGCCCAAGTTTGATTTATGATGAGTTGCACAACGGCGCAACAAGCCATCGGTGTTCATACAAAGCACCCCTCGCCACTGACAATGCCTCTTTTCATTGCTCTGAGAAAGACAGAATACTATGCGTTGCTCTTTTTGAAGGAGTGGTAGGAGGGCTGTATCGTGGGGGTCTTTTCATAACTTCAGTCTTGTGCATGGGGCTGTGGGATGATGTGCTGTCAGTGCTTGATGACTGTTATTAAGTAAAAAAATGTCTCAGTTCATTACTTTGAGCAAACATTTCCATGGACAGGCATATCGCGAGAAATCCGAGCTCTGAATTGGGGGTTTGGAGAGGTTTCCTGTTGTTGAGATGTGGGTCGTTTTTCGGGAGTAATAGAAAATGAGAAATCTCTGAACCCCTTGTTTCATAATCATAACGGCAGTTTTCATTTATGGTCGAACGTTTGTCAAGTTTTTCCAACCTTTTATTCTTCGCTTCTGCCAACAGGGACTACAGATCTCTTCCAACCGAGGACCACCTTCCCATCTCTGTCGCCGCTGACTGACCCTCGCTTCTCAGACCCCCGCATGCATTACCCCGGGGCCTTCCCTTACTCCACCAACACTTCCAGCACTGGCATCAGCGGTCTCAGCATGTCAGCCTCTTCTAGATACCACACCTACCTGCCGCCACCCTACTCAAACAACCAATCCCAGAACTTCCAGTCCAACTCCTACCTGTATTATGGCACAGGCTCCGGATCCTACCAGTTCTCCATGGTGGCGCCAGGGAACACCGGGGGCGAGCGCTCCCCTACCCGTCTGCTGTCCTGCTCGGGGGCCGGGGGCACTGGAGGGACCAACAGTCTGATGAACCCTGGCCTGAACACCCAGAGCGAGGGCGTGGAGGCCGACGGCAGCCACAGCAACTCCCCCACCGCCATGAGCGCTTCGGGCCGCTTGGATGAGTCCGTCTGGAGGCCTTACTGACTGACAGACAGCTAGACAATCAGAGGGTGCAGGAGAAGTGAGGGGGGGAAAGCAAAGAGGATGATGAACAAAAAAAACAAAAACAAAAGCTGAACACTGAAAAAAAAAAAAAAAGGTACAAAAAAAAAAGAAGAAGAAATGCTGCATGTTTGCCTTTTATTTCTCCGGCACTCGCTTTACAGACTTTCTGTGTTTTACCAACTCTCCCAAAACTTCCATGTATTTTGTACATTTTGAGTGAACTCCTGCACTGTGCTAAAACACATACTCTTAAGGGACTATAAAAGCCATATAAAAGTGAGATGATGTTCAGCTGAGACTGTAAATAGAAGTGAAAGTAAAAACCAGAGAAGCCATGGTAATGTTTCAGGATCATTTGTCTGGTGTAAACCGGCACTCATCAAAGACACAAGAACAAGACAATGGAGGTACAATCAATGAGTACAGCTGATAAACTGAAAAACCACAGCGGACACTCATCAAGCAGACTGTTCATACTGATCCAACTCACCCGGTAGGTGGAGGAGAGCAGTCGGACTGGATGTTTTACTCCACCGAGTGACGCCGACATCCTTCCACGGCTGCACTGCTGTAGCAATCGGTTCTCTTAAGCTTTAATTTCTGTAAAATTTAAATATCACAAAAGATATTTTCAGTTGTGGAAACATCCCCAGATGCATCCAGAGCTGTTTCACGTGCTCACAGTACATATGCAGTACCTTATTGCCTAATTTATTATCCAAATGAGAATTATTAGCCTTTGGTGCTATGGTATGCAGTTGGATGTTTCGACAATTTCTGCGTATTTGAGAGAAAAGCATTTTATCTCTCAGGACTCACATGTTTAAGAAATTAATTCTCCTCTGCCGCGTCATCAGTGTGTCAAGTTTCAACAGGACAATGGCTGATATTATGAGGAATGTAAAAGACAAACGCAGAGGAGTGTTTATTGGTTTCTTTTTCCCCCAGGAATATTTGAGCCCTGTTGTGTCTACTTTTTCCTTATTCAAGCCCTTTGCTGAAAAAAGAAAACAAGAAGTCCTAGTCTGGTATTTTTCAACTGGATGACATGGTTTACTTTTGATATTTATTTGAGCCAAATTGTGAGGAAATGTACGCATATACCCAAAATCTTTGATCATTTCTCGCTACCTTTCCTTTTTTTATATATAAATATATATACAGTATATATACCATGTTTTGTTGTTAAGTATAAATTTGGAATTTGTGTAATATATTGTTACTAAATTATAAAAAAAAAAACAGTGTAATTATTTTGTCTTCCAATGTAGCTTTGATGCACTAAGAACTTTTATTCCTTATGAACTGCACCCAACAGATTCTGTTAGTGAGATGGTGTATCTAGAGCCATAATCTTTAAAAACAAACAAAAAAAAAAACCTTCCAAATTGCTTTCCTGCGCTAAATGAATCATTTGCTTATTGTTTGCACTATGTTTGAACTCTTTTATCTCTTTTATGGTTTTGCATTTACAAATATCTGAAAGTCTGCAGAGCTAAATATTTTTTTAAAAAATTCCTTAAAGTGTCCTTTTAACAAACCTTTACCAAATAATGAATGATTTCATGATTAGACACACACACACATTCCTGCACCACAGGTGTGTGTGCACATTCCCCCTGTCCTGAGGGCGTTTTTCCCCTGCAGTTACGTGTGTGATCCCTCTATCCCTGGAGGGGAAGAGTGTGAGGATGAAGGGACAGAAGGAGGCAGCGGGGTCAGAGAAGTATCTTCTTACCAATGCCTAGCGTGGTTATGCAAAGAAAGAAAGAGAGAAAGGAAAAAAAAAAACTTCCCCTGTTGTGCACCGGTCCCTTCTGTTCTGAATAATCAGTGAGTGCTTTGAAGCCCTTATGGCCCTGATTCTGTCTTTGCTGGTCTAATTTACTGATCATCAGTGCCAGGGGCTCACAGCTAAATAATTCATACACCTGCACAGATCACGATGGTATGAGCCACACTGAGGCATTTACGGCAGGCATCAGGTGTCCAGTGTTTACTTGGAAAGTCTGCCAAAAGAAGGAAGATGATTTGCATTCATGGCTCTGAAAGATACTACACAAGTGGGATTTAATTTCAAAGTGAAGAGTGATCCAAAGCTAGCATTTGCAGCTCAGGTAAAAATAAGTTATGCAAGGTGTTTTGTCGATCCAACATAAAGAGCCTCTGCCTTATTCCTATTTTTAACAAATCGGTAACAATGTCTCATACAAGTTTCCTGCTCTCTCCTCTGGAGCCTTTATATGGTAGACCTTACTTTACTATGGGCAAACCAGAAAAAAAAAATCATGCAGCTAGAGAAACCAAATATGTAGTTATATTTGTGTGGTTACTTCAAAAAAAGAAAAAAAAAAACACACAAAAAATGAAGATCTTCACAATTGCCTATAGCCTATAATACAGTTGTCAATGATGGGAAAGATGTACGGTAACTGAATCATGTCTTGATTGATCTCTAATAATATTCTTTATGCAAAACTAGAACGGCAAAATGTACAAGTGAATTGTACTTGATTGTATATTGGATTAAAGAGCACAATGTTACATTTTCTTTTCATTTCTTTTTAACAGAATGCCCTTTTCCTTTTCATTTACCAAAATGTTAAGTCATCTTGCTGTCTTCATTTCTCTTTATGCTCACAGCATGTACATCTGACAGTGATGTTAATTTAAGAATCTCATCAACATATAATTATAATGTTAATGCTTCCATATTGAGTGCTTGTACAATTTGCGGATAATGTAGTTTTTAATCATTTTAATTAAAAAACGTGTCTCACTTTTGCCTTCACAACTGCTGTTCATTTCATTTTAAAAAATTATGTCATTATTATTTTAAATAAATTTTAATTAAAGGAAGTCCAGGAGAGGGTTATGACAACACATCATTTTTTCCTACAACTCAAAAGGTCCCACCTGCTCACATTCACATTAGATTTAGGTTCAAGTGTTCACGATCACATTTTTCAACATTATTCGCTTTACAATAAAAACAGTTCTTTAGTATAAGAGGTCTCTCATTCTGAAACTCAATGCTCAACAGTCTGGATGGTGAGGTCTTTTACGGTTTAACAGAGGGAGGTGTCGAGAGTGAAAACGTTAAGCATGGAGGGACAGGGCATAATTCATCTCCAGAAACCCAGACACTGTCACATCAGCTGACAAACGAGCAGGGGGAAAAAAAAAAACAAACATAAAAAACAAACAAAAAAATTACCATAAATGTGCATGGGACTCAATTTCGTGCCAGCACATTCTGATCCAACAAATTCTGTTCTTCTAACTTCTTCTTTGGCCTCATACAGTAAATACCAAACGTGCCACTTCCTCCATCTCACAACCCTGTCAGTTCGTTGGTAGTTCATTCCCAATAACCACTTTTAATAATTAGACTCTTCTCTCCCATTAGTGAGACTCTCACTGACAATTACCCACACTTCTCAGAGAATCGAAAACGCCTCAGCTGTCAACACGGTGGTACCCAGAGCGTCAATAAAAGCGCAGCTCAGGAATCCGGCGCTGCCCTGGCAGCCTCCATGTTAGCACATGTCGGCAAGTTGTCACTTGTTAAAAACAATACAGGAGAAGTTTGGAATGTCGGCCCTCTTTCTTACCAGTTACGTGGCTGTTAATTTATGCGGCGCTGATGGCATCTGTTTGGTCCATTTGAAGCCGAGCCACAAGATTAAACACTTGAGATGCTACCTTGTGGGGTGGTCTGACTTTAGATGTCTCATGTGGTTAACCTGAAATGCAACGCCCACAATTCCTCACTCTTAAACTAATGCCACCTGTTGATGTACCATGAAAGGGCTTTCACTTCTAAACGCTTTGTTTTTCTGCTTCAATTTTGCACTCTTTTATTCTCCCCCGTTTACACGCTCCTGTATCTATGCTCTTTCCTTTCTCTTTTATCTTTTCTTCTCATTCAATTCTCTCCTTTCTTTCTTTCCTTCTGTATGCTTTCTGCTGTGTGTGCGTCAGGCCTTCTATGGGGGCAGTGCTGGCACAACAACAAAGCCCTAGGACGCACACACGCAGCCTTGATACACACTGTATTCAATTAACTCTGCTCACTCAAAGCACTGCCACGCACGCACAAGAACCTCATACACACAATCCCCTGCTGATAGATCTCACACCAGCCTCCACCCAGACAGCCTGAGCTCCACTTCACAGTGTGAGTGTATGACAGATCTGCACCATCTTAAAACATTCCCAACTATTTCTTCCAGGTCTCATCACAGAGCGGCTCTCTGCGTCGCTCCTCGCGGGATCCCCCACCGCTCAGGAAGCACAAAGAGAAGATGATAAGCTTTCAATTAGACCGGGCTCAGGGGAATTTTCCAGCTGTCTTCACACACTCTGTGAGACCCGACTCTCTCGTCCACATGTGGGGAGCAGAGGAGCTCTCATCTGGCTCGGTCTTTGTCATGGATGTACATCAGCCGAACTACTTTTTTCATCTTCTCTCTGTTCCTGCTACGCTGCCCTTCCGAAAATTGTAACTCTTGTGTTTGCCTGGATGAAACTGCTTGTCTGGATATAATTGTAGTCAAATGCGTGATGAATTGGTTTATATTGCTTTTTAAGCATATGAAATATAAAGAGGGCTGGAGGCATGATTGTGAAGGTCACACGTAAGAAAAACTAAAGCAATGAGAAAGAGATTTTTCTTGTGACAAAATTTAGCCTTGTCCCTCACACAATTTTATCTTCAATTAATCAGAAAGAGCAGAGAAAAAGCACTATTTATAGATCCAAATGAAAGACAGACACAAAGATTTGCAGGGGACAGAGAGAAAAACAGAAGGAGGGAAGGGAGAGGGAGTGTTTTGGAAAAAGTACAGAATCGTTAAAGCCCTCTCATTTCTCATGAACACAGTATCCCGCGTCGCTTCTGTGGTACCTGCATACGAAACCCATTAGGGCCTCTTCTGCAGCCACTGACCTCTCCTCCCCCGAACCCGTGAGAAGGAGCGGGCTAGAACCGGCTTGGTTTGGGTGCCTGGTACATGACCAGAAGTCTATTTTCTAACCGGACTGGTGGTGGGAACAGAGGCTGCCGTCCAAAATCAGGGTTCCCACAGATTGACCGAGAAACACAGGGGCCAGGGGCTAAGAAACCGCGAGAGCTGTGATGCAACCATTCTCACACTGATGACTAGCGCTGCCTTGCTGACAGGGAGCGGGAGATAGAGAGAGAGAGGGAGAGATGAAGAAAGAGAGGGGAAAAGGGCTCTCCCAGTTCAGAGGGATCCCAGTGAAGGTAGTTTCTCATCCATGGTGGGTCTACAGAGACCGCTCTGTGTTACAATAGACCAGGCAGCTCCCAGTTCCCACAGTGGAGCACCTCTCTATGGGCCCAGGACTCCGTTCCCGCTCAGACCCAGAGGATCTCTGAAAAGCTTTCATGAGGCACTTGCAGAAACAGTCTCACTATCAGATCGATCTAGAGAGCTGCCACCATAAATTTAAGGTCACCATCGTGTGACTGAGACTGCCTGTGCAACCCCTAGATGTTCAGATGTCAGATGATCTCAAAGCACAAAATGTCGACAGCAGCACTGAAAAATACGCCACCCTGACGGATTAAGTGGTACAAAATGGATTATTTTGATAATTGATTAACTGCCAATATCATTTTTCACACAAATACTCTCTAGTTCCAGTTTCTCCATTGTGAGGATTTCCTGTTTTTCTTCTCATCTGAAATGATAGTTTAGACGAGAATAGATAGGTTTGGGTTTCGTGCTGCGGGTCAGAAAAAAACAAGACGCATTAATAGGTTGTATTGGGTTCTAAATGATTTATCTATTTATTTATTTTTTAACTGTTGTTTCACCTGGATCTGTGTAGAAAGGCATATGAGCTGGGATTGACCCTAGAAGACTTTTCACATTCATATGATGAAGGGCGGAAATTTTCTCAGCTTAATCTCAGTTTAAGTCCTGTACCAGCAAGATTTGAAAGCCGATGGTCCAATATGCAGTGTGTGACATGGAAACTTGAAGCCTCTAATGTATATACACTGAAGATTTATTTTTAAATTTACATAGAAACTTTAGAACTTTGTGGAAAAAAAAACATTTCAAATATAAATTATTATTCCAAGTAAAAGTAGTTTTTTAACTATTTAGCTTGAAGGTGCTTTTTTTTAAGCTGAGACTCTCAGGAACTGTCATTTACTGGGAAGCACTAACACAAATAACCGACCTCATGCTGAGCTGTCCTATTCACTCATTTCATAGGAACCCAAGACATGTAAATCAGTCAAAACCAGAAGAAGGCCTTTATGGAAACCCAATAGACCACTGCATGGTGGACCTGTGGCCCGGACCATGGTTAGAGGGTATTCTGGTTAAGACCACAGCAGCTAACTTTCATTTAGATGCCCTAATGGCTTGGATTTGGATTCTTGTCGTTGCATAAAGACCACAGCTTTCTGTGTCTAACCAGTCTGCATTTAATTTGATTAGTTAGTTAAGGAAAGACAGTAGAACATATGATACGAGAGGATAATGGCTTGTAGTGTTTTAGGGTTTTTTTGTTGACTGGAATAAATTAAATTACTTTGCCTTTCAAAGATTCAACTGACACTGCATTTGCACTTTGCCAGTGAACCAAAATATGTTTTTACTAAGAGTAGGAGAGTTTCCCAGAAACAATGCAATTTCCCATACAGATTCATGAGAATTCACACGTCCTTTTTTTCTGTCATTTTTTCTCACAGACAAATTCTGAATAACGATCTGTACATGTGGACAGTGCTTCCTCTATAAAACAGGAAATTAAAACACACACACACACACACACAGACCATAAACACCACACAATGCAATGTAGATCTCTGCCAGGCTTTCCCCATCGCAGTGGGGTCCTGAGTTCCTGAGTGGGGGGGGGGGGGGGGGGGGGGAACAGGAACCCCTGTGGACCAGGTCTGTGTTCACTTCCTGCTTGAGCAGGGGAACACGCTAAGTTGGCAGTTCACATACACACTGGCTATCTTTCTATCTTCCTTACTTTTTTCATCCATCTGCGCAAGCAGTGAGTAAAATGAGGATGATTGCTCAAGCTTGTTTTGAATCATGTGGGAACGTGGATGGTCATTAAAATCTTGCACCGTCCAGACCTTTTTGTTCCCACTATCAACTCCTAAAGCAGCAAAGTCAAACACACTCAATGTTCAGTTGCTGGTAGCCAGTTTCTTTGTTTCCTAACACGCTGTCCCTCTAAAAGCCAAAGGGGACTGACTATCTAACTACATGACTCATGTCCTTTCAGCAGTAAGGGTTCAAGTGGCTGTAAAGAAATCAGCGAGAACCGCTGAAGCACCACAGACCCACAGCCTCATCTGACCCATAAACTGACAGCTACACGACACATTAAAAACATCCTCTCAAGTGTCACTAAACACAAGAGCTTTATAAAAGTCTGTCGTCATGTCTCTTATATCATCACTCCAAAACAATCTGTTTTATTTTTGTTTGTATTTTGGCACTTTGAAACATCAAACACTGCCATGGAGATAACCAAAGCCAGATCTAAATGAATCAAGCTAATGTTGACGCCCGCTAAAGTGTCAGCTATTGCTGTTGTTAAACAGGTGAGGTGACTAAAAGCCACTGCTTTGGTCTTTTTAGCAGTGTGTGTGTGTGGCAGTGTTACACTCCCCCATGTCTGGACATGGCTGCCCCGCAGGCCACTCCTAACCAGTTCCCATGGTTCCACTATAGTGACTGAGGACTTCCTCAGGGGACACCTCCCACACACTGGTTTGTTTTCATCCTTAATGGGAGATCATCTTACACTCGTTACAGTGTGTGCGTGTGAAGTAAACAGTTTGTGTGTGTGTGTGTGTGTGTTTTTCTTGTTTTCTGTGCATGCACCTTCACAGACAAAGGCTTATTATCAGGTATGAGTGCATGTGAGTTTATACACATGCATACAGCAAAATGTGTGTGTGTGTGTGTGTGTGTGTGTGTGTGTGTGTGTGTGTGTGTGTGTGTGTGTGTGTTGGCCTGCAGACATCAGACACCTTGATTTCTCTTCCTTTTGTTTTCCTCCATGAAGCAGAGAGGAAGATAAAGGAAGAAATATGTCTTTCGAGTGTCTGGAGACGTCTGTTAGGGAGAATTCATATTTAGGAATAATTGCTTTTAAGTGCTGAGATATAAGAGCCAAATGGGCCGTGGAACAAAGGGGGCTTGTGGGGGGATGGAAAATGAAGGCTGGGTAATGAGGGGGTTTTCCTGAGAGATGACAGTGAGGAAGAGGATCAGAGGGAGAGAGAGGTAAAACAGAGAGAACACGTCAGATCAGGGGGTGGCGATTGCAACACTGATCCCAGACAAGCTTTTTGGCTGTAAAGATGGCCTCAGACTGTGACACATATACAAACTTTATCCTCTCCCAGTTTGAAGCCTACAGGTGTTTGTGCTTTCTGAGAGGCCCTATACTGTACCTCAGCTGGGGCTGCAGCAGCAGAGCGAGCCAAGGAGGATTTGGGCTCTGGGACGCCTTGGTGGATTCAGTCATATTATGAGGTGCGGCCTTCTGGCAGGCCACTCGCAGCAGGGCACAGCAGACCTGAACATAAACAGAGTGAGTTCTTAAAAACCATCCATCAAGCAGGTCCAGCAGGGAGCAAAATTCATCAATCTCTCTCACTGAGACAGACACAGAAAGAGATTATTCAGGACATTACAGGAATTGTAGTTTTCTTTGGTAGAGGTTTAGTTGGTAAGGTATACGACCGCCAGTAAATGTGTATTTGTATGCGTATGTGTACTTAGAGAAGAAACTATATTTTATATATTAAACCAAACAATAGATTTCTACTTGTTTTCTTAGAAGTGCCATTCCACTCTGCTCCACAGTCGTCCTGTATTTTGCCAAAGAGTGGCCCTGCAGTTTTCTTTTTGTGGTTTTTGGAAATGCCCCCACTTTTCCGGTCCTGCTCCAATTTTCTTTAAATACAACCGTAATTGGTTTGATTTCCTACCTCCGGCCTGGTGGTGAAGGGGGGTGGGGGGGTAACAAGCAGCGGTGGGAGCTAGTGAGGGCCAGGCAAAGGGGACCCAGCCCACAGCAGGCGAGCTACACGCTTGGGTGGCAATACAGTTTGGACTTGACTGCCAGCACTACTATTCCCTCATTTTAAAGGCTGTTTATGAGCAGATCCTGGAAGTCCATTAGTGAAAACCACCAACACGCACAATATTGAGAAATTCCTGATACCTGAATGTGTCATGAAAATACACACATCATAACAGCGTTTCTCTTTTTTGTCTCTCACACACACATCACACCCCTGCCAACAAATCTTGCAACATTATCACAAAGGCATTCCAAGCCCCAAATCAAAACCAGTCTCCTACAAAAAGTCTTTTCTTTGTGACTTCTCTCACGGGCCGGCAGACAGAGAGGAGTGTGAGTGTGCTGCTCATCAGGCAGGCGTGAGTAATCAAAAAGGAAATAAGACGTAGCGTCTGGGAGAGGCCAAGCGGGCCCCTACTGATCTGCAGCCAGCTCATTGTTCTGGCCGTCTATTGTTTCCTGCTTGGTTGGCAGATCAGAGAGCAGCCCGCCAATAAGAAGCCAGCCCTAATCTGTCCTTGTTCAGAGCACCTTTAGGATATGCCTCAGGTGGCACTGATAGCAAAGGGGTCATCCTGGAAAATCACTGCCAATAAATCAGTTGGTATAATGAAAGCATATAGACTGAGAATGTGAGGAAACTGAGCAGGTATAAAAACAAACAGACACAAACTTTAACCTGTTCAGATCCCCCGACCATTCCAATGAACACAGCTTTTCTGAAAAGACTAGGTCTGCGATGACTATCATCTCATTCAACTCAAGTGCACAAACTTATTTGAGTGGCTCAGTCTTTACCGCAGAAGCCCAGCTTTTTATCTGGTCAGGGCCCTTTGATGCATATTATCCCCTCTCTCCTGCCTCCTTTCCTGTCTCCAGTGATTGTCATTTTAAAAAAAAGTAAAACACATATTAGTCATGTAGTTAGATAGTATCACTTTATTCACTGATGAGTTAACCATTCATGTAAAATAAAAAAATCTCATGTTTTTGTTGAAAAAAATCTCTCAAGCCTATTTATTATCATTTTTACTATTAAGCAGTTTTCTAAGGTCCAGATTCACATAAATATCAAAGTAGCATTTAGAGTAGAAATCCATCGTTAGAACATTTTCTTGTGTTTGGAACATACTGTAGTTCTGAACAGGTTAATACTGCAGAATGTCAAATTAAATCATTTGTCTAAAGATTTCAGGCTAATTAACTCACCTTAGACGCAACAGTTAGAGGCCCTCACGAGCGAGGGAGAGTTTAGCAATATACACATGAGCAGGCCAAGTGAGCGTGGGAGAAACTGGATCGGCACATTGAAAAGCGTCAGTCCGAGGCGAGAGGAGGTGTTGATTTTTACTGTAACCAGCAGCAACCCAGAGAGGACCTGTTATGGTGGAGTGCCGGGCCAAACACAGCCTGTTAATATAGGATGGGGAGACAGTGGAGGAGTTTGTCTTCTTTATGATGGCTGGAAAAAAAAACACACACGTTTCCAACCAAAGCAGGATTCTGGGGTATGTGGTCCAGCCGCAGAAGAAATGGACCCAGGAGGCTTCCGTAGTTTGAGCGCTGGTGCAGAGAGAACACAGGGACTCCTCCAAAAATGGCACAAAAGTGGCACGCACATACACACAATGTGCAGCCTTCCCGGCAAGCGACAGTCATCTCCATGGAAAAATATGGTAACCGATGCATTAAAGCCCAGGACTTTGAGGGACTGCAGGGACACAGTGGCATTAAAGACAGACCAAGGGGAAACACACCACACAATATCCAGAAAGCAGAGGAGTTTGTTGGACAAAATGGGTCAGTGCAGGAGAATACACCCACAGACTGGTTAAGAAATATCATATTAATATGAGCTCATATATGAAATACATTTGTATGTGCATATGTGCTTGTATTTCAGTGTATCTGCAGCTATGCGTCCACCCATACACACATATTAAATCTGTGCATCCTCTCTGCATGTCAGAATGCCAGTGTGTACACCATCAAAGCCCCAGACCTACCCAATAATTACAGTGATTTGAAACAGTGTAGGCCACAGTGCCTTTCTCTGCAAAAGAGAGGGACCTTGCTCCTAATTAACAACTTTTATAAAAACAAGATGGCTTTGGAAGCAGAACCAGAAAGCAGTTAAAAAAAAAAAAAAAAACCTCTCCAAAACCCAACCAACGCTCAACTGAGGCCTGCAGTTCTGTTGCCATATAACAACCAACCACGATGCACTTCTAACCCCAGTCCTGCTGAGCTCCTTTCCCAGTATCGAGCCACAGGTCTCTCCTCGTTAAGCGAACTGTACGACTGTTCAGAGGTGCTGGCACGTCTTCACATGTTTGTCAGAGTGAGACAGGACTTTTTACTGCACACAGGTCCAGGGACACTGCGAGGTTAACGGGGCGAGAGAGCCACAGCTTTCACTGCTCAATCGAACAAATTCCCAAAAGTCTTAAAGCCTAATGCGGCTCAGGGCTTACCAAAAACAGTGCAGTCAAAGAAACGCTCAGGATGACGACAGTAAACCAGCCTCTTGGCTTTGAGATCTCGACTTGTGCGTTCCTGATGAGCTGACAGGCTGGAGAGGTAACACTGGCTGCCTTATTAATGCTTAAAGCATTCTGATAGATTCTTTTGTTACTTACTTAAACCACACTGCCTGCGACGACCTAATGGAAGTCTAAAAGCCATTAGGCTAGAGGGCTTAGCCAACACAAACCATGCAGGCTATGAAGGAGCAACTAAGGGCAATCAATACATCTCCCCTCATTCTCCTCCTCCTGCTGCTGCTGCTGCTTTCCTCCACCAGTGTTAAAGCCAAGTGTCACAGTCTCCTTTATGGCTGCTGGCAAGTAAAGGAGACACTTTGGTTTAGATCAGAGAAAAACCAGGGACAGGGGGCCAGCACCTGCAGCGTGGGCAGATCAGATACGTCCATTAACATCAACATCGTCTGCGAGTTAATTGCCTTTTGCTCTAGGCCTCCCTGCTCAGTTTTTTTCCTGCTACGCTCTAATGTCTAGATTCTTGGTTGTGTGCTTCAGCTGTGTCTGACAACTGTTAGTCTGTTTAAAGACAGCACAGATGGAACAAAAGCCAAAATCAAAACAGAGAGCAGCTTTACTGTCAGTAAAGGGGCACGTGAGTGTAGTCTGTTGTCATTTACCATGGCGACATGGCAGGGAGGAGCCAGCTGGGGCATTTCTCTCTAACAGGCCTGGCCTATGCAGAGGCTGGCGTGAAGAGAAAGCCAGTGAGCTGGAGACGGATGGCAGAACCAAAACTTCAAAGACCTCCTCTCTCTCCCCTTAGATGTGCTATATGGCTCTGAAAGGAAACCTGCTAGTTCACTTTAGCAGAAAGATGTGCACGCACACTGTCTCTTATGCACGCACGCACACACACACACAGCTGAGATTATCAGCACACCCAACAGATATTTCCTGATTCCTTTTAAAAGGAACAACAGGAGTATATTTTGGTTATGAAAACACACACATATAGACACATAGTATTACACGCATGCACAGCGGCACAGACACTGCAGTAATTCACCACATACCAGACAGATACTCGCCGCAGGCTTTAAAACACTAACGTAACATAAACTGCAAGGTAAACCGTCCCCCTGTGTGGAGATAAGATGGGGGGTGTGGCTGCTGACAGAGCAAAGTCTTTTATGTCTAATAGTTTTTCCATCACAGACAAAATAAAACAGGCCACTATTGTAGTCCTATAAAGAGACTAAACAACCCGGACAAAGGCTCCTGGAGGAACGAAACACCTGACGTCACAAAGTGTCTTTCGATTACACAGCTGACGAGGACTCATAGCTCCCCCACTCACCCCTCTTCAAACAGACACACACCACCTCTCTCATGCTTCCTGTGAAAAAGTGCTGACCACGTAAAGGAGATAAGAACAAAACCCGTGGAGAACAGTGTCAGCCGGCTTTGAGAGTTCCCCCCTCTTTCAGCTTACTGTGGATGAGTACCCTCTAGTGGTAATTATAGGGAATGGCACCTCTCCTGCTTTGAATTTGTATCCCTGAACCCTCACTGTGCCTCTTTACCAACCAACAGTGGCAGTTAACCGCAGCTCTGCCACAGGGTGTGACTCCAGGACCCAGATGGGGTGAGTGGCAAACAGGGGAAGGGGGTGAGGCAGCTTTTTGTGGGTCGCCCAAGGGGGTCCACCACAGTCCCCTATCTCCCCACCACAGTAGCCACCGAGCCCCGGAGAGAGACAGCCACCCCACCACATTTTAATGAAGGCTAAAATAAACAATGTGAGCACACAAAACCCACCCTGACTGGTTGACTGCAGGCACTGGAGCAGAACAGATAAGCCAGGCTGTCACTCGGTGGTCTGGGAGTTGACGGGGTGGCTGATGCCACAATGAACTCCACTATGAACTGCACTTGTAGGGTAACATTAGGCCCTTACAGTGCTCAAATAATGAGTGACAGTGTTTGGTACCAGAGACTGTGTGCGCCCAGTGAAAGACACACTCCCACGAACGATCGAAGGAACAGCCTGTAGCCATCCTTTTAATTGAAAACCACCACCTTTGGAACTGTGGTCATCTTCAATTACAGGGTGAGCTCACCCAAATAACAAATAGACTCACTCACCTGTGGTGGTGTCTAGCCAAGTAGATGGTTTTGTTTTCTTTGCCCATGGTTTTAGGTTTTCATCTGAGATTTCTGCTTTGACCCCAATACAATGAAGGTGAATATGACGCTCACCGACAAATTCGTTTTAAGACGGAAACAATGTCCCTGTGTTTCCGGATAATCCCAGAAACGTGCTGTCAACAGTTCATTTCAAGTACTTTTTAAATGAGGAAATTATTGCAATGACAACAGTAACTTCTTAACTACAAGCATTTACCCAAGTCCTGCATTTCAATTTCATGCTACTTTGTACTTCTGCTCAACTACAATTCAGAAGGAAATATCATACTTTTTATTCCACTACAGCAGCTGCAGTCAGTTACTCTACAAATTAAGATTTTAAATTGAAAATATATGGTCTTATAAAATATGATGCATTGTTATACATTAAACAGCCAAACAGTACATAAAAATTACTTACACATTATAGCATCAATAATAATAATCCAATAATGTAATATAATAGTATGTGTCCTATTGTTTTCTGCATTATGAGTGCTGTTAACCATTTAATCACATTTTGCTAAAAATAATAAGCACTGTTACTGAAATGACACTTCAAATGTAGGACTTTTATTTGTAGTAGTGCAGTTTCACAGTGTTCCTTTGTTATTAATGAAGTAAAATAGCTTATACAGTGAAATGAAAATTCACCAACATTGAAGTGGAGTAGCGGCAGAAACCTACACTTGGACCTTTAAAACGCACCTCTTTCAACGCGTGAGCCCTTCATTCGCGTCCTAGCACCAGACACGTCGCCAAACTATTGATATTTATTGCATTTGAAACCTGCTTAAACAAACCAAAGAATTTTCTCGGGTTTCATACTTCCCCTCGGTGTGCCACTCTGCATCACTCTTAGCATATTGATGTTTTTGTTTTTTTTGTTTTTCAAAGCTATCAGAGTATATGGGCCTATTTATGAGTACCTATATGCCACCACACAAAAACTCCCTGTTGCAGCCAGAGACATGAAGAGGTTTGGCATGAAAAACGCACCTTGTTTGGGAGCATCAACAAACTCTCGGCGCTCTTCCTAACCGGTCGCTGACGACGAGTATTTTTGAAGGACTCGAGCTGATGCCAACATGTTTTCTGAATGAAGGCCAACTTTTCTGGAGATATGAGGAGAAGATAAAGGGTATGGAAAACATTATGGGGGCTGTGGGGTCTACTGACAGGAATGGAGGCACTTCCGTCCTGTTCAATGACAACTACTACTACTACCTCACGCAGCGCGTAGCTGCTGCGCGTTCGCCTCTGCTGCTCGGCTCTGATTGGCTCATTAGCTGAAGTTAAAGGCTCAATCATTCACACCTGTGGCTAATTTCCAATACTAACAAGCTACTATTCATTAACTATGGCGACTAATCATATAAAGTGCTTTATGGGGTCTCCTCACCGGTTGACATTATGACCTCTCAGAGCAGGAAAAGCACAGGTTGAACAAATAACATTAATTATGGTTCTGTTCCATTTGTTTGTTCCAGGTGTTCCAGTAATTCCAACCACTGAGCCAGCATGTACAATACCAGAACTCTTACACTGGCACACCTGAGTGGAATACAGCCATTATTAATGTTATTAGTACATTTACATGTCACACAAGTGTACAAGTTTGTGCAAGAACAAGCTTGGCTTCTGAGCCCTGGACTGAAGATAAATGTTTCCTAATTTTGAAAAAATTGGAAATGCATATTTTTATGACCACTTAATTATCATTATGATAATGAGCACATGGCACAAGGGCTTAATGTCACATTTAAGCTTTTGGTTCCAAAAAAAATGAAAAATAAAAAAATTAATTCTATTTTTTGCACCATCCCTCTCTTTCTTCTGTGAAGTACTGGATAAATTTACATCTTAAGGTTCAGAATAAAACGGGGGGAAAAGAAAATCCCTCTTTAGATGGTCTGGTCACAATCCAAAGATACTCAATGTGCATGGCAACGGATCACAAGTACACTGCTCAGTTTTGAGGAGTTACCAGCCAAAATGGTCAGGAACCACT
The DNA here is from genome assembly GCA_037833715.1 of Toxotes lorentzi. NCBI lineage: Eukaryota > Metazoa > Chordata > Actinopteri > Toxotidae > Toxotes > Toxotes lorentzi. The sequence continues at coordinate 15,696,259 of JBBMJY010000009.1, read as the reverse complement.
GCCTTAGGCTGATTCTTGTGGCCTTCAAGAGCTATGGTGCTTGAAAAGCAAAATATTTATAATTTGAAAATCAAAGATTTTTATATTTGCACATCTACTTCAAAATGCAGTTTGCAGCCTTTCTAAAAAACCACTACAAAGCCTGGCCCTGAGGTTTAATTGTGGCTCCTATCTTAACTAGACAATGACAGGCTTTGCCTAATTGCCCCAGTGAACTTTCAATACTGGCAAACTGGCTGTAAAAATAATATTCATCCTCCTTTTAATTTAAATCATGTGTTTTGATGGAATATTAAGATCAAATAAAAAATAAGAAGATATTTCACAACATAATATTATTGTAGCCATGAATATGAAATAATTCCACACTTAGGCCAGAGGTGTCCAAACTGTTCCACAAAGGGCCGTGTGGCTGCAGGTTTTTGTTCCAACTAATCAAGAGCACACAGTTTGACTAATCAGCTGTCTGAAGACTGAGATCAGTTGATTAAATGAGTCAAGTCTGGTGTGCTGCTGCTTGGTTGGAACAGAAACCTGCAGCCCTGTGTGGAACAGTTTGGACACCCCTGACTTAGGCCTTTGTGCTGTCAATCAACAGAGTAAATCAAATACAAGGTGACCTGTAGCCACATAAAATGTCAGGTGCACAGAGTTCATATGCAAAGAAGGTTTTTCACACATTGTAGGTCTAAAACCCAGTTGGGGTATCACTATGTACCCTTGAGTATGCTACTTTACCAGTGTAAATATTTAGCCAGCTGTATAAATGGGTGTTGTGTAAAACCTGCAAACTGAATTGACACTGCAGAGAAAGAATCCATGCCAAACAGAAAAAGCTCCACTGAGCTGTAGTAAAAAAAAAAGAAGAAAGAAAAGGAAAGGATAATAATAATAATAATAATAATAATAATAATAATAATAATACACAGCTGACTGATTTACCTGTTGATGTTTAATGGCAAAAAAAAGTAAATCAAGGCTGAAGAAATTGCAGCCCTGCACACATTTTTCTCATCCTAACAAAGAAAGATCCAAGGCAATAACTGTGGCTGCAAGCTGTGTGTGTTCATAGTGTAGCTGACTTGTTGGCTCCCTCTCATGGCATGTAATATAGCCCTTCTCTTTCAACGCACACACACACACAGTCAACATGTTTGAGAAACAACACTCGGCTCCTCCTGGCCTCACCTTCATTAACCCATTACACTAATACACTCACCCTGCTTGTAATGAGTGTGTGGTCTGAATGATGGCCAGCCTTGTTGTGTCTTCTCTTACCTCACACTGACACACACACACACACACACGTCTGTCTGTTTGTGTCTGGGTGGATTTCCTCCCTGTGAATTACAAGTGGAGACTGTGTCTCAGTGTTCACCAGTAAGGGAGCAGAGAACGTCTGGAGCTGAAACATGACACTTTAATGATCTGGAGAGCATCCAAAAACTGTACGCCCCCACACCTTTTTTTCCCCTTCTCTTGCGAAACTTTGGCTGCAATCAGCCCTGCAGAATAGACTTGTTTGTGTGTGCTTCAGAACAGTAGGGAATTGGCTGAAAAACATCATCAAGTTGACTGCGAGAGGGTGTCTTCAGGGGTGGGTGGAGCCCACAGTGGGTGGACACCCACATGAGACATTCCTTGGAGAGACAGAGCTGTAAACAAACACGCTTTGGCCCAGGGCTTCCCAAACTTTTCTGGATTTCTGTGTTGGTGACCTCCAGATAGATTCACAATAGAGCAAGAAACCAAATATGATTTGTTTTTAGTACAAATTGTACAGGACAGAAATGCAAAGCTGCCCCAAAAAAGATTCCCTACATTCATTATCCCATTGAAATAACATTTAACAGGTGAATAAGTGTGAAATTTACCTGTTTTTAATTTCGCTAGAGATCTCACAGAGGCCGTGTAAGGTCCTGGGGGCCTCTTTCTGGGATCCTAATCCTCAATGTCAATCCAAAGACAACAGCCTGTAAACAAACTGTTAAGACATAAGGTCCAACTTACGCTTGCGGCCTTCCTCAGCTGATGGGAGTTATTTAGTCGTCATCTCCATGACAACTGTGTGTGTACGGCCACAAGATGTGGTTAAGGGCTTTGGAAACAACAAATATGTTGGAATCAATATTCAGATTTTTTTTTTTTTTTTTTGGGGGGGGGGGGGACGGTTTTTTCCAAGACCAAGACAGAACTTTCAAGCCTAAATATATATAAAAAAAAATTACAGACTAAAGACAGAATGCTGGATAACACGTCCGTTTCACAAGGACTGTTTATGCAATAAAGCCACGGAGCCACTGGACGTGACTGATGGTAACACTGGTGAGGACACATAAACATGGTGGGTGTTCTTTAACTAGTCTCTAAATCTGAAGGGGGGGACTTGCTCCGATTGGGATGTTGATACGAGCTATGAAAAGTAATCTTAAAACATGTAGGAGGTAAAAAGAGCTGAGGGCCAAAGGCAAATCCAATCTCAAGCGACAAGATGCATGTAAAACAACACAAAATAGGTTTATACAACACAAGTCAGAGTGCCAATAAGAAGTTTATTTCAATTCAGTCAATATTGTTAAAAAAAAAAAAGCCATGACGTAGCTTGGATATTTTCTTTGTACAACTTCACACATGCTGTAATGAAATGATCTCTGAAAAACCTTCCTGCAAAACATCTGCAGAGAGAAAACAAATTAAGGCAAAGAGGAGATGGGTTTAGTCTAGAGTTAAAATCCATGCCTCAAAATTCAGATGACATGTATAAAATGCACACATTGAATTCTGAGCAATCAAAACAAATATTTACAATTCTTGTCCTTTTTTTTTTTTATATATCAAATTTGCTTCTGAATGTCTGAAAAAACAAAACAAAACATGGCAAATGGGAGAAAACAAAACAGGTTTTGTTTTATCCACACTAAAGCACTTTTGGAGCTACTGTATCATAACATACATTCACTACCTTAGAGATCAATCTACATACTGAAGAGAAAGTGAAATTCAACCAGGTGTACAGTATATTTCGTTGCTACTCCTCGATTCGTTTTGTCATAAATATCTTTAGTGTTGCCTTTCCTGGGGTCCGACCGCACATTAGTGTCCTTCATTCTGTATGCGACGGAGAAGTAGACGGTCTGAGTGTGTGGTTTCTTTTTTTTTTTTTTTTAAACTTCACTAGTTTATATGGCCGGTGTCATCTTATCCACAGTAAAACCAGAATAATGTGCCCCTCTTTGGTCTGCGATGTGTAATCCAAACTACCGCTACAGTCAGCACAACCAAAGTGGAGACTTTCCTTCATGTGTTATAAGAGACGAAAGAGTCAACTGTCATCTGAATTGACATTTTCCATGGCAATGTGGTGACTTATAAAAGGCCAGTCCAGACATCTATACATCCTTGAACATGTCTGTAAGCTACATATGGTTGAATATTTTTTTTTAGATCTCAGGTTATGCTTTTCCTGAGTTGTTACTTCTACAGCCGGTACATGAACTTTTCCTACAATTCTACTGAGCTGAGCTACAAGACTTTTGCCTGTTTGAGGCAACGAGGAAATCAGAGCATGGATACCAGGTAGCTTTACCTGCAGATACAATTATTTTTGATTTATTTTAAACAGCTCAACATTAAAATAAAGCATCTCTTACTTCATATGTCAACCACTCAGGTTTGGATTAGCTTCAGCTTCTACTTCAACCTGTCAAATAAACACTGAAGCATCAATACTGTTTACAATGCCTCTTAATAAGCCAAAAGACAGGGAAAAAAACAAACAAAACAAACAAACAAAAAAAGAGCTTCTCAGTGTTTCATTTTTATAGCAAAAAGAGCGACTTCGATATTAAACAGACAACAGAAAATGAACAGCTCACGACCTCCTCCCCTTGGCGCAGAGAGAAGGTCAGCTTGAAGGTCACTTATCAGGGAGTGTGTGTTTGATGAGGCTCCCGACATCGTAAAGCACTGATTACACGTCTGTCTGCTTCTCCATCACCTCGCCATCTCACAACTCCACACAACATTCATCAGCAAATGAAAAAAACAAAAGCAATTCAAGATGGAACAACTGTGACCTCTGCTGTACCAACTAAGGAGATCATCATAAAAATCTTAGAGAAGGAAAAAAAAAAAGAGAGAGAGATCGAGAAGGGTTCATGCATTGGGGGGGGAATGAGGAGAGAAGGAAAAGAAGTCCAGAGTTTTATTTTTTTTTCTTTCTCGTGAATGAGCACATCAGTCCTGGTGCTGAGGAGAGAGGGGTGTGGGGGAGTGTGGAGGGGGAGGTTATGGGGTGACGGATGGAGGGACAGAGGGGCTTATTTGACCAGCCTCTTGGCTACGTCTGCGTAGGCGATCTCGATCTCCTTGTCACTGGGACAGGTGTTGGTGAACTCTTCACGTGTGTAGGCGTTGTTCAGGTACTTCCAGATGGCCGTCATCTCTTTGGGGATGTCGAAACCTCTGTACTTCTTGGCTACCACCTGTGGGAAAAGTTAGGCATCGTAAATCACAAATGAACAAAATAGTGAATAAACTACAATAACAGCTAAAAAACTGAACTACAAACTCTTATTTTTAAACTCAGCGTGTGTGTGTGTGTTCAGTCTTTGTGATGCAGTTTTTATTTCTTTGCATTAGTTTGGAGTTTAGCAAATAAAAAAAAACCTCTTCTCCACTTCTATCAAATAATTACTGTTCTTAAGGAGTTACAGAGTGTGTGTAATCAGTCTAATTTTAATAATACAAAATAATAATTTGTTGTAGCTCAGTAAGATAATAATTAACATTATAAATGAGTTAAGAAAGTATATCATGATTAATGGCCATTGTGAGAGAATAACTGTCATTAAGAGCTAAATAAATAACTCTAAAAAACAGCTTTTTGACTGTTTGACAAAACAAAATCTTAAAAGACATAAAATTGGGCTGAGGGAAATTGTGATGAGCCTTTTTTTCCTATTTTCTGACATTATATAAAATATCTCCTTTTATTATATTGGGGAAAAATAACTGGCAGATAAATCAATAATTGAAATCATCATTAGTTGCAACCCTACACATTTGTATCAACATCTCAAAAAGTTGATCTAATTCTGAGAAACATTAACACCAACAGTGTCTCTGGTAGATGGTGAGAATAGCAGTAATTTCACACAATGGCTCATCTATTTTGAGGGAACGCGGGTGTTTTCACTTATTCTGGCTGATTAGCTCAGTGCTCAGGTTTAAGTTGGGTGCAGCCATGCTGGAAATTATGTGAGGTCACCTATCTCAATGTAGCAGTAGCTGAAAGTTTGGCTCTTATAGGTGCAACAGGAGCTTTTTGTCAAATACAGTCTGTACACTCCAACACAATCCAGAGAAAAAAAGTCTAATTAGGCAAATAAAATGAAAACACCCTCACTCACCTTAACTATATGCAGCTTGGGCAGCAGGTTGCAGTCAGCCAGAGTCATTTCATCGCCATCCAAGAACTTGCGGTTGGAGACCTTGACGTCCTCCATGCTGTTGTGGTCGATCTCGTCAGGCAGTGGTGAGCGAAGATACTCATCCAGCTTCTGCAGTGTCTTCAGCAGCCCACGCTCCAGAGCTGCAGAGACACACAAGAGATATTATAAATACAGTAAAAAAAAACTATTTAAGTTTAGTTATATATTCAGTCTGATAAAATGATCCACATTTGTTAAACTGTCATGGCTTTTCCTGAGGCAGCTTCAGCTATATGCTGATCAACCACATGAGGGCAGCAGTTCCTCATGAGACAAGACCTGGTGTGCATGTACAGTGTATACAATATAATTATGGGACATAGCTGCATCATCTACACCTGTGCAATCTAACCCAATATTTTACAACAGCTGTGTAATACAACAGCCCTACTACAAACATCATCTTTGAGAAGCTTACTACCCACCACACATTTCAAATGATTGCATGTGACTGGACAGGTGTTGTACTTAGACTGGGTTATAGATTACTCGTTAACACTTAACTCTATTGTTGGAAAATATGACATGAATGTAGCTGCATGTCTGATTCAGTAGTCCAACAGTAGATGTGACCTGTTACTTTGGATAGCACTTATCACTGAACCATGAGATTCAGCCCCAAACTCTGTTGACATAGCCTTGGCTTTCAAATCCAGCTCACCATGGTTCAATATTTTCCCAGGGTGGAGAACAGCCAACCAAAACATGATACACAATCTTGGTATTTTGTGAATATTATAAACATCCTTCCAGGAGAACAATTCCACAAACTCTTTCACTCAGGACTAATTTCTAAAACAATAGATTACACATTTTTCATAATATTTCAATAATCTTATCTGATAAGTTTAGCGTACAGATTGTATAAATCAAGAGAGGAACGATGAGATTGTGCAAACCGGTTCATTCTCAGCATAACTGCTCTGTGGTTTTCCAAAGAGATCCGCCAGGTGAGACAGAGAGCACCAGGACAGGAGAGGAGGCAGCAGAACAAAAGCTCTGTGTGTGTGTGTGTGTGTGTGTGTGTGTGTGTGTGTGTGTGTGTGTGTGTGTGTGCGTGTGTGTGTGTGTGTGTGTCACAGACAGTTACGGATAGCGTACCCTCATTTGCATCAGGCTTTGAGTTCTTGATGTACGCTGAAAATTTGGCAAAGATGTCCATACCAGCTGTGTTTGACTCAGGGTGTCTTGCACCAAGCTTGATGAACCTGCACACAAGCACACATACAAGTAAACACACAAGTACAAATATGAAGAGTTTAAAGAGGATACTGGTGATATTTTTTTTTACCATCCATAGACCCATACTATTATCTTAGACAGCATGTTTGTTGTCCAAAAACTAAGATGAACATGGGCAATGCAGCATATTTTGAGTCAATCCTACATACACAAGCATGTGTATAAATCTGCTGCTGAAAACAGTTCCCCAACAGATGTACTATTTACATATTTACCCCTTTACAGTGTCCTTCTATTGGGAAATGATTTTGCTTTAAAAAAAAGAGTGAAAGCATATATTTGTGACCTGTTCTTCAGTAGGAGTAATAGGCTTTGAGGCTAAAAGCCACAGACAGGTTTGGGAAATATAAAGACAGACTGACACATTGTTGATTTTCGTCTCTTCCAAGAATTTGTTGATAAGAAAAATACAAAATATTGCCAGGGTTATCCTTTAAGCAAAATATTTGTCTCAATTTACATCCTTAACATTCGTTATGTTCTAATAGATCATGTAAAAGCTGCCACACTGTGCTCGTGACAGCAGGGCAGTGTGTCTGGAGTGTAAGTGTAGCAAGCTGTTACCACCGGGATGAGAAAGCACTCACTTGGGTGGGCAGAGGACATCCTCAAGGAACTCCTCGATCTTGTTGACATCAGTTCTGACCTCACTGTTGAAGGTAATGAAGGGTGGGTGTGTGCCGGGGGCCAGGTTCTGGAGGTCTGCTGGCTTCCTGGAGGACAGAGAGTGGGACAACTTTAGTGGACTGAGGCAAGCAGATCCGAGCCATGCAACCAATTAAAACCATTTTTACAAATTAACAGGTTGTAAAAGTACAAGACGTACTGACATTCAGTTAGTGATAAAAATGCTTGCAAATGAGACGGGATTCATGAGTAGTCTGGTGTATTCTGGTTAAATAGATGAATAAAATGTGTAGAATATTCACTTTTTATAGTTCAAGTAAGTTCAAGTAACAGTGTGCTGTGGCTCTGTGACAGCCTGCTGCACTTTAAACCACTTCTTCTAGAGCCATCCAGCCTTCCTCCTTATCCAACTATAGCTGCTCTGTCTTTAACTGTGTTTGTGTGCGTTTGTCTGTGTTTGTGTGTCCCCTTCTCTCTGCGGCCTTCAAACCAGCACATTTTGTACCAGATGTCTCTGGCAGGCAGATGACACTGACACACAAACAAAAATGAGCATGTGTTGAATGAGTAGTGTGAACACAACTGACTTGTGAAATCCACAGAACCCAGATGCTTAAAATCCCTTCAGTATAAAGACAGCATAACAGGTCTTAGAGCCTAACAGATGGATGCAAGCAGACAGTGTGAATCCTCTGCTGGCCTAATATAATTAGCCACAACACACATTCAGAGAGACTCTTAAATGCTCCAGGTTTGTGGTGTTGCACAGTACATAATGGTGGCTGGGTTTTGGGACAAGCCATCTAAGGGAGCAAGAAAATGGGAAATGACTTCAACTCTTTGGTATGCAAAGGGGAAGTGGCACCCTCACCCAGTGAAATCACTGAGGGGTGGGTACAGGAGACTTGAGACTTTCATTACAGAAACAAAAAGTAACATGATAGCTGACCCAAGAGAAGATCTGGAAACACTGGAAACATAAAACATTTCAACTCAGGGAAATCACATGTGCCATTCGTGTCCTTCTACAGGTGTAACAACATGAACTGCTCTTGAATTTAAATACTACAATAAAAAGAGCCATAAACACGGCAAATACGCCTCCTTTTGCAAAACAGCTGTTTTATGTTTACTCAAGATTACAGGCAAAGTACAGCATGGAAAAAAAAACAGAGACCAAATCAGCTGTCCCTTCAGAAAGGACTAAAAATAAAGCAGTAAGTATCCCCTTCAGCTGAACAAAGGCTTATTTAAGCAAGGGGTAAAGAGACACTGCTAAGTAGGCGGACATCCTCCATTACCTTATACAGGATATCAGCACGCTTTGTTTTATGTTACATGCCCTCTGTCATGGAAAATGTATTCAAATACACCCAAAACTATGCACTCATCTTGTGCAGGCATGACAAATGGACACTACTTTCCTCTTTGTGTCTGCATAAAAAGGGCACAGCATTTATCAAGTACATCTCTCTGTGTGTTCTGTCAGCGTGCAGTGATCTCCATGTCCCAGAGGAGGCGGAGCCTGGTGTTGAACCACCTGCCATATGGACAAACCACGCTTTGGAATAAAACGTCAGAAATCTCGAGTCTCTGAGTCAAACACACATGACGAAGAAAGACCATAGAAACCAGACATCCATCTGACTATAAACCTGAAAATAATCTGCCACTTGCCTGTCCTGGCTTAGCAAGTGGAAAAAACATTGAGGGAGCATTTAGATGAATCACACATACAGAAATGTAGTGGGTTTGGTAAAGAGCTTTTGGTACTGGAATCCACATATGAACACGCATTCTCTTGCAGCTGGGAGGAAAAAAAAAAAAAGAGAGATCCCAGACAAAATTGCAGAGGACCACCAGTTTTCTGATCCCAGGCATGCAAAATAACATGTTACCCACCAAAATCTAGGCAGGAAGTGAGCGGATTGAAGAACCTTAAATAGCCCCTCCACAGTCTGTGTGTTTATTTTTCTCCGATTTTCTTCTGTCTGGGAAAGGGTCATGGGAAAACCAAATAAGCAGTGGGGAAGCAGTGAGTGTGTTAGAGGTGGGGCTGGATCAAAGTGTCACGGAGCCACTGAGGCCTTTTTGGAAATGCGCAGAAAATGGGTGTGAGGCTATCAAAGGAGGAAAACAAGGAATATTTTTCCTCAGCATTTCTCTCAATATTTATCTCAGTTTAACAGCCAATCAAATGAGGAGAAGCAGCAGCAGAGGAGGAGGATGACGACTAGAGGTGGTGAAAAATAACTGATTGTTGATTAATCACGATTATATTATGGACGAGTATGAGTCATACAGAATTTAACTGCAAGGCAGAGCTGTTGACTAACACTCATAACAAAACACCCTGTAACAGAACCAGTGAGCAAGCTTACTATGCTTGCAAGGTGAGAGGGGTGTGAAATGGACGAAGAAAAGCCATTAACCGGCAACCAACCAATCCATCCAGCTCCATCTGGGCTAAAAGCGAGCGTTTGGATGCATTTTGGTTTTCGTGGCAGGAGTTCTAAACCATGGCATGGTTTTCTCCGAGTACTCCGGCTTCCCACGATCCCAAAACATGCACATTAGGTTAACTGGATACTTTACATTGCGCCTATGTCACTGTGTCTGTGTGTGCTTATCTGTCTTTGCGTGTCGGCTCTGCGATTGACTGGTGACCACTGCAGGGTGGCCTATTAACCACCCCTAATGATGTCAAAGAAGAAGAAGATGAGAGCAGGTCTCACCTTTTGAGGTCCACTGTGGTGACGTTGAAGACGACTCCTTTAAGCCACAGGATCATGAAGAGCCGCTGAGAGAAGGGGCAGTTCCCGATGCTCTCTCCATCACTTCCCGCCTTAAATAAACAGACAGATAACACATCAGAATAGGAACAGATTAACTATCAGCAATATGTCACAGGTACCACTCCTGAAGACTGAGTACACAAATGAAGGCACCTCTTTCTGTCTCACGGAGACCATTAAGTATTGGGTGGAAACGTCCCACATTAAGTCATTGCAGGCATAAAACACAAGACAGCAGACAAAGATCTTAAACACATCTGTAACAAGTTTCTACCTCTGACAGCACTTGGCTTATGGTTGAGGCCGAAACTGAAAAAGGTTCTGATAATCTTGATAGAGATCACATCTCTGTTGCTCAACCTTTATGGCCCAGGGTGTTTTACTGCACTCACCCAGAGAGGGCCCATTTCAAACAATGACTCCTTCATACACATTACAGGCTGCCCTCAGAAAGACTTAAGTGGGAGGGAAAGAGTAGAGGGCCGAACCCCTTGTCTTAAATGCTTCAGCAAACTTCCCCTCCATTAATATGCTGAACTGCTGTCTTAAGAGTAAGAGGAAACTTACTCGGATGGCCACTTGTTTCCTTATTTGCTAGACTGCACAAACACAAGACTGAGCAGTGGTAGTGGGAATGAGATCAGTGGAAGTGGCGTGTGCCTTCTGAATTAATGACCAACGCTCATCGTTAAGCGGCAAACAAAAAGAGAAAAGATTCTGTTTAGAGATGAGATTTTCACTTCCAAATCAGAGCTGAAACAATGAAAAGCTCAAAGTCAAAGTCCACTTTATTGTCAAAAATTCTGCAATCCAGCCTGATCACCCCTACAAAGGATGAGATAAACTTATGATTTGACTTGTGATTTCTATCTCCCTCTTACACACAGAGCAGTAATCAGAAGAGCTATGGTGTGCTGCAAACTGTCAGCGATATCTCCTGTCCTCTCAGCAGCCGTCCATCTCTTTTGTCATGCGCTCTCCCTTTTCTCTAACTCTCTAAATTACCCCCTTGCTTTGTTCAACTCACAGCCATGTGGGGAGTGAGGAGGGTGTAGAAAAGGACAAATATGGTTCGGATTCTACATCAGAGGGCAGAATAAATGTTTCATTTGATTAACTGAGGTCTGCACACTATCTTAATGAAATCTGCTATGTTGACTGGCGCATGGTTATGTCCTCCCCAAGACAACCTATTCAATTCTCTGTTAAACCATATACTGGCAAAATTGATAGCTATCATTGTGAAACTGAAATCAGATACTGTTCTCATTTGCTCCTTGTTATTCATGGTACACTGACAAAAGAAAAATTAACCTTTATTTTACTTCTTAAATACTTAAAGCACCAATTTTGTATATCACAACCTCTTTTACAGACTTGGTGCAGAGCTCCATAGCTCTATGGATACCAAGCCTGTTGAGGTATGTTATTCTTTAACGAAGGCAAGCCAAAACAGAATGCATCGTATTCATCTATTCACAAGGACAAGCATGGAGGTCATTCAAGTATCCAGCTCTGGAATGTGCCTCTTCATTCAGGATAATACTGTAGCAGAGCCTGTCTGTGAAACGGCTGAATATCGTTTCTTTTTTGTCGACTCCTTGCGTCATCAAGCACCCCTCATTCATTGCAGTTCTTTTTTTTCTTTTTTTTTTTAAACTCTTTCTTGCAACTGCAGAGGTGATATGAAAAGCGTGCCTGCATGTGTAACGTGAAAGACATACACAAATCTACTGCGTTTTTGCATATCGTTAACAAAGTTGCTGACAGATTTGCTAACATAAGAAAAAAAGATTCAAATCAGTTTCAATTCACCAACTCAAGTTACAAGAATATTTGTTTGGTATCTGAGATGCAGGTTCTGAACTGTCCTCAATAGAGGACATTGTTTTGGAGCACTGAGCCTGTCCAGCAGCTTCTTGCTGGTGAGGACAGGCTGGCTGCTGTTGTCCTCTGTGTGACGCCCAGTGGGATGGCTCTGTTTGATCTGCCTGCTGGCTCCCATTGTACTGAGGCTGTCCTCTCCCTCTTCCCTCACTCTGAATTCAATATTTGAAAAGCATGGATTAGATCACTGCCTCGGTTCAGCAAATGAAAGTCCCCTTTTCACCTTACATGATTCAATTCCCCCCAAAAATTTATAAAAAGCTTCAGCAGTGAAATGCTGGCGGTGTTGTGATTCATGGCCATCACTAGACTGGGCTAGCATTAGCTGATCCTTAGGGGATCAGAAAGACATCAATGGGATGATTACTCCATTTTCCCCACGGCGCTACACCTACAGAGAACCATTCAGTTCTGGATCAAGAGTGGCAAAGCAGCACAGCAACTGTTCCCATGGCAATGGCCAGACACATATGACACGAAAAGCAGAGCACACAGTGCAGAGGGGATTACCAATTCACAGGTAAACCGTGTGAAGTGAGCTCTCTTTCTGCACGGACAAAAATCCAAACTGCACGATATCATTTGTAAATCAAAAGATGTTTACTGTACTTGAACAGAATGAGCTGCTTTTAAAGCAGAGTTCATCTGAGTTCGGTGTCTCAAGTGGCCAAGAAGAAGGCCACAGCAGCTGAGAAAGACATTTCACACTTCTCTCTCTCTTATCGGTCTGTTCTGGGAGCTGCGGCAAGGCTCCTGCCCTCTGGAGTCTGCAGCAGAGCAGACTGCAGCTCTCTGCCAAAGACAGTGATAGCGGGGGTCTGCCGGAGAGAGACAGCAGCAGCAGAGGAAGATATTACAGGAAATAGGGAGGAAATTAGAGATCACAGGTAGTGCTACCTGACATGAGGGAGAACAAGCAATAATTGATGATTAAAGTGAGAAGAAGAGAAAAGAGGCTTCAGAGGCTGTGTGCTGTTTGGTACACTGCTTGTTTCTTCCACCTCCTCCTCCTCCTCCTCCTCCTCTTCCCTTTATCCCATTCCCCTTATCCTAGGCCCCTGTGTGGAGTCGTGGGGGGAGGGGGGTTTGGCATTTGGGGAGGAGGGAGAAACTATTCCAGAAATGTCCTGTTACTCCCGCCGAAGAGGGTGTTTTGTTTAATTTAAGTGATGATGCCAGTGGGGCTTCATTTCCACTGCCTGTGACATATAAACTGCTGTGCTGTTAAGGAAGAGCTGCCCTACATTTCATGTGGAAGGCCAGTGAGGTGATCAACAGATTTTGTTTTGAAATAATATTTCAGAAGTAGCATCAAGAGAACGACCTCAGCTGATGGAATGAAATTTAGAAACTAAAACATTTTGAAATGAAGCCTAGTGCCTAAAACCAGGTTGAAGAGGTTCAGAAAATGCCTCAAAATATTGTCCTCCTCTGTCCTACTCACACTTTACCACTATTATAGTGTGACCTTCAGAAAAGGGCTTCTGGAGAACCTCCTATACAGCAACAACACAAAGCACTGTTTGTAGAGTTTTAGGAACGTCACCACTTAGCAAGTGTAAAAAAAAAACAAAAAAAAAACACCCCAATAAAAACACACAAGCCAGGCTAGAAATTGTTTCAACCAGGCCCTTATAAGGCAAGGCACATCAGTTGAAAAAGCACTTTTTCCAAGAAGTAAACCAGCGATTCAGTTCCAAATACAAGCAGCATTCACAGGAACACTAGGTAGCGCCCAGTGTGCAGTCTGCCTATTTTGTCTCCTGTGTCAAAAATGACTCACATCTTGGAGACGGTTATACCACCTCTCACAAAGATTCATACTGAGATTTCCCCCTGAAGTGAGAGGGCTATAATAACGTCTGGGCCACAGAAGCAGGAACAGCTGACTGCTGGTAACAGACTCTCGCGCTTTTTATTTCAGCTCAATGGATGGGACATGAGTCAACACATGCTTGTTTATTTAATGCCAAACACACACAGCTGCCCAGCGGATGGTGTGAGTCACGCTCAGGTCGAGTGTTATCTAGCAGTAGGAGGACAGGACAGTGAGGCCCCGCAGATATACAATGAGACTCAGTGAGCCAGGGGACCGGTCATGTCTTTGAAACACACACATCTTCTCAGACTTAGTGAGGTCATTGCTCTTATCACTTCCCTTTTGACTTTGCTCAGTGCTCATAGTAGCCACTGATGTAATGGCAAACTTGACAAATCACAAGAGCAATAAGGAGGGCCATGCAAGGCCTTAACATAATATGGCCATGTACGTCCTTGAAGGTATGTGTGCTTTCAACAGGCATCCTCTTCACAAGTCCAGTCCAATAACATTTTACGAGCAGTCACATAAAAACGCAAGAGCTGTTCCACTCCACCTCTCCCTCTTATGTTCTCCCACTTTCTCACTTACTTACTGACATTTCTACTGCTCTAAAATGTTTAAGAACTGTCATCATGATTTTAGCTTTCTTCTAGACCGGTGATGTGAGATCACAGTTGCAGTAGCCAGCAGTCAGGGACAATGGATCCTGTTCAGGCTGGGCAAGGTCCTCCCAGTCTCTGCTCACGGCCTAATTTTAGTAACATGGCGGCCCGTGCCTTCCCCTCCACTTCCTACTCTAAATTGGGTGGGCAGCTCCGCAAGTTCAAGCCACACTTTGACCGAATAAGGAAGTGACGATGCAACAAGCGCTGCAGCGTTCCTCCTCCTGCTCTGACACACAGCAGGAATGTCTGTTTGAGAGTGGGCAGCCACTGCAACGTCATGGAAACGCCTCTCCCAGTTTGCCGGACAACTATGCAGGCTAGGGTGAGGTTAGGACTGAGAAGATGGACCGAAACCAGAACAGCAGCCCTACACCTGGTATAATTTGATGCCTTGCTCAAGGCCGTGTGAGCAGGGTAGATACTTGCAAAGACAGTGGTTACGAATGCGGGTCATCAGCATGAATTACAGAATGTCATACAAATACAAAAATACAAGAATAAGGTTTTGAAGGCAGAATCAAGCTGCTGGTGTTTTCAGTATTTACATGCCTGAACAAAAAGTATTCAAGATTTCAACAAACCAGGCTAACGATGAGCTGTCAGAATTTGGCAGAATACAGAGGTGAAACAAACAGTCAGTTAATCAAGTGAAAGAAAAATAACTGGCAACTCTTTTTTATAATTGATAGCCTAAGCTATTTTTCAAGCAAAAATTCCATCCACTCTCTGTTTACAGCTTCTTTAATGGGAGGATTTGCTGCTTTTCAATGGATCACCTGATCATAGAGTAACTCTGAGGGGTTTATGAGGTGCTTTATAGAACAGAAAAGAAGGGAAATGTTTCTGCTAAACAAATTAGAATTTTGATCTTGACTCTGCCTTTTTTTGTTAAATAACACTGTTTTACATCTTTGGGCCTTGATATATTCAAATGAGACAATCCCTGAAGTCTACAGGTCAGGAACTTGTAACTAACAGACTTTTGATACCTGTAACAAGGCATGAAAATATGCAAGTGAAAAAACTGAACTTATTTGGGGGAAAAAAGTCATCTGATGCCACCTTTTGGTAACCAGTCAGTTTAATACTCTGTGCTCTGGCCAGATTTCCCCCTACCACCAAAAAGCATGTTGAGGTTTGACCCCTTGTCTGAATGACTAGGCCTGGACTGGGTGGGTGATGAGAGCTGGGTGCCTGAGTCTGACCACGGTCAGAGAGATGAGTGTACTGAGGAGTCAGACCCTGCTGTAACATGGAAACGCCATCACATCCTTGGTGTGGCTCTGACTCAGGCTGACATCACTCAGTGGAAACCTCAAGACCAGTCAGACACAGGCCCACTGTGCCTGAGCTGTCTAAGAACCACCGGGTTCTGTGGAAAATTGGAAGCTTAAGTCTAAAAGAGGTTTACTGAATAACCGTGCTACAGCAGTGATGTAAGTTAAGTCAATAATGTTACAACCACTGTATTTAACCTCAGTTTAAGAGAGATAAGCCAGTTCAGCACAAGATGAGTGTTTGGTGATGAGTAATACAGACCCAAAATGATGGAAAAACAAACAGACAGCCACGAGGGAGATCAGTGTGAACCAACAATCATCCTTGCTCTGTTGTTTCAAGTGTCTAACACAAACAACGAGCTCCAAACTGCAAGCCGGCTCCAGCTCCAACTCCACCCAGTTACACATTCAAAGACCCCAGACCGAAGCCTAAAGCAGAGTCACACTTTCACTTTTGCACACCTACATACAAAGAGCCCAGTTTTGTCTTCATTTGCTCTGTTTTTATTACCATTTGTATAGGGCACAACATGGAAAAACTGCTCACCACTTGTCTGCCTTGACAATCACAAAATAACTAAAACTTAATGTCTTAATAGGTAATTTCTCTGAACAAGACTGCAAAATTTTGCTTTAAACCTAAATAATCTCTGTCCATATTCGTTCAAGATAAATGCCTCGTCTAGACCATGACCACCATGGCCAAACAAGCACAGGCCTCATCAGTAATTCTGAGCAGACATTGCGTCTCTCTCTGGCCACATGCTGGCTGCGTCCACTCAGACCTGCAACTGAGTCCGTGCCAGCCTGGGACATACTGCTTTGCTTTACACATGGTAAAAATCAAACATGCAAAACACTTGAGGAACAGCTCATGCACAAACCTTGAAGTTTGCATGGACAAAGACTGTATATTTACGTATCATATCACCACATGTAGTCATTCGTATAGCCTGACACGTTCTGCTGTTGTTGTATTTGAAAATCAATACTCAAGATTATTTTCAGCCACAACCATATTATAAAATTATCAATTTTAGCTTTAACCAAGTATCCATGACTGGAATGTCCACATTAACTAGTGAAGAGCTCCATTAGTCTTCTTCTGCCAGGGTGTCAGTGACAAAAAAAAAAAGCCTTGATGGATGTTTGGGATGCCCAGGTGCACTTTGACAGAGAAAGGATGGACCAAGAAAAAATGTCCCCTGTCACCCTATATGCAGGCCTGCACTTTGGGTTTCATACATGTCAGTAGACTGTGCTATGAAGAATGTAGCACGTGAAACACAAGCAGACTGGATTGTGCTGAGACAGATTGAGTTACATGTGTAGCAAGCAGGGTAGACTGTCCTTATTTAAGGGTATCACTCACCTCTTCTCTAACAGTGAAAATGATGCAACAGAGAGGCTGAGGTAGAATCAGAGGCTCATTTTTTTTCTCTGTATCCTGAGCTGGTAGGTTACAACTGTTGCAATGACCTGTACAGCCCTGCTAGCAAATAAATAAAATTTAACAACCCACGAACTAGCAAGAATCCTTGTTTGGATACAATCTTCAAAGTCTCAGATCTGTGTCGTTCTAAACTGGCGTCACTTCCCGTCATTGAGCTTGTAGGAGAAATGCCTCATTAGCCATTGGTTTCCTGGTCGGGCAGCACAAATGAGGCAAGATCTTGCTCCACCTAATAGATGAACTAACTGAACTCTTCCTGTGAACGTATTGGCACAACAAGATATTATACAGGAGATATTTATTCAGGCACAACTAGGACTGTGGCCACAAGAGTAGCAATGATCCAACCTATAATCCTCTGACATGAACATAAATTAACTTCTGAATATGTCGTCCCCTAAAAATACAAAGAGTGATTGCAAAGCCCCTCTTTGAACTGGTGTAATAACACACTGCCAGACCGATTAGGCCAGTTTCCAGAGAGTCAGTGAACCAGACGGTTTCAAAGAAGAAGCAGTGACAGGCCAGGTGCTGCAAAAGCAAATTCACAGTGCAAAAACAATGGCACACAGCAACAGCACAGCACTCTGCAACAGTAACAAGCCATTAATCTTTGTCCCCTAACTCATGATGCTGACTGCAGCATTGCTATATACTTGGGGAAAAATAAACTGCTCCATTGATTTTCCTATTTAAAAAGAAACAGCAGTCAGTTGCCTAGAATGCAAACCAAGGAGCAGACAATTGATTTATTTTAACTGAAAAGCAAACAGTAAACAAGTCTGAAATTCAAGCAGGTTTAAGGCTATTTATTTTTACCAACCAAAGGTTGCCTGTGGACTAACAGTGGACTGGTAAAAAACAGTTGCAGTTGCACTGTGCAAAGTAACTGCTGAAAAAGTCACTGTGTTTCCATAAAAACGGCACATCACATGGCTTAAGTCTGATTGTCACATGTTGTAACTGATAGCACAATAGGACATGAGCGACTCTACCCAAGGCCTTATAAATAAACCTAAACAGAACAGACTCCTCAAGACTATGATGACTTTACATGAACCGTAGCATATTTTCTCATGTACAGGGAACAGAAACTTGGGCACAGCAATGTGTGCTGGCTATTAACTGAGTGTACTGACAATGTTCACCCTGATCATCACTACAGAAGTGCTGCTTTGTTGGGACCTCTCTCTGGCATGGTCCAGCCTTTCAACTCAACTGCTGCCACGGGACTGTTCTGAGGGACATACACAAACACAGATGGGCTCTTGTGATGCCGTCCAGACTTAAAAGCACTTCTCCAACATGTTTACTGGCTATGCTGTCAATGCTGGCAAGAGTATGGAAGTTTGGAGGCAGCAGGAGGCTTTGCAACCAGTAGCTTGACCTTGGCACAGTTGTAGCCAAGAGACGTGCTCACAAGTAGAGATAGAGCCTGTCTGTTTCTATTAACTCATTTATATTCTGTTCACTGCTGTACAGTCAGGTTATATGGTGGTGACATGCCTGCCCTGAATTAAATCAGAGCAGCTTTGTAAAACTGTGAAAAACAGAACCAAAACATTGTCAAACCTCTACCTGTACTTAATGACAAGAATTATACACGTTAACAACCTAAGTCATGGCAGAGCGTCTTTCAAGAAAATCCCTCAGTCTGATTCAATCAGGTAGTGATCAGTATAGAGAGATGGATGGACCTCTGTTACGATGACTCAACATAATTATATGCAGCTGCACTTTTAACCTCTTCAGCTTCGTGTCAGAGTAATACATCTCACAATTATCACAGCAAATAAATACATCCCATTTTGGGTTTTATTTTACCACTTCAACTACGTGATAAGTGGAAGTGCCAAGTGAAAAACACATGGATGGATGCTGGGAAGAGAAACTCTCCAGCTCACCAGCACAGACTGCTACTCATCTGCAAACCAATATCTAACCTGCCGCACTGTGACAAGGTGAAAGGTCGACCCTCCCTCTTACAAAGTCATTATATCATGCTCATTTGCAACAGAGAGCAATAAACGCTGACAATGCTGAGCTTCACCTTACCGCCCTCAGAGATGAGCACAGTGTAAACTGCCTCACTTGCAATGTAACAACTGTTGCTATAAACACTGGAGATAGAAAAGTGCAAAATCATCAAAGTATTTCTAAACTGGGACAGTCATCGACTGTTAATGCATAAACAGTGCTGCCACTGCTCAATCTGTTTAGACAGACACTGTGGCAACTCATGTACTAGAAGTATAATTAGTCAGCTTTGATATGTGACAGTGCTCTAACACTGCTGTGACACTTCTGTGCATGGAGAGCACAGAGTTCCTTATCAGCTGTTCCCAGAGGCCCGGCTCTCAGCAGTGTGCCTATGGCAACCTGCATAGCTGCCATTGTCTCCCATGAATGTGTTTAACGCCGCACAGTAAGAACAACGGCATCAATAATTAATGTGGACATGTCAGGGGCTGGTACATAACACAGAGCCGTGTTGGAGTGACATAGACGAAAGGCCATCATGCCCCCACACAGACACACTGGGAAAACACACAATGGACGAAACTTCTGTACACAACGGGCTGTACAGTCCAAAGAGTGAGGGGCTGAGAGGGAAGAGTTGGGCCTGGGGATGATGTAACCTCTCCTAAAGGCTGTGAGAGGTAGTTAAAGAAATTACCCCGACCAGTTCGTTCCCATCAGCCTCTGCCTCATCAATACCCAACAACAACGGCCTCTCTTTGAGGGGTTAACTGGAATGATACCAGCAAGACAAATAGGATTTTAGTATTTTCATTGTATCCGAAAAACTGGAAGACTGATAGAATCACCATAATTCACAGCTACTGCACAACACAACTTATATACAGACTGACACACCCCAAAACAGTGGCCTGGTACATAAGGTTATAAATGAATGATCTGATTAGACTTAAATGAGGTAGATTTGCAGATAAACATACTTTTACTTTAACATTTAGAAATGTTGTTTTTAGAGTTGCAAGCAACCACCATCACCATCACTATTAAGAGTTTGCTGTTCCTGTCAGTAACACCCCACTGCACCACCACCCACATGCTCTCCCAGGCAATGCAGGACCTCATACCCCCTCCTACTCCCCCGAGCCCCCGTATACAGACCCCATTCTCCCCCTTTTCTTTCCTCTGTTATTTTCCCGCCCTGCAAAGCAATGGGCTGAAGAAAAGAAAACAGGCCTTCACTACCCTCCACCACCATCATTGTCGTCGTCACCCCTGAGGCTGGGACAATCTGATTTATGAGTACAGTTTTAGGCAAGGAATGATGCAATAAAAAATAACTATCTGAGGGGATGTATCACCATATATAAATGTTATGAATTGTGCTTTCCAGCAATAACACAATACAAATAAGGAGGATAAAAAACAAGCAGTGTCAAGAACACCACTAATGACAGATACCTGCAACATACAGAGGTGATAGCCCCAAATTCTTGTCTTATAAGAAAATTGTCTCCAGCAAGGGCATTACCAAAGTGGTCTTTCATAGATCTTTGATGACCCAAACACAAAACTTACACTCAAATAAATGGTTTGAATATATTCTAATGTCCATGAATGGCCGGACAGAAAGAAATACATGCACTTCCAACATAATCCAACACTTTGGGAAACTGTTCTATGGATCAACTCAGAAGGATCAAAATACAACTGCAGCAAGTGAGTAAATGTTCAAGTGCTGTACCGTCGGTTCTGAGCCACAACCACTGAGCTTTTGTTAACGAATTAGCGCCCAGTTTTCAGCATGGCAGGCTCGTCCTTCCCCACGATGGGGGGAAGCTGCATCCGCCCTGCTTGTGACACTGCAGGATCCACATGGCCACAACGGCAGAGAGGGTTACGGGTGTAAAACCTCATTTAAAGAAAAAAAAAAAACCTTCATGCGACAAGAAAATCTTCTTCCAGCGTTTCTAACAAATACAAAGCCCCCGAGAGTGAGACACTAACGCGTTGCTAGCCTGAGTGATCTTAGCTAAACAAAATCCTAATCTGTGGGAAGAATAGCAGTAACGGTAGCGTTATTTTCCTTTCCAACTCAAGAGATGGAGCAGTTTTCATCACAATTAACTGATATGCGTTTGATTTCACCAAGTACGCTAATACGTAAAAAAAAAACTTCTCCCGTGCGACTTGTGCTGCGGTCTTACCTTCACAAACAGCTCGATAACGGGTTCGTTATCCCCCTTTACTCCGTTCTGCGGTACCGACAGCGACATTGTGGATGCTACTGTTGGAAGTTTTGCTAACAAAGATGAGTTTTTTTTTTCTCTCTTGCTACCACGCCCGACTTCGCTCGGTCCACTTCTCCACCACCCTGCCTTTTTCCTTTTTTTCCCCCGCACTGAACCCCGGTAGGCTCTCTTTCTCCCCAAGGACGACCCGGTGCAGAAAGTCTGGCTTTAGGGCAGCGGTGCCTGCCAGATACAAGGGTTTCGACGTAGAGGTGTAACTTCGAGTTAGCTGAACTACAAACACATCGTTGGCCCGTGGTTAGGCTGCTCGAGCACCGCTTATGAGAACGGGTGGGAAGAAGCAACGGGAATATTTAAAGCTGTGATGTCATCTGCAGCGCAAACATAGGAAAATGTGGGAGGGTCTGAGGAGGGGAGTCTCCTACCGGGAGGAGGATGAGGATGCTCGAGAGCCGCTCAGCGGCTGCAGGGAAACAATGCTTTCCTCGGCAATCCTGGGACAGATCTATTATTCTTATTTATGTAAGGAAAAAAAAAATAATAAAAAAAAATATATATATATATACATTGCCTGTCGCTATTTAACTTTTATTTTAAAGAGAAAAAAAAAATAGTCATTACAGTAGTCCTCTTTTTTTATTTTTTTTTAAAAATACATTTTACATTTTAAAATATATTTTATCCGCAACCATTTAACTAGAGATTCCCGTGCGGGTGGTGCAGTGTGCTGTGACCCGTGACGAAAAACTATGAAAGCTATGAAAAAGTTGAATACCACATTGATAATTTGAACTTGTATCTACATCTTTTCACTGAGTCCCATTCGTTGGAGGAGGAAGGATGGAGGGAGAGGAGAGGAAACGGGAGGGCAGGAGAGGAGAGGGGAGGGGAGGGGAGGGGAGTCCTATAAAGGAGGAGTGGGGAGTCTGGTACTTGTCTCTGCCAAGAGTCTCGGTATCTGTCCACACCTGGACTCAGATAAGCTGTAGAAAAAATGATGGCTTGATGGACTGATTAATAAATTAATAATGAATTTGTTGATTGAAGCTCCATAGCAACTGTCTCCTGATAGAGAAGAGCTATAACTAATGTTACTGTAAAGCAGAAACCAAAATATATTCATGACCTTTGTAAGTCCCACTGGTGTCTCCACAGCATCTGTTCAGACCTCAAGAAGAGCCTCGACTTAGTGTCAAAAGTTGAAAGTCAGTAACCCGTTAACCTTTATTTTATTTGATGCAAGACCTTTCCCATTTTTTCAGCACTGTACTCAGCATTTTCCTCCATAAAAAACATTCATCAAAACTTCAAATTCACTGTTGGTCAAGATTGCCTCCTTATTACTTCTTAAATGTCCTAAATGCTGGATTTATGTATTTATGTAGTGTATAAAATCCCATTGAATGGTTTTCTGAGTCAAATTTCAAACTATTTGAAATTAAGTGCTTTAAGCCTTTGAAGTACCAGAAATATCTTAGTATAAAATATAAATATCTTAGTGTATAAATATATTAAATATGTATAAAATACACTGTAGGTCGAGATTACATGATTCTGTCAGACGTTACCGTGCTCACTGACTCTGTCACTTTCACTCCTCAGCATGTGAGACGGTAGCAGACACCTTGTTCAACAGTGTGGACTCTGGGCTGCAGACCCTACATGCACAGCCAGAGGGCAGCGTGCTACTGTCCAGGAGAGGACAAAGATGAACTTTAAAGAAGACTAAAATACAAACCTCTGTCCTATTTATAAAACAGCATCATCTAGAGCAACATATCAGACGATGGTGCTCTGAGTTGTAGGGCTGCAGAGACTGTTGTGTGACTGCTTGAGTAATTTATTCGGAAGGTCTTATTCAGGTTTTGTGCTGGCTGTAGCGCCGGTTGTATGGTTGGTATTGGCAACAATGAGACAACACCCAAAACAGGAATGGGTTTACAGGAGGAGGCCATTGACATTTTTTCCCTCCTCATCTTTTCTGACTGTTTTTCACTAGTTTTGCATTTGGCTAGGGTCAGTGTCACTGCTGGTAGCATGAGGTGATACCTGGACCCTACAGAGGTTGCACAGGGAGTCCCATTCTTCCAGGATGGCGCATCAATACGTGCCATTGCCAGAAGGTTTGCTGTGTCACCCATTACACTCTCAAGAGCATGGAGGAGATTCCAGGAGACAGGCAGTTACTCTAGAAGAGCTGGACAGGGCCGTAGAAGGTCCTTAACCCATCAGCCGGACTGATATCTGCTCCTTTGTGCAAGTAGGAACAGGATGAGCACTTAACAATGATCACTCTGTACGAGGCCATAACACTGTTCACAAACATGCAAATCTCGTCGAGCTTCCCCAGATCGGCACCAGCCTTGGCTAAAGTGTTTCTCAAATACTCCTCCTCTGTTGCTCTAATCTATAAAAATAACTAATCTAGTGAGATAACTAAAAGTTTGGTGTACTTAAAGGATAATGTGTTCATATAATGTAATAATTTTAGCAGTTTCTGCCTGGAAATTGCCCATTTGGAGTTCCATGCAAGCATTTAAACATATTTTACAACACTCTCATACTTAAAGATACTTAATTACCACTTACATAATTACTAATTTAGTCAGGCTGATATTGTAAATTCTCCCACTTCCATCATCTCTATTATCGTCTGAGAACAGGCTTGGAAACGGACTGTGACCTCAGCATGAGAGGTTTCATGCGGTGACTGGGGAATGTGTCAAACATCATGTCAGTGGATATGAACCAGTAAGCTTTGCTTCTCTATGTGCAAACATGGATCTACTTTTAAAGCCACATGGTTATCAAACAGAATCCAGCACATTTCCACAGGACTGTTGTGAAACATGACCCACATCTGATACTTTGCTGCAATCGAGAGCACACAGTTTGACCAATCAACTATCTGAAGACTGAGATCAGTTGATTAAATGAGTCAAGTCTGGTGTGCTGCTGCTTGGCTGGAGCAAAAACCTGCAGCCACACGGCTCTTAGTGGAACAGTTTGGACACCTCTGTGCTACAGCATGCTGTGTCACTGGATGTTTTGACCTGGCAGATTCGTAAGAATCAATACCTCATTTGAACAACTAGGCAGTGCATGCAGATATTATACACCCAACTCCTGAAGATGTATGTGTACTCTATGTAAAAGACACAGAAACCCAGTAATGATAAATTCTGTCTTTTCAACTGCTTTGAAAAGTGTTTGACTGCATTCATCTGAATCTAAAACACATTCAATCACAGGACCCCACCAACACAGAAGTCATCAAATCTTCCAGCCCTTTATATTAAGGAAAGTACACATATCCTATAAAAGGTTTTAATTCTGAAAGGATGACGAGATGAGGAGAGCCAGGGTTACTAAATACAAATCATGTAGCAGTCCCACAGAGATTAGCTTGGTGCAAGAGTGTCAACATAAAATTGCATATCAATTGATTTGGAAAATAAAAGCATTCTCTGTATCATAGACTGTTTTAGTCTTAAAACAAGGTCATTTCAAAGTCAGAAAAAAACAGCAGGTTAAACAATGCAAAACACTTCTATTCAGTTACACTGTGGGACATTCTGTTGGGGCCTCGAACAGTGCACACAGCTGTGCCACTGGTTCCACAAATAAAAGGCAGAAGTAACAGTGTGTTACTGTATGTTGGTTTTTCTCTACACTCCATAATGTCAGTGGTTCATGCACATCAGAGACAATCACTGCACATGCAATCATTTCTCAATGGAATCTAGTGTAGGCTGTGGAAAATATCTGAAACCTGCCCAACTCAAAACCTCTTAGCTTGAACCATATCCCTGCTCAACAATTTAAAATGATGGACAACACAAGCTTTACAGTTTAGATAATACACTAACAAACAAATCAAGCTCTTAATGCAACACACCCTTCAGAATGTACCAAACCAGTAAAAAGAAAACAAAAAAACTTGAGAATTAACAATTTGTACATTCTAAAGCTGAACCAGGTTGATGACAAACATCAAGAGAGTGGAAAATTCAAAAGCGAGAAAGCCCCTTCTTTTCAGGACATCTGTGATGGAGACATCTGCGCCTTCCTCATGGAGCGCAGCGCCTTCTCTCGTAGGTGCTTCTCTAGGTCGTCCAAGCTGTCGTCTACTTCACTGTCTGTTTCCTAAAAGAGCAAGTTGAAATGTATCACTCAACTCTGCCACCTGGACACAAATAAGAATGTTGGTGCATGGCAAATAAAATAATATCCACTACTTGTTCACATTTATTGGACAAGAATCACAAAACCTTGGTTGCTGAAAATAAGAGAAAATGATTTTACCTTTCTGGAATCTGCATCCCCTTCCACACCCTGGTTTTCTTGTCCCTCTCCATTACCAGTGGCACTGCTCTTCTCCTTCTTATGCTTCTTGTGCTTCTTATGTTTCTTCTCCTTTTTATGTTTCTTTTCCTTCTTCTTCTTTTTTTTCTTTCCACTGCCGTCAACATCAGAGTTCTGCAATAAAACAGACTTTTATGAGGATGACATTAAATGCTACTAAATAACACAATAAAAAACATGATGTCCGAAGCTTTACTTTGCCAAGGAGGGATTATGCTGCAACAGCGCACCTAAAGACATCACATCCAGGGAATTTTCAGCAATTTATAGACTTAGTTTTGTGGCTCTAGATGGATTCAAAGATTCAGTATTCAAAACACTGCAGATTTCGAATTTAATGCACTAAACACTGAGGTGATGCTGGATAAGATTACGGTGGCTAACATAATTATGCAATGAAATTCATCATCAATGAGTAACTGGGTAAAGCCCTGGTTAAAACAACCACCTATTGCAATACAAGACAAAATTAAATTCAGGCGCATGTAACAATTTAAGCATAATTTTGTTGCACATAAACGTCCAGACAACATACATTTTTGAGGGCAGATGAGGAATTACTAAATCAAGGTTCTCCAAAATGTGTGGAAACTATGCATGTGCAGACTGACCAAAAAACATATCCGTAATATTCAAGTATATATTCAAATTATAAACTTGTATATGTGTTAATTCTACTACAACTTCGGGTTAACGAGATAAAATATCAAACCTTGCTTGGGGACTGACTGCCTGATCCACTGCTGGCCTTTTTGGCTGGTGGTGGGGACCCACTGACAGAGCGAGACGGTGAGGGGGAGGCAGAGGCAGGGGCTAGACGTTTCTGAGCCACCGGATGAGGGGAAACAGATCTCGATCTGGAAGATGCTCTCCTCACAGGCTGGGGGCTTGGCGATGGTCTGAGGAGAAGATCCAGGTGACATCAAAAGGACATTCAAAAACAACACATGCAACAAAACAGTTTGCAATGTACAGAGAGAAACTACAGAATTCTGTCTGACAGATAAATGCTTGCTCCTGGTTTACCTCTGGTTGCTGCGTGGCTCGGGGGTGCGGGACACTCTGCGGATTGGTTTGCCACTGTGTGAAGGGGACTGCTGTCTTCGCTGGTTAGATGGAGATGTGCTGGAGGTTTCAAAACGTCCCTGGGGACTGGGGGAACCCCTCAGATTGCGACTGCGGCTGACAGGGGATGGGGACAGGCGGCTGGCTGCTGCAGCAGGGGATCGTGTATCCCTGCTTTGCCAGTTAGAAGGCAACATGGGGCTCCTCCTGTGTCGGGGTGGTGATGATGAGGATGGAGGTGTGCGTCTCCTTTGAGCAGGAGAACTTCTGCGCCTGGGTGACCTGGAGGGACGTCTCTTTGCCCCTGGAGAAGAGCGTCTGGCGGGAGAGCTAGACATCTTCCTCTTTGGTGGAGGCAAAGGTGAGGGGCTGTAGCGACGCTGGATAGGGGGAGAATATCGCCTGGGGGATGGAGATCGTCGACGGGGAGGTGGTGAAGGAGACCTGGGAATAACCAAATACAATAGTCAAAAAAACTTTCTGAGTTTGTCAGACATTAATATTATAATGACAGCTCTAGAAGTAAAATGAACATGATTCTACCTGCGTCTAGGAGGAGAGGGAGATCTGCGACGTCGCGGGGGAGACGGGGAGCGACGTCTGCGTGCAGGAGACGGAGAACGTCTCTTCCTAGAGGGGTACAAACACAAAAAAATAATACATAAGAACAACACATGCGGAACAGACTCAGCTTAAATTTTAGAAGTTAAGATAATATGCAAACACCGTGCTTAGTTTCTGACCTTGGAGAGGGATCCCTATGTCGCCTTCGTGGGGAGGGCGTACGGCTTCGTCTCCTCCTGACTTCACCATTTCTGGCGCCTGGCCCCGCTGTTGGCCTCTTGGGCCCCTCATCTTCTGAGGAGGAAGACCCTGTATCTGAAACCACAGAGACAGAGGGCATCAGCAACTGTTTTACTGTAGCCTTAACTGTATGCGGTGAGGAAAAAACACCAAGGTTGGGGTTAGGA
Source organism: Toxotes lorentzi (assembly GCA_037833715.1). Lineage (NCBI taxonomy): Eukaryota > Metazoa > Chordata > Actinopteri > Toxotidae > Toxotes > Toxotes lorentzi. The sequence continues at coordinate 15,668,366 of JBBMJY010000009.1, read as the reverse complement.
CACAGCTTCAAAAGTCCATGAGACGATGAGTGCAAGATGACATGGACAAAGACTTGGTTAGAGAGAAGGGTTGGGTATGGGAGAGGAAAGAACAGGGATAAAAACGCTTTTAACCTGAAGACGACTGTCGATTCTGCCTGCGATACTGACGTCGCTGCTGCACCGAATCTGCTGTTGCCCCTTTCTCATTTTTATCCTCCTCTGAAATGTAGAGCATTGAGTGTCCCATCAGTATTAGCAAAACCAGTGAAACAGACTGCCATGGAAAAGTTACAAAGAATACAGATTTTATTCATTTATTTCTTTGTTTTGAGTTAGGTTTTATTAGGTTTCATTGTGGCACGTACTGCTATATGTTCATATATTTATACTACCATTTTCACTTGTGTTGATATGCAGTGTTTTTGTTCACTCTGTAGTGATTAGGTGATTATCACACAGATTTTTCAGAACAGGTTAACAAATGGGAGCACTGCAATGAGGTTATTGAGCTTAGATGTACTCGACTTTCTACTTTACTCAACATTATTCGTAACGAAAAAAAATCTAGTCATAGCCAAAGGCAGAATATTCATGTTTGACTTTGAAATGGGATTCAAAACTCTGGAAACATCACATTTTTCCATCTTTTTTTCTACACACGTAAACCAGGCCAGTAATCTAAACAGTAATCTATATTTTCACAAATCCTCCATTCCACCTCATTGGCACGATAATTAAAACTGTAAAATCTGTAACGGGACATGCTGAAAGAACAGAGTATGGTAAGTAAACTTTAGATAAAACACGTTGCAATGACCCTAAACAGGTGAGCATCCGTATAATGCCCCTCTCTCCTGAAAACCAGGGCAAACGGACTGGGCAAAAAGTGTCCACCCTGCAAAGCAGAAGTGGCCGGGAACTCCATATGACTGGTCATCTCAGTTTGAGAGTCGTGAGGTGAAAGGTCATTATGGTTCTTTAAACAGACATAATTTATCACTTACCTGAATCAGACCCTTCAGAATGTCTGGGCTTGGCATTATCAGATGGAGAGTCACCCCTTCCTCCTGGCTTTCGCTTTAAACCTGAAAAACAAGGCACAAAGAATTTTAGATACACTATTTAACAGTCATGCTAATAGTCAAGACTCCTTTTATTGTAGTTTTTGAAATGATCTAATTTCTAAGATCCAGAAGGAGCCAAGGAGCTGAAATGGTCAGGTGCTGTAATACATATAGAGAACCATTAAAAAAATACCAGATGATCTGGGTGGGGAACCTGAGCCCCGGCCTCTTCTAGCCCGTGGAGACGGTGACCGTCTGTCCTTCCCTGCGGGGCTAATGGAGGTGTCCGGATGATGGACCTGTTTTCGGGGGGGTGTGCTGGATACTCTTTTCATCACTTTTTTAGGTGAGCGAGAGCCAGAGGAGCTGCTGCCAGAGGACGAAGCAGAGCGAGAGCGCCTCCTGCAGGGCAAAAATAAAAATAGCAACACCATCAAAAAAAGGAAAGAAAACTAAGGTCTTAAGTCTTCTGCATGGCCAGGATGTAGTATACACAGTAGTACCTTGAAGTAATACGCCATATATGCCAATAAAATACTATAATAACAAAAATAGGAAGCAATCACAATGGAACTGAGGCTAACACTTAAGGACGGTCCCTTTCATCACCAGGTCACCCTGTACGGCATCTCACTAACCTGCGGACTGGGGAGCGCCTGTGCCTGTGTCTGGTGGGACCACGTCGAGGGGGGCTCCTTCGACGAGGAGACATTCTCCTCCTGGGACTCTGCCTTCTACGAGGGGAGTAAGATCTGCCAGGGTAGGGAGGGAGAAATTAGAATGTTTTAGAGCTCTGAAGTCCTTGATTTAACAAATAGTTAATACAAGTTAATACAATAATAATAAATGTCAAAAACTACCTAGAATGGGAGCGCCGTCTGCGAGATCGAGAACGGGAGCGGTGGTGAGGTCTTTCCTTCCTGTTGTCCTTCTCTCTTTCCCGGGACTTGGGTCTTTCCTCTTTCTTATGGGTTTTCTCTGGGGAGGGTTCTTTGACTTCCATCACTGAGTCTGCTTTCACCACCTCCACAACTGTGTCACTATAGAACACAGAAAGAAGTTTAAGCTCTAAATGTTACAACTATATGTGATACAACTATAAAATACTTAAAACTAAATTTCCAGTGACCTTGAAACTAAGATGAACATTATGAACAAATAATTGCTAAAACTTTGGATCCAAGACAAAATTTTAAATTTGAAACAAAGGAAGTATTCCACAAACCAGGTGGAGGAAGCTTCTTGGATCACTGGTTCTGTCATGGCTCTTCCTGATGTATCAGGCTCCACATGCTGCTCCACAGGTTTTGTGGGCAGCTGCATCAGGGGTGGAGGTGGTGAGCTGCCACCAACTGGGCTGGCTTTGCGCCTTGGGGAGCGTGACAGGCTGCGTTTCCTTTCGCGCTTCACTGGGGACCTTCGCCGCGGTGATGGCGACCGTGTCTTCCGCCTGGACAGCAAAGAGGGAAAGTGAGAATAATTTTCCATTTTATGCAATAATTAAACAAAAGCAACTTCTGTCAACTAGTCTCAATATTGAAAACATTTTTTCTCTTACCTCCTTGGGCTCTTTGACTGAGCCCTCTCTCTGGTGTCCTTGTCCTTTTCCTTCTTATCCTCATCCACCTTCTTAAGAGATGCTAGCTTCTCCTGTTCAATCTACCAAAAATGGAACAATGAGGGATCAAACACACCATAACTATCACCCAACAATATATCTTCTATCCTGCAGGGTTCCTATACTTTCACCTGTGGTGTCAAATACTATATTCAATGTTACTGTGTGTGTATACAGTTCATTTAGGGCATATTATGATATGATGATGAGATCATGGAATTTTACAAAAACATGTCTCCAAAGTTAGACACACTCTTTCTGCCAATCAGTAACTTTGTCATCTTTTTTTTACAGTCAGACTTACTTACGTCACTGTATTTATCTGCCTGGTTTACCAAACCCTCCAACACACCATCAGTGTCCACAGATCCATGACATTCCAACAGCTTCCACAGCCATGTTGTCAAATTTTACCTCAGGGACAAGCTCACCTGTCTCTGTTTAATTTCTTCTTTCTTCTGTTCCAGAAAAGCAGAGGGGATGCCAGCAATGTTCTCCTGCGCACTCAACAGCAGGGGCCACAGGTCCTTCATGAACTCCCGGGCGTTCTTCCCATTCAGGAAACCTGTCAGGTTGATCTGCATCATCTTGCTATCCGGATGCTGCAACACACACACGAAAGGGGGAGAGAAAAGACCATATGGCCATTGAAATGATGGAAGGCAAGAATGAAGGGACGGTAGGATCCCAAAAATGGGGCCTCCTACCTTCTACTTCTCACTAAACTATACCTGTGACTATGTAGTTAACCATACTCAAAACATGTTGGATACTGACTAGAATATTTAACATCCCTAGGTCCAATACTGAACTGAATATCCTATGAAAATAAAAGTTTAACTGATTTAAATCGTACCCCCAATCTCATCAAACTGAGAATGCGAGCTAGCTGAGGGGAGACATATCTAGTGATATAAAAACTGCATGCAATACTGATGTTATGCCCATTTCTGATTTTTATTTCCCAGATACATAATCTAAAAAATGCCATATCACAAAAAAAAAAATACTTACAATATTTGTTCTCCCCAGTGCTATCCCCACTACTTCACATTTCTGTGTCTCTACCCACCCACTGTTTTCCAGTCTCCCCACAGTCTACACTTCAGGAGTTATACAAATAGCCACAATACAGAGTGCATTAAAACCCAACACTGCAAGTACAGTTCCGGTGTCTTCAGTGAGTCCCGTGGGATCAGTGGGCACGGAGCTCCCTTGGCTTGCTTCCGCCTCCCTACTGCTTGAGACTCAACCACCTTGAGCTTAATGTTATATCATTTATCTAAATTGCAAGAGACGAACAAGCAATAATGAGTACACAGTTACACAAAAAAGGGAGTTTTATTTCAACAACTGAAACTGAATATTTGTGAGATACCGTAATCTCAATTCAATTCAATTACCAATTCTTACCATTATACAACAGTATAGTTTAAACTTAGCTTGAACAGCCCGCCCCACCCCCCAAAACCCATGGCAAGCAAAAAGTAAAATAATTGGGTTTTTTTGTTTGTTTTTTCAATCATATTTTTGTATGGAATGCTGGTGTTACAGAAACCACTATTTCATAAATATATCGGCCCCTATTACCATATCAGGAGAATGAAAGTCCTTAACAAGGCTTATACGCATATATGCTAAAATCTGCATTAAAGTAAGTAGCTTAGTAATCGTCTAATGGAGGATACTGTGTGTAAAGTAAGGTTGTTTTCCCTCCATTTACCTTTTTACTTACTTCCAAAAGTAAGTCTGTACAATGGCCATTGCCCATTACCCAGATATCCCAAATAGTTTAACATCAGTGGGGCAATATGATAAAAAAAAAACAAAAAAAACAAAGCAAACTCTTGAACATAATGAGTCTATTTTAAAAAAGTAGCCTATGAGATGAAGAACATGCACAGTTTAGTCTAAAGGAACTAAATAATATTGGTGGGGCTCAGCCTTACAGCTCTACTGGCAAGAAGGATTTTGTTAAGATCAAAAACATGACCACTACAGAGCTTCCAGTTTTTAAAGAGTAAGTTAATACCAAGCTGAAAAATTTTGTTCCTTATGGCTGACAAAAACAGCTGAAAATCTTGTTTTTGCTGACCTCCAGTGGCTGCAGTTCTCCACTTGCTACAGTGATACAGATACACTTGGGCGGTGGTCATGTCACCCTCATGTCACTGTTGGATATGGTTACAAGTGCAAGAGAGAACACTTCTAACCACACCCTATAGAGGTGCAAAAGACTTGAAACTTTCAATTATACAATGCATTTCAGGTTGGTGTTAAAATACTCTTCAAAGTATGTAAGGAAGGAGATCTATTACTCTTAACAATAGCCTGAGGCATATTGTTAAACACTCCCTGTTTTCCACGTATTATTCCAGTTACTTTCAAAGGGATCTGGGCAGTTTAATGATGCACTCCAAATACCTATGGAGAATATGATTATGGCATTGTTCAGGTGTGTCTTACACTGACATGATATAGGTGATCCCTGCATATAACTCACCTCAAACCACACACTGCATCATGAAGGGAGAGTTGGGCTCAGTGACTTTGGGCTCAGGAGAGAGCTAATTAGGTGTTGGTGCTATACTTCTGATGCAAGGTATAACATCCATATTGGTTCAGGCCTTTTAAATCATAAATCACATCATCATTAGAAGACTGCTAAATAAAGGCACTTTGTCACATAACAGCAAAACATGGTTATGTCATCATATATCAGTTTTAAACCAATTGTTACTTTACCCATTAAATTTCAATTTGACTAGGATGTGCAATTATTTGATTATATCCCTTCTTACTGACTAAGCAATGCCCTCAAAATTATGACAGTTTTTTTTTTAAAGAAAAAAACAAAAAACAAAACAAAAAATAAAAACAGACATTACCTTTTCCTCGAGCTGGTTAAATATGAACTCTATGACGACATCATCCTCGAACCCCAGAATCTCTGTCACTCGTTGAGTAATCCAAGGTTTGATGACTTCCAGGTTCACTTTGGTCATGTCCACCTAAGGGTGACACAAGCAACCAATGGCACTTAGTGAAGACACTAAATGACAAATTGACCTGAGGGTACACAGTCTAATGGAAACTGTTTTTTTCAGTTTCATTCAATCTAAAACAAACTTCTACTGTGGGTTGTAAATTCCAAATATAACCAGCAATTATATGTTTCAAGGCAACCATTTGTTGGGGACAGTTACAACTGTTAACACAGTGGGAAAAATATTGTAGGTGTGGATGATCTTATACCTTCTTGTCCAGACATTCTGCAAACTTAAGCTGCTTCAGCAGTTTCTTGTGTTTGTTGCTGAAACGGTTGTCTTGCTCCGCACTTGTGCCCTAAGGAACAATCAAATATTAGTTAGTTTGTTTAGTGTAAGTTGACAATTATATCTACGCCCATAACAAGATATGCGTCACACATGTTTGGCGTTACTGCAAACCGGCAACACCGACACCAAAACACAGAGTAAAAGTTAGCAAACACTGCGCTACTTGCGCTAACATTTGTCGTTACGATACGAGTTTAAATGTTCATGATAAATAAATAAATAACATGATAAATTTGTCATGTCAAATCGAGTCAGACGTGATACTGATACCGGTTAGCTAACGTTAGTTAAGATAACAGTTAGCCTGGTTAATCCTCAAAGGAAAACTAATAGGCTCATATTAGCCACAGTCTGGGCCGAAAACAGAGCTGAAGTGGAAAAACATCAAAGGTCACATTAGTGTAGGTATTTAGGAAATCAGGACTACATATCTTTAAGACTACATATAGACGCTAACGAGAGCGTAGCAGTGGTCGTGACTAGCCCACAGAGACAACCAATGCACCGCACGGGCGCCATCTTTAGCAAAAGCTAACAAATTAGCACTAGCTAGCTAGGTTGGCTCGTCTATTTCCTGCAAATGTGTCGATCTGCACAACGTGGAAAGACCATGATGTGTAAGCAATATAACGCCACGCAAGAACATAGGGTAACAAACATTATTCTTTGTTAAGACGTGCAGTTTAATTCTGGGAGTTGCCCAGCTGAAACACGACTAATGGCGAAACCAATGACTGTTACCAGTTGATAGACGAAGCCCTGACTGTAACGTCTCTGACTGTACGGCCCTCCACCTAAGCACACATGGCACCTTAATGTTCTTAACAAACAATGTATCACCAAGCAACTTAACAGCAAGACACTTAAAAAGGTAGAAATAAGTTTAAGGGTCTTACGCGGAAGAATCCCGCGTCCATTCTTAGAGAAAATGGATAATAACAGGCGCCGATGAGAAGGACGTGTGTGGCGAGCCGGATGAAGGGTGCGCCTCTGGAGGCAGAACAAAATACTACACCCGCTGTAACGATAGTGGAGAGGAGGAGGAGGCGTCCTCACCTGTTTATGGGTTAAATGAAACTGTTTCGCATTCAAATGGATGGACACAAAAGTGTCAACAACAAATGTACTTATTAAGTAAGTAGTAAGTAAAATACCTCATTACACCATATGCCCCACTGGGTCTTATAGAATCATATAACTCAAATATCGTAAATATCGATGCATTGCATTGACGCATGTTTAAGGAGCATATAGTCTATTCGGTCAAGGCGGGGCCAATTCTAACTACTCAATAAATTGCCGCACAGTTGAACAGTGCATTACATTTTAGTTGTTGATCTGTATGTTTTGTTTTGTTTTGTTTACAATCAGAATTCGCAAAGTAACTAGCAACTAGGGAAATAAATGTAGTGGTGCAAGAAGTATGATAATTCTCTCTGAAGTACCAGTATCACAAAATTGCACCTAGTTGCCACCATAATCAATGTTATTGTACATTCTACATGTAGAATACATTAAGTTGAGCAATAGACAATAAATAACATTTTTATTATTCAAGGTCTGATTCAAAGTACACTGCATTTTTATACATTGTTTTCCAAAGTAATCTACAGTAAATAAGGCTTCATTTGTTATTGGTACTCATTCATAACCAAAATCACACTGCTGGCAAAAAAGTAAAATAAAGGCTTCCTGTTAGATGCCACAGCAAGGGTAATGGGGTTGTATACAGTGTGTGATTTTCACTTGATAGACTATATTATAAAAGACTGCCTTATAAAACAGCCAGAATACATGAGGTGTCATTACAGTCCAGAGTTAACTGAGCCAGCCATTCCAGATGATCCTGGAATCAAAGTGTACAACAGATTTGTTACTTCAAATGTGTAACTGGTCCATATTGTATTAGACATTGTAATAGACATTGTAACAGACTATTGTGTCCATGCATGCGATTAACATGACATTTGGAAATCTCTAAAGCTTAAGAAATAAGTAATTTTCTGTTCCATCTGAGGCAACATAACCATGTGTAAAGTGATGCTTATACCATGGTAACAATTAAAAACAACAAAGATGGAGAGAAGGTTTGACAGTATATTATTCCCTGAAAAAGGTTGAAATGTGTGTGCTTGTGTGCATGTGTATGACGTCTCACTGTCCACTGTATATTGAGAGGTTCTGACTGAGGATTCCCACTTCACAAACAGTCCCCGGCTCATTACTGTAATGTTCCAGAGTAACACAGGATAGTGGTTGACAACGCCTGAAAGTGAAGTGAAAAAGAGTGTATTGTTGCTAAATGCAGGCTTAAGAAAAGTCAGGGGTAGGGTATTGGTCAGTCTTTGAGGAGCAGGTTTTGCTAGCTGACTGGCAAACCCTCATTGGTCCTCTTGTCTCGAATGGAGCGCAGCATGTCTGACACCAGCTCTTCAAGCCCAAAGGCTGGTGCCCAGCCCCAGTCTCTCCTGGCATTGGTGTCATCAAACCTCACTGGCCAGCTGTCTGCTGCAAAGTGACAAAGACGACCACATTACCCCCATCACATCAGTTTTAATGAAAAGCAGTAATATCGATCCCACAAATAATTTCACAATAAAACAAGACAAAAACTCATAGATTTTAGGTCCAACCAAGAAAAGACCATGAGACCTAAAAATCTTTCAGATATAGTTTTTTTCTTTATATGTCTCACACTTTAACTAGTTAGTACTGAGTAAGTGCACAAATCACCAGCATTGTTGCAGTTTTGTCTTTAAATCACAATCCCCAACAAGCCATTGTAATTTTTCAATGCTAGAATACAAATCAAATTCAATGAAAACTGGACCTGTGGTTTGTTGGCCTCAATCAATGTGATCTCCACATATAGCCAAATTTTTGTCATGTTAGTTGGACTTCCATTTGGTCAACCAGTGTAAATTTTTATAGAACTAAAAATATTGCAAAAGAGCAACATCCCACCCAGGTTTTGTATGAAGGTATGTGTCCCACACATGTAAAGTCGTACCAATGGTCTGGCGGACAGAATCGGGATTGTAGGTGACCTTGAGGTGAGGGAGATGCTTGCGAATTTCTTGAGCCACCTCTTCTGGGGTGAAGCTCATGGCAGCGATGTTGTAGGTACGCAGGGACAGCTGGCACTCTGGAGCCTGCATGAACTCTACTGTGGCACGGTGGCAGTCAGAGATATGCATCATGGGAAGACGGGTGTCGGGTCGCAAGTAGCACTCGTGGTGACCTGTGCTGAGAGCATCGTGGAAGATTTGAACTGCATAGTCTGTGAAGACAGAGGTCCGGAGTGCTTAGTCCATAACATCCAGCTGACTGTGCTGAATACACAGTGTGTGGCATATGGAGACGTTATGCAATACCTGTTGTTCCTCCTCCAGGAGGTGTGTTGACCGATATCACACCTGGGTAACGTAGGCAGCGGAAGTCCAGGCCATATTTATGATGGAGATACTAGAGAAAGAGAAGCGGATAGACATGACAACAAGATCTGGAAATAATACAACAAATATAATTATGTCATCATAGCTGTCTCTGTTATGTGTGTGGATTATAAAAACATTAACCTCCCCCATCAGTTCTCCATGCACTTTGGACACGCCATAGATGGTTCGAGGTCTTTGAACACAGAGGTCAGGGGCAGGGTCACGTGGAGAAGAGGGACCAAACGCTCCAATGGTGCTGGGGACAAAGAGGCGCAGGCAGTTCTCCAGGGCCAAGTCCAGCACATTATGAAGGCCTAGATGCACAGCAGAACATCCAAAGAGGAGCGTAAACACTATAATCCCTGAAAAGCTGGTACATGTAAATGCTGTGTGCAATGAACAGACCTGTGATGTTGATCTTGCGTGCCAAAGCCACATTAGCCTCGCCCACAGCACTAAGCAGAGCGCTGTAGTGGACCAGCCAAGTGATACGATTATTAACAATCAGTTCTCTGAGATGTTTGTAGTCCAGCACATCAGCGTATACAAACGGACCTGATGGGAAAAGAGAGGAAGGTCATTTAAAAGCAAGAACTGTATATTCTGTGATGTGTGAAAAATATGAATTGTGTAAGAAAAAAACAAACACAAAAAGTCATAAAACTTGAATTAGATTTTGCATACCACTGCTGAAAACATGAGGTGGAGGCTTCTTGATGTCTGACAGGACTACATTCTCTGTTCCGTACTGTTTTCTGGAAATTGATATAGATATGATGACATTCAAATTTCAAATTTTCACAAACTTTGATGTCTCAGGACTTTTTAAATATCTCACCTCAGTATTTGCGCGAGCCCCACACCTAACTGCCCAAGTCCACCTGTATAAGGAGACAAATTTAATATCTTATCAGTGCAGAAAAAAATAAGTTAGTTAGTTATGAAAATGAAATCAATGTGTTTTTTTTTTTTTTTTGAACCATGCTACAGCTGAAAAAAAGAAAAGCTTTTGTTTTCTCCAAAGCTTTATCCTGGAACAAAAAGTGACAGCAGGCTATTATTCTCCCCACAGCCACTCATTGGCTCTTTTATGTCACTAGCACTGTCTGCATGCAATCTATTGTGATGAGTCAAAATGGGGTCCTGCTGTTAGTGCACAGTGAAAACAACTCGAAAAGAAAAAAAACGACAGCACATGTCTGTAGTATTCCACTCATGCCATTGATGCCACAATGATATGAATCCTTCCTTCGCTACTACACTTCACACTATATGAAACTTAGGTCCTGCTTGAAGGGTTTTGTGCCACTCTCGGGGCCTTAAACTGTGCCCTCGAGCAAGGCATTGTGCCCCTATTGTAACAGCTCTGTGGCCAACAGTACAAATCAGTGGCTGCTCAGTGAAAGTGGTAGAAAACAATGGCAGCTTCACAGGTTCTGTGTTTGGGTAGCTGTGGAAAAATCCATCTTTCCCTGAATAAATAAATGTCAGACAGAGGCAGCTATTTTGTGCTAATGACAGAGGGATATTTGTATCACCTGTGATGAGGACACGAGGGTTTTCCTGAGGAGGTGGGGGGCTGCAGGTCTCCCGGCTGTTCCACCTGCTCATCTGCCTGGGCAAAGAACTGAAGCTGCGACCGGGAAAACTCCGTGCCCTGCTGAGGCAACCTCGGCAAAACAGGTCCAGCACAGCCGCACTGGGCGCACAGACCCGCATACCCGGTTGCATATCCAGTAGCAGTTCTTTAGAAAAGTTAAACCGAACTTAATTGGACCGTGCTGACTACACAGAACGTCAACATCTTGGTCAATAACATTACAGACACAGATTTAACTTACATAGAATGGAAAAAAAAACACATTACCTGTGTGCTGACAAAATCAGAAATCCCAGACAGATGATGATTCTTGATCCAAGACCAGCAGATGCAACTTAGTAAAAACTATTCTTCCAAGCTAAATCACAAAATAAGAGCTGATAAGACAGATAAGTTTTTGAGGCATTTAAGTGTTAGAATGAGAAGATTACCATCGGATTGGTCACCGTTTCAGTTCACGCAGTAACCACTGGATAAATAAGCAGGTGTAGAAAGTCATGCTGGGCTATGTGGTTCTTGTCCACTTCGTATAATCACCAGGGCTTGTGGCTCTTGACTGAACAGGACTACAGTCTCCAGCTTGCAAAGCTCCGTGTGTGCAAACATGCTGACTTGCTGTGCACAGGGATTTGTATTGTGAAGACTGTTTAGCTGAGCTTAACAGGACTGGGAGGTGTGTCAGTTATACAGCCTTCTTCTATTGATAGTATTTATGAGTGAATATATGTCAGAAAATAATTACCCCATTGAAATTATGCAAAACCTAGGCTAAGAGAAAATATTACACTCCTTTGTCAGTTTTTAAAGAACTAAAATGTGCTGTGAAATTATTTAAGGCCAGAAAGACTCAAATGACACCAACAATTTTTTTTTTCAAATACAATTTTTATGAAAGAATAAAAAATACTCTACATTAAAACAGCAGGTTGTTGTGAATTATGAAAACATTTCCACAGTCAATGACACTGCACTCTGTAACATTCTGCCAGGCTGACCATCTTCACATATTCATACATATTGGAAGGGTGATCAGCTGAGTGGCAGCTTCCCCCACTCAATGATCATGTTTCTGATTTCCTCCTGAGCCTCTTCCAGGTGACGAGCCTGTGGGGTCCACCTCAGAAAAAAGCCTGAGGATCACACGTGGGCTTCAGTCAGCACCGAGACTACTCAAAGTTAGCAACACAAACATTCAACACTAGAGAAGGGGGTGTGATTAAATAAGAGGTTATGATATTGAATGAATGTTACTAATGATACTTAGCGACAGGTTAAAAAGAATAAATTGGGTTGGAATATATCTGTCATTCAAAGCTCACCTCTCCAAAGCTGCAGGGACTGAGGGTGGACTGAGGGCCAAATTGCCAGCTCAGTGTGCTCATACAGGGGGTTGGAGTACTGCTCTCTCTCCTTGGGCCTCAGCAGGGCCCGGAACAAGCAGTGAGTCTTCTCCTTCACTCCTAGAGAACACCTAAGATAAGGAGAAAGACAACAGAGTGAGGTAACACAGGAAGTTTTGAGTCAGCTATTTATTCCCAACACCTGGTCACGCAGAGAAGTACCACCGACCTCTCCTGATCGCTGTTACCGAGGAAGGTGCCATAGTCGGAGGAGTAGGCTTCAGTCGCCAGCCTCAGGAGCAGCGCCTCAGAGAAGCCCAGCGCCAGAGGAAACTGACGCCACAGCTGCCACACGCAGTCCAGCAGCAGCAGGAAGGTCGGGGACTCCTGCTGGAGGCGAGCGTGGGAGTAGGCTGAGCGGGCACAGCGCTGCTGGAACGGGTGTCCTGCCTGAGAGACACACGCAGTACGTACACAAATATACAAACACATTGCATTCTGTAGATTCACATAAAATTTAGCTACTTCCTAATAAACACTTTGAAACAGTTTCTCTTTACACTTGGGCACAGCTGAAATAGTACTCACTCAAATATTTATATCACAGCAGCAAATAAAATATTATGATCACTCACTGGTTCCTGTGTTTTGCATAGTACTGTTGCATCTTCACTTCCCTGTGCTTTACTGCCTTATCTTTGACTTTTTAGGAAACTATTAACTGTTTCTCCTGTTCAAAATGTCACGGTAAAAAGTATCTGGCAAACATTCACTGCAGCACTCACAGCTGCTTGTTTGAAGGAATGAGGATGAGCAATAGAGACCTTTAGACTCCTTCCTCATGTCACAGGTAATGTAATATCCTCGTGTTACAATGCATATCTCTGTAACTATTTGAAACTTCTGTGTTTTTAAAGAAAATTGCTTTCTATATCGCATATTCCAAAAGGTCTTTTCAAAAAGACATTTTCAATCTTTCATCTTCTCAATCTCCACACACACACACACACACACACACACACACACACACACACACACACACACACACACACACACACACACACA
>JBBMJY010000009.1:15634822-15649540 GCA_037833715.1 Toxotes lorentzi | reverse complement strand
TAAAAATGAATGGTGGAATGTAACCAAGTCTGTTTCCATTTTACACCATTTTAAACTTCGACTGCACTATGTTTCAGAGGGAAATGTACTTTTTTATACCACTACACACTAAACAGGTTTGACAGTTGTGGTTATTATACTTTGCTGATTGAGAAAAACACGTCACAGGCTTATAAAAGTTTCACACGCTGTTGTAGATTAAACTACCAAGGAATGTAAAGTAGTTCAAGACAGCTTCACATCGTCCAGCCCCATTAAAATACTTCCTACACATTAACGCACTGGTAACACTGAGGTGATTTAAGGTACGGACAATAACACAGTACTCACAGTGGCAATTGTCCTGCATTATGTACTTTTACTTTTGACTCCTCAAGTACGTCTTTCTGATACTACTTCTGTATTTTGATTTAAGTAATATTTTGAATTAAGGACCATTAAAAAAAAAAAAAACTTGTAATAGTGTTTCTACACTTTTGCAATGTTTTTTTTACTTAAGTAATTAATCTGAATAATATCCTAACATATGTTTTGGAAACAGAGCAACCTAAATCATGTGCTCACATTTGACTCAAAAATCCAGAATAAGTTTGTTTGCTTGAGATGCATCGTCATACTTTTATTTTGTATTTTCAGTCTATATGTGTCAAAGCGAGTCTCTTCGCTGCACTGGTCCAGAGGAGGTTCAAGGAAACTTGGCTTCCTTCTACAAAGGGCCTATAAATTATCCAGCCTCTCTGTCCTCTGGATGGGCGGTCACTGCTTCTTATCTCCCTATAAAGGAGGAAAGGACCTGTTGCGCTCTAATCGCCAAGCTGCAAAACCTGAGAGCGAACTTGTGAACAGGAGCAGGAATTCCTGAAGGACTGAGCTCTGCTGCGGTCGGACTCCCCGTCTGGGCAGATGGATTTTAAAGAGTTCGGAGATGAGTCCTCCGATGGACACACCGGGGATCTGGACAGCGTGAAAGCGCTCACAGAGAAGCTGAAGTTACAGACTCGCAGACCATCGTATCTGGAGTGGCAGGAGCGGGTGCAGAGTCGCTCGTGGAAGGAAATCTCCTCAGCGGACAGTCCGGACTCCGGAGGACAAGTCGTTCCCCTGCCTGCGAGTGAAAACTCAGAACTGGTTGTACGCAGCATCTGCGGCTTTGACTCTATTGATGATGCTTTGGAGTTTCTGAGAAAAGAGCTGGTGAGTGACTGATGAACGTTTTTATTATATTTTACTCAGATACATTATGCTTAGGGTTAATTTTAGTGCAAATAATGTTGCAAAGAGTTGATAAAATTAAGCCTGTCAAACCAAAAAAATAATAGGTTCTCCATCCATACATGTGAAATGGATGTTCTGTGTTTCTGTGATCTGTTAGTGATCTGCTCTGCATGAATGCTAGGCTTCATGCAAGGTACAGAATGACTGACTTCATGCAGCCCTCCTAGGTTAAACAAACAGTTGGTGAAACAATATGATCTCTGTTTTCTCACAGTCCTCAGGCTGCTACCCATATATTGCACGTCAGTGATAACCTTAGAGAAAAGAGATAGAAAACTATGATAAAACGTCATCCAAATCCAAATCTCCACATATCTCACTGATGCTCACTTTCTCCTCAATCCCCCCTCCCCACCAACTCTCCCTCAACCCTCCACCCCTGCTCCCTCCTCAGAGAGAAATGCAAGTTCAGGACAACCATCTGGCCCGTCAGCTGATCCGTCTGCGAGGTGAGATCCACAGGCTGAAAGTGGAGCAGGTATGCGACCGCCATAAGGAGATGCTGGACGATGCAACTTACGAGCTGGAGGAATGCGGAGAGGAATCAGACCTGCTGTGTGACATCCCCATGAAGGCTGCCTTCGCTCTGTCCACCCCTCTAAAACACCTGGGCCTCACCAAGATGAACATAAACTCTAGACGCTTCTCACTGTGCTAAAACCACAGCTCGTCATTAATTTTTCTTAGACTGTTCCCACCTCTTTCTCTGTGTTTGTGTAGTCATATTATTGGGGTTATTTCCTCCTCTGAAGGTATTTTGGTGACAGAGTGAAGAGTGGCTGCCAGCTACTGGTGCCAGAATTGAAAATGAAAACAGTTAATTTGATACGCACACTGCCTTGACATGCATGAGGAAGCTTCTGTGTGCCGACCTAAAGGGGCACACACCCATTAAAACCGACACACCTTCCTGCGGACGGAGCCTGGGCTGCTCTACTATTGACTGTTCTTTGCACAAAGGCATGTGAATCAAAGCAGACAGATGAAGAATAAGAGCTAGACTGAAATGTGTAGATGCCCTTCTACCTACCTACCTACCTACCTACCCTGCTGAAAAGGGTAGATGTGCGCATAGGAATGTTAAGTATATTATACCAATGTCAAAATTCACATGTGCCAAAGAAGTGAAGGGAGGGGGAGTAGGACTGTGTAGCTGGAAGACTGTTATGGAAAAAAGAAAAAGTTCACTTCAGAGATTTCAAGCCAAAAAAGTTTGTGAACAAATGTTTTACATCACTACATATGTGTCACTTCTTTCTTTTTTTTCCTTTGGTGGAGTTGACTGAAAAAAATATGCATATCGCATATCTGGTCCAATCTGGTCTGATCAGAACAAAGAAAACCTTCAGCAAACTCTTTTCACTCTTTTCATTTTGAAGATGCACATTCCAGCGGTTGAAGCCTTCATCTGTGTACTTTCTCTATCTGTATCCTGAGAGGAAGTGGGAGGTCACACTTTAGCATTTTTATACCTGTTCTTCAGGAACCAAAAATATCTCTATACGCTCACCGCTGCAGTGACAGGACCCAGGAGGCCACGCATGATGTATTTTGTTTTCCATTACCATGTCCAGATGCTGCAGAGCACAGAGTGCAAGCTATATATGGCTGGACAGTGACAAAGTGTATGAGCTGCCCAGTGGACAATTTAGGACAAGTTAAATGGTTTGTCATGGAGCAAGTAAGAAGAATAAAATGTTTTTGATGAATGACATTTTACTTGTGTTGTAGTTATGTTAAGTGTAAAAAGATCTATTGATATTTTTTTTATCATGGATATTTTTAAATAATGCAACTGTAATATAAATGTACATACATGACAAATGAGTATAAAATTCAAAATGCCTTAAAATGTAAACCGCTGTTTTCTTGCACAGACAACACAATATATTAATATGTCTATGTCAGTTGTAAACTGTATTTTATTGGCATATGCACACCCAGAAGTTTAAAATACAAATTATTAAATGATAGTAAAAGGATACTTTAGGATAGTTTATGTGCAGCACAGTGTGCATAAGTCTTATTTTGTGCTCCATCAAACCACCAGTGCACAATCGTCTCTTCTTTCCTTCCACGAGACATTCATGACCTGGTGTAATATCCACACATATGAATGGGGCCAGGGATGTGCAGAACCACAGACATTGTTGAACGTAATTAGTCGAACAAGAAACCAAATATGCTTTGGCAGAGCGGGGTCACTGTGTGAAATGAGAGCACAAGTGGGATTGTTGAAATGATCATAATATGGCATACTTCAGGACACGGATGACCTCATGTGTGACGTTAGACCTCGAAATGGAAATGACAAATGGAGGGGCTGAGGTATGATACCTTGAGGCTTTTTTCTTTAGTGAATGCTTTTACAATATAGCGCTGCAGACTGATGTCCCTTTGTCACTCACCTCTGCCTTGCAGACAGTCTCCCTTGACCTTTTCCTCATGCCATACCACACGTCTTCATACGAGCTGAAGCTGATACTAGAGTGTAAATAAAACATGTACATCTACCAGTTTACACTGAAACTAAAACCTAAAAATGTCTGATATTTGAATTTGTTAAGGATTGTGTTTAAGTGTACATGAGTAAGCATTAGCAGCAAACAAGAGCCACACTTGCTAACATGAAAGAGGCCAGCACCTGCATCGTGAAGCGGGAGGTAGGAGGGTTGGAAAACTTTCTACATTTTGATAGTATCTCAGTTTGATTGCGTAACAGAATGTGATTTCCAGCCACATTTGGAAGTCGTGCCAGCTGTGGTCGAGAGGAAAACTGGAATACCCTTAAACCCTCATGGGGTCTGTCACAAAGCTGATCTCCAAAAACGGTGAGGCTCTTTTAGGTGTGTGCCATCTGATATAAAAGATATTATTTCATCATGTATCTGAGCATGTCTGATGTGCATCTTCTTATTTTCTAGTTGTCTTAATGAAATCAGCTCAGTAACAGGCTCTGCAACAGACCACCTTCTAAATGTCAAAAACTGTAAGTACTTCCCCCATCCTTATAGAATCACACTCTACCTTAACACAAAAAGAGTGAACTCAAGTGGTTTCATTGCAAGTGAGACTTAATCTATTCTGTGGCAGTCTTCTAAGCACACATTTCTGTGCACTTCCTGTAATGTTTGGACTGACTTCCTGCCAGTGCATGCTCTATAGCAGCAGTCATACACCACAAGAGAAGAGATGTGGTCCTCAGCCAGAGTTGTCTCAGTGGTAGAAAAGGAGACAGCTCAGGCTTACAGTGTGACAGCAGTCTGAGATATTATTATTTAATGGGTTGCCCCCCACTATTAAAAAAAAAAAAAAAAAAAAAAAAAAAAAACTTGTCACTATAAGTGAGATATTTGTGACTTAGTCATTTTTTTAAAAAAATATTTGACTAGGTAATGAAATATGTGGAGTTTTTTTTAATTGGTTCACTGGCCACAGACACAAACCACAGGTCTGAGTGACAAAAATAGCCTTTGTTGTTTTGTTGTACTGACACAACAAAAAAGGCCTGAAACTACCACACAAGAATCACAACAGTCCCAGATTGCCATATTGGTGTTTTGTGTGGTACTACTGTAAATATGATCAATTATAATTAATGCTAATTCTTTCAAGATCAGTTCCACGCTATTTGAAATCCCCTGTCTTGTCAAACGCTCCATTTTGCACCATAAGATCTTTTGAATAACCCTGGACCACCACCTCAGGCTTACATTGACGGTGTTCCTCACCTTAAAGGTCACAAATTCACAGATGTTGTACACATAAGAAACATATAAATATAACCTCACCACTGTCTCGCAGCCAACCATAGCCTCATTTCTTAACTGTATTGGAAAGTTTACATTGTGGCTCCTACTCTGGGAAAGGTGCTGCCCTGACCCCTTTACCATGGAGCCTTTAACGTTCCCCTTTTACTCAGACACAGCTGCATGACAAGCACCTGTTAGAAGCATGCAGAGCAACCCTCAACCTTTCAACGACAGGAAACTCTGGGTCGCTCTCCTCCACTCCTGTGTGTTTGCGTAAGTGTGTGTGTGTGCATGTACAGATACCACATCAGTGCTCCTAAGCAGTGAGTTAGTTATAATAAGAGAAGCGGATGATGACATCTTCACACCCATGCTCCACTGGTGAAAAACTCCTTTACTGCTAAATAGCTATTTTAAAAAAATAACTCATTGATAAATAAGGATATGGCGGCACCTGAAATCTGACATTGTTGGACGTTGAAGAGGCATTTTGTATTTCAAGAGGTAAGCGTCAAACTTATGATTCCTTCAGAATTACAAAAGTTAAGAATTCGGAGAATTCAGAAGTAACTGTGACACAGTTAGATGGCCAGACACTCATTTCCTCATCATTGTAATGTGTGTTATTGTAAATGTCCTGTGAGACGGTTTTGACCTTTTGACGTTTTCATGAAATATTTTGTACTTTGAAACCTGACGTATGAATAGGAAGAACATCCACACCCAGACATAATGGCAAAGTAGCTTAACCCCCATAAAAACAATAGCACACTTTCTCATTACACTAAATATATACCCTGTATCTTATTAATCCCATTTATACTTTTATTATTAGAAAAAGATGGAAGATTCAGGCACTTGTGTGTTTGTAAATTCATATCTGTGACATAAACATGTCTACATACGAGACATAATGTGGGTAAGGGCAGATGGGTGTGAAGTGCAAATACAAATTTGAATGCAAAGAGCAAAACTGTCACTGTGATTTTAATGTGACAATAAGCTAATTCAGACAAAATGTCATTTTTTTCTGTGTAGGGAAGTTGTTCTTAGTTTATGGGGCTCACAGTGGCTTTTGAAATAATGTAATTTATCAGCTCACAAGCTTTAGTGAATTAAGTGCCGTTAAGCCAAATGTCTTAGCTCTTTCTTTTAGACCACACTTACCATCTTCATACTAATACTAATACTTTCCAAACAATAACAATCAACAGGATTTGTTTGGAAAGGCCTTCAGCTGCAGTTCATAAAAAGAAGAGGGTAGCCCCTCAGTGGAAAATGCTGACTTTGTTTGTATGACTCCCTGAGTACGGACCAGTAGGCGTAGGAAAAAAAAAAAAAGACAGACTTCTTCATAACTCTGTGATTCTCCTGTGATTCGTGTCTTGGGGTCTCAGTACAGTGGTGGGTTGTTATTGCCAGGTCAGGCCTCTCCAGATTTTTCTCACGGCTTTGAGCCTTTGGGACAGACGGCTGCTGTGATTAGCCCACTGACCTTGTTCCATGAGTGGTCCAATGGGAGCCAAGTGAACTTGAGAAAGCCAGTTGGTGCAGCGCACCACAATACAGCACACGTGCAGACGCTGGATTATACGAGATTAGTATTTGTACAGTTTTATAGAGCCGACTATTCAAGTCTCAATCCGAATTAGAACATGTACGGGCCTGTGATTGGCGCAACTGAAAGCCGTAGAAACATTTCAGTTACTTGTCAGAGTTTTGTGATGTGATTATGTGATTGTATTTGACTGTTGTGTGCATGTTTACGCTGTGTTCAAAGAGTGTCACTGTGTGAAAGCTGTAAAAGATGTTTTGCTCTTAGTTTAGAAAATGATTCACCACTGAGCCTCCATTTTGAGGAGAGGCATTCCTTCACATCCGATTAAAGCAGTTATCAGAAACAAAAACATTTTGCGTCACCTGTTATTGTTCTTCACTTCCAAATCTTAAAATGAAGCCATTAAAGAAGTCTTGAAACTTAGACTTTTTTTTTTTCAACTGAATTCGATATGTGTAATTTAAAATGTAGTGGCTGATATTTTAAAACTGTCTTGGACTGCTAATGGCTACCTACAATGCTAGCCAAAAAGAAAATCCTTTCATTAGAGAATTTTTTGGCATTAAAAAACTCAGTCATTATTATGTTATGAATACTTTGCTGCTCGTGTGATGCCTTTATGCAAATATCTTGAACCTTTAAATTGCAGAAAACATGGGATGTAACTGCAGTTCAGACTATTCAGACAATGACTGGATTGAGAACTTGGATGAAATCTGTGAACACTGCAACTGTCCCATACCTCCCCAGTCATGCAATCCAGTAAGTGTATGTTTGTATGTGCAGTAAGTACTGTGTTATTATTTGTACACACGTATACATGTCAATGTACTGTACATTACATTGCATGAATGTGTGTGGCTTGGCATGAATGGGTTTGGGTTTTTGTGTGGCTGAACGTGAATGACCACTTAGAAGACAAACACGCACGCAGACCTCGACCTCAGACCCTTACCCAAAAAAATTATAAAACACAATCTGCCGTTATATGTGTGAGTCCAGAAAAGCTTTTTTTTTAGTTTTTTAACTTAAATAACTGCGAGGGAAGTTGTCTTTTGTGTGTGTAATTAATTGGCAGTGTAATTATTCCCTCAATGTTGTTTGCTTCCTCTCTGTGACAAAGATGTCTTGTTAGATTAGAAATAAAGGAGAAAACCACCTGTATGTGTCACAGTACATCAAGACAGCTTGTCTGTAGGAAAAAAGAAGCAAAACTGCTGACGAGATTTACCGTTGAGATCTGTGCTAGTTGGTTTTTACCGTCAATGTTACATGCAGCAGTCTCTTGTATTACTGCATAAATCTTCTGTTGTTCTTTGAAAAACTGAATACAAGTTTAATCTTGTTTTCCTCTCGCCAGTACACAGATCAGCTGATCCCTTATCCATCACAACATTCACCTCCTATGTCACCTTTAACAGGTAAGACAATACAGTACTTTTTTTTCTGTGCGTGTCCCTGTGTTTAAGTATCTACAGGTGTACATGTCAGTAAAATGTAATATGACAAGTCAGGTCAAATTAAATCTGTTTTAATTATGTAGCCCAGGAGCTCGGATATTGGTATCGGTGAAACTCCACAAAAAAAACCTTTAAATGAAGAGGAACGGGAGGAGTTCTTCTTTCAGTATGGACAGTTATTCAAGACATGTCCTATATGTTTATATATAAACAGCACATTGTACACAGAAGTAATATTAGTAAAGTACGAAAGTACTGTAAAATATCAAATACACGTTTAGTGTAATGAGCTAAAGAGTTTCAGACAGACCGTAAAAGTAAAATTGGAAATATGATTAAACACATAAGATAATAAAGCTTACAATTATTATTTTTTTCTTTACCTTTTCCTTTACTTCCAAGAGAATTTGAGTATAAAATGCTCATTTTTATTCAGCTCCTTACTTTCCTTATTTTCTCAGTCTTAGTAGACATTAAATCATCCTAATAAATCTGTTCATTTATCTACTTTTCCTCACATTTTCTATTTTCCTAGGCAATTATGCTTTCAACTTTTCCCATTACCATTTTGCTTACATGAAAATTAGAACGGTGAATCTAAAGTGCTTAGGCGGTATCTGATATACATTGGACCCAGTTTAAATTGTTTGCGGGGTCTTATGTTTGCTCTGGAGATCATCTGGAGCACATACTCTCTTTGGCAATGTAAACATGGGCACTGCCCCCCACCATATTCTTTCCTTCTTTTCTTTTGGACAAAACATACATTGTGTGACTATTCACCAATAAGCAGAAAAAACACACTTCAAACCCATGTTTTGTGTGGGTTCTCAGGCTTCACACCCCCGCTCCCCCCTCCGGCCTGTATCGTCTTCCTGTTCTTGCAGAATTGTATTTCTGTTTTGAAAAAAAAGAAGCAAATCGTTGTAAGCGAGAATTCTTCATAGTTCCGTACGTGGTTGGATTTTCTTCTAATTTTTCTTCTAATCAAGGAAACAATTTACTGCACCGGAAAAAAAGCCTTTATCAGATAAGTCTTTCATAAAGTCATCATAAAATGTATACTTTCCATACAAGAGAAACTTCCACTTTGGAAGATACATTTTTAATTGGGTTGACATTCAGTACACCTTTGGCCACATTGTCAATAAAAGGCTATCATCACGAAATTAAATGCTGCACTAGGGACTGGGCAAGGATGCCCTCTCCCTTCCTTCACCATTGCCATCAAGACTTTAGCAACAGCCATTTCTCAAAAGAAATCAATATCAAAAGAATTCATACACAACACATCATAAACCTTCCTTGTAATTCAACAGTTACATTCATGGTTATAAATGTCCTCTGTGTATTTCATCTATGTTTTATTTAACTAAAACCTACAATATTCCTCTTGCAGACAACCTTGTGGTGGCTATATACAGCTATAAACCCAACCATGATGGTGACCTGGGCTTTGAGAAGGGAGACAAACTCAAGATCATCAACAAGTAAGCTGCTATTGGACACATAGTAAAGCCTGGTAAAATTATATAATATTTCAGCCCCAGACAACAATTCGAAGACTATCCTCGCGCCCCAACGGCAACTCAAACTTCATCTAACTGTGCTGGACCACAGTGTATGCCGCAAGACAATCCCTGTGCATTTTTAGCAGCTATGCTAACCATTATTCACAGCTCCAAAAATAAACCTGGGTCGTCACGTTGGCCTAATCTAAGGCGCATAACAACATCCCGTCGAGTTCATTTTCCGAGAGGAGACTTTTTTGTTTCATGTCAGTCCCGCTTGCGCTCACTCAATGTTTCCTGTCTCTCTCTGTACTGTTGACACTTGAGTAAAAATACCAAAAAAGTTTAACCATGTAATTGAATTGGGTTTGGGAGCGGAAACACTGTAAAGACAGGAAACATGTATTAAATTGAAAAAAATATAGGTGAATATTGGGCTTACCCGTAGGGCTTTTATTTTTTTGAGAATTAAAATGGCACAGAGGTCGTGTCCTCAGTATTATTTCTTGAAATTCGGAGGTGTTTATAATGAAAAAAAGAAGAGTTTAAATTCATTACACATATACTACACTTTTTTTTTTTTTTAAAGCTAATTAAAACATTTTTACTAAGTAAATTTTGAACATTTTGGGACAAAAAAGGTAAATGTTTTAAATGAAAGTGAAAGAAATTTAGTATTCATTCTACCTGGGACCACATGTTAATTTACAAAAAATGCAACCCAAAAAATTTTTGGGTTGGTAGCTAGACAACAACGACAATAACAATTTATTAGCTGGGCAGGGTTTTCCGAAAGAACTCAGGACTCATGTTTCTAAAATACTTGCCATGGCCCTGCCACACATTGATATGAAAATATTATTGGTTTCAATTTTAACTATTTCAACCAGTCCTCTGATAAACTTCAAAGGTTTAACAAGCTGTTAACAATGCGGTGAAGTATTGAGAGTGTCTCTTTTCTCAGCAGTCTCTTGTGTCTCCTCTGCTGACATGTAAGATTAGACATTTACCCGCTTGCTAAGTGTGATGCGGTTCATTTCATGCAGTGATCATTTATGCTGCAAAGATCCCCTTATGCCTGTGGGGGTTAATTTGAAACTGCTTTCTGATGGTGTACCCATTCATCCCAAAACAGTCTAGACTGCTGTGAGACATCACAGGCCTGTAACTTACTCATGGTTTTGTTGTTGTCTCTTTTGACGTCCAGGGATGATCCAGAGTGGTATCTGGCGGAGTCTCTCACCACAGGCCAGCAGGGCTACATCCCTTTCAACTTTGTTGCTATGACCACAGTGGAGACTGAACCGTACGTCATACAGGAAACATAATGATACTGCTCTCAACGCCATGTCACACAGCCACAACTCTATCTCATATGATGCATACTGTGTCCCTGGGGAAAGGGAAGTGGTTAGCTCAGAGTGTGAAGCATAGTGTGTGTTTGTGCTGCAGGTGGTTCTTCAAGAACATTTCTAGAAACGAAGCCATGAGGCTCCTCCTCGCTCCTGGGAATACGCAAGGCTCCTTCCTGATTCGAGAGAGCGAGACAACCCCAGGTGAACTTATCTTTCAGTCATCACACCGTTGACTCATATACTGTCTACACAAAATCAAAGTGGGTTTCAAAAGGTGGTTTCTCAGCAGTTACATTTGCTTAAGGTGCTACATGTGGCACTTTAATTGTCAACAGAACTGTTATACATGGGAATATTAACCACACAAATGTGATCATGCTCAATATGACTGGTATCCTCTGCATCCCTCAGTCTTGTTATTACTGGCAGTGTTTCTAAAATACTGATTTCCCACAAACCTCCTTCCTGTCTCCCAGGAAATCTATCTGATTTCAGTACTGCTTTAGTGCTAAGAATGAAAATGGAGGAAGACATTTTTTCATGTAAAATGAAATGGCGAAAACTTAGGGCATGATTATCCCCCAAATCAAAGTTAGACCAAGAATACCAATAGAAGTGACAAAAAAAATTTTCATACTGCATTATCAATATTGTTTTGACATTTTATCTTATTTTGTTTCCTCAATTAATCTCAGCTTTCATCTGTCAGTGAAATCTGCATGCTCCTTCACAGTAGATTATGCTTCCTCTTTGTTCTAGGGTCATATGCCTTATCAATCAGGGACTTGGACCAGAACACAGGTGACGAAGTCAAGCACTACAAGATCCGAAACATGGACAGTGGAGGCTTCTATATCACAGCCAAGATATCCTTTAACTCGCTGAGGGAGCTTGTCCAGCATCACTCACGTGCGTTCAGCCTCTTGAGGAATAAATCAAGAAAATCAAGAAAATACTATGCAGGGTCTGAATCATTTTAAACCTGTGTCCTCTCTCTGTCATACAGGTGAAACAGATGGACTGTGCACAAAGCTGTTGAAGCCATGTCAGTCAAGGGCACCACAGAAGCCCTGGTGGCAGGATGAATGGGAGATTCCCCGTGAGTCCTTGAAGCTGCAGCGCAGGCTTGGAGCAGGACAGTTTGGAGAAGTCTGGATGGGTGAGTAACAGAGAAGATGAAAGTGGGGGATTAAGAGGTGAAAAACCTGGTGACAGACAAAGAATATGTGAATATATATATATATATATTTTTAAATCCATTTAAAATGAATCTTTTAAGTTCATCTTTAGATTCTGCACAGAGGAGTTTTGCACCATTTTGCACAGATACATCACATGTACAAAGCCCAGTTGCTCAATCAGTTGTGGGTTTAACTGCGCATCCTACAGAGAGCCTTTAAACTGGGCTTTTCTGCAATATATGCGAAACAGTTTCCTCAGTACAGTCTCCCTCGTAGGCTTGTTAAATGAAGAAAATGTGTGGTGTTAATCCCGTTACACAATATTACTCAAACTACACGAATCTACCTTTTCAGTGAGCTAATTGTTCAGAAGAACTGTCACTGAACAATACTTGCATGAATGTCTATTGTGATTGCGAGTATTAGGTTAAACAAGAAGGCAAAATGTTTTGATCACAAGGGCAACAGTTACTTGCTACTTCTTTGTCACAACCCCATTATTATTCAAATGGAGAGGTGTTTTTCTCTCTATTTTCCATCCTCATTTGCCAGCACATTCAACATCCCAAACAAAGCACTGTATAAGAGCTAAACACTGCCAACCAAGGAATTTGTCCTCATTTCACAGCCACTTTCTATTTACAGTATCTTCTTGCATGTAGTCTGGGCACAGTGTTTGTTTCCCTATCCTCATCCAAACATTGGTTCAAGGACATACTTGAATAATGGGAGTGACTGTCATTGGCTATGAAATGTTTATTCACATTATTTAACATGAAAAATGTGATAACAATCCTTTATTGTCAGGAGATTTCCATTGCAGATAGGAAAGATGGGCAAATGCTTTGAATAGTGAGTATAATTTGTTCCCAGCATTGCTGCGCTTCATGCACGGTGTGAGATGCTCAGTGTGCTCTGACGGAAGATAAAACTGGTTGGCTGTGGGTTTACTTGACATGATATATGGGAGTGTTAGTGAACCAAAGGTGGAATGACAACTTGTTTGCATGACAGTCATGTGGAACTGTTGTTAGTTTAGAACTTGTTTGATCACAACTCATAACGTAACTGTGTTTTTGATCCTCACAATCTGAAGTGAAAGCAGTCTGAATTTATTTTTACATTAAACACAATTTAGAATTTGTGTGTAAAAAATGGATGGGTTGTCATAAAATTTTGACATTCATGGTCTTCAGAGGGTGAATCCTACTGACTTTGATGATCCCCTGATTTTTCCTGTAACGCTACCATGAGGCTGACATTCTTGGTTTTGAGAGAAATGTCACAACAACTACTGGATGCTGCTAATTAGCAAGTGCTGGCATGCTAACATGCTAAACTAAAATAGTTAACATGGTAAACATACCTGCTAAAGATCAGCATGTTGATATTAGCATTTAGCTCAAAGCACCATTGTGCCTGAGTACAGTCTCACAGAGCTGCTGTTGTGGCTTTAGACTTGGACTTTGAGAAACCCATTGATGTTTAAATGTGTGTTTATAGGTGTCTACAATGATGACAGGAAAGTGGCAATTAAGAATCTGAAGATTGGCACAATGTCGGTGGAAGCCTTCCTGGCAGAGGCCAACATGATGAAGAATTTGCAACATCCTCGCCTCGTCCGCCTCTTTGCTGTGGTTACCCAGGAGCCAATCTATATTGTCACGGAGTACATGGAAAATGGTACGTCAAAAACCAAAGGAAAAACTGACCCCCGGGTATTTCCATGAAATGAAAGCTCATTTGAAGATAAATTAAAAAGAAATCCATGTGTAATCATACCAGCTACTTTCAGATCAGTTCAGTTTAGTCAACAAAAATATGTCTCAGCCTGTCTGAAACGATCATTTCTTTAATCACCAAAGGCAGTGTCGTCATGGTGCGTTCTGCGCCTGGAGCAAAAGACAAAGAAATTGTGTGTTATAGACTTTCAGGATCAAACATGTTGATCTGTTATCGGACTCTGGGTGAGAGCACATGCTTGAACAAAAGACTGGGCTGCCCCATGCGTTTCACCCTTTTCATGAGTCATAGTGTTTTCACATGTACTCTTCACTCCAGTGGCTCTGATGAATTAGCTGAATGTCTGTTGATCACGCAACCACAGCTGCCTTGCTGTTTATTTGTGTCTGATATACAATGTGATAGAAGATGCACATTACTGGAACTACAAAGTAAAATCATCACCCGTGATTGGACTTGAAGGCAGCCGTGTGAGCAAACCCAAATAAGGGAGCTACACTCATGAGCAGTGCCTCTCAAAGCATTCTGTGCTGCTGAAGTGGCCCAGCTTCTGATAGGCTATTTTCAGCTTCTCCTCATAACCCTCCTGGATTTGCTGCTCTGTGCTGAAATGTTCAAAAGCACACATGAACTTTCACTTCTTTTCCGTGCCCTTCCAGACAGTTTACTGGTGTTTACTCTCCGAGGGGAAGTCTCTCCTGGCCAGTCTGAGATGAGGGGTGTTAAAACAGGAGAGGGTGTTTTGCCGTGTTATTGTTCACAGAGACCCCTGATGAGACCTGGCTACTTTCCAGAGTTTGAATTACGCACATGCACTGACACATGTAAACAAGTGTTGGAACATTACACCAATCAGCCATCAATATTGTGGCTGATTGGTGTA
>JBBMJY010000009.1:15555703-15634793 GCA_037833715.1 Toxotes lorentzi | reverse complement strand
ATTTACACACAGCCAAAACATTAAACCAGTCACTGGTTTCACTGTTGTAGTTGCTGCAGCAGTATCTTGCTACAGGATTTTTTCCCTCTCTTCTTATGCAACAACGTACATGTGAAATTACGGCAAATTGCAAACACAAGTAATAAAACAGTGTCATGGTAACAGCTGCAAACAACTTTCCACATTACAGCTGCAATGCCCAGTAAAGATTTATTACGCCCAAATGGGGGTGTCTCATGAAAGTGATCCAGTATCTGTTTCACTTTAACCTCAGAAGTCTTTGTAATTCTTTTTCTCTGGGAGGAACAATGACAAAATGCATAGAGAGATGTTGTCACAAACACAACAACAGCCTTACAGCTGAAGTGAATGGAGTTCCTTTGTATGGTCTTGTATGAGTGGCCTGTAAACCACCAGCAGTGGTCCTACATGAGGCTGCTTCTTTGTCTGGCATCCACGTGTGGACGGGACACAGTTGTTGCCTCTGTTGTCAAGAGAAAGGATGGCTTGGAGTCCCCATCTTTTCAGTTTGTCCCTTTTTTATCGAAGACAACAAAGATGGAAAATAACAGGCGTGTCATCCCAGCTTCCCTTTGTGACCTTGACAAAGAGCGTTCCTCTGGCTCTCAGACTTCAAAAGCAGTCTTCCGGACTTAAGCAGAGGAGCGAATACCTCTTCTTTCCTGGCACAGTCATTCCTCTTAAAGTATTTCCTTTGGTTTGCCTTGGTTGGCCGGTCTGTAGAGTTATTGTTCCATCCTAATCAAACTCCACACAAAGTCCACTGTCAGAAACTATGCATCAGCTTGACTGATGCTTTGTGCACTTCCTCACCGTGTTATGTTCCTTGATTTGAACTGCTATTCTGGTCCAACTCAGTCTATTTATGTCTAAGGGGAATCATGATGTCTTTGACAAAGGAAAATGTCGCTAGTTATCTGAACAAAACATGATTTCCCAGTTAATCTTTCAGTGACTCATAATCTTCTGTACATAGCAGCTTCAAATACTATAACAATAAATGAGTACATGCGTCTATAATATTCAGGACGTACTGGTGGAGTGAAACTAGTTTATTTGCCGAAATCAGGTACTAGAGGGTGACATGATCTATGGGACACATTCAGACTGTTCAGATAGTTAGTAGAAGCATGTTAATAAAAACATGAATCAATGCGTTCCTGAAGATATTATAATTTGGATGTGATTTCTTGCAGGGAGCCTAGTGGATTACCTAAAAACAACGGAGGGAAGCAGTTTGCCCATGAACACGCTGATAGACATGGCATCTCAGGCAAGACATCTCTTTTTACAATAAATGTCTTTCTCCTCTTGTCTCTACACTACTTTCACTGCATTTACCAGACAGCCTTTCATTTATTCTTTCACTTCTTATTCTCTCACCATGGTTCTCATAGACAGGAAACTGGCCACTGCTGAAATTAGGCTTACACTAGGGCTGTGTGTGTAGGTGTTCGCATTATCATTTATGTCATTCTAGACACTCCGGCAGAAATAAAATTGTGTTACTACGAAACAGAAATTCACCTACATTTATTTATTTATCTATTTATTTTTGTCATACTACACTTTTTATCTTTTCACAAACGTTCCAACTCAGCTAAACTCTCAAAATCCAGCCATGGATACAAAACCTGAAACACACTGTATGATGGAGGTTTTCCACTCAGTTTCTCTGAGCCTTGCTGCCCTTCATTAACATACAGTAAGATGCTCCGTGACACCTCTGCAAAAGTGATAATTATTGTGTCATCTCTATGGAATATACCATTTACCACTCACAAATGACGCATTTGGTTAATAAAGCCAAATGTTTGAACATGTGGTTTGATGCAGACTGAAAGTTAAAGTGGTGGTAGTGAATATGTGTACTCTTACTATGAATCTACAGCTAGCAGGCAGTTAGCATAGCTTAGCACAAATACTGGAAATGGGGAAACAACTAGCCTGGCTCAGAAGGTAACAAAATCTGCCTTAAAGCACCTCTATAGCTATCTAATTATGAGCTAATTATGTCTCGTTTGTTTAATGATTTGTTTTAAACTGTTGGTTGCCTGGCAAAGACTCCATAAAGTCACTGCTTGTGGCTACTTAACTCTCGGAAAAACCACGGCTTGGTGTATTTACATTTCCTTTTGGTTGGTTCCTATTTAAAAAACAAGAAACTAGAGGTGTTGGTAGGCAGGTCTTCCAGGATAGCTGCTTCTCACTGTTTCCAGCCTGAATGCTAAGCTAGGCTAACCTAACCAAATGCTTGCTTTAGCTTTGTTTTTAGCATACAGACATGAGACAACAAAGCAAATAAGAATATTTCCCAAAATGTCAAAAATGTTCTTGGTGGTATTACAATATTGGATGGGCTGAGGCTATCTGGTTGCTAACTTCAGTAGCTATCTCTGCAACACAATACACAGCAGAACTGTTATTTTTCACATTTTGTTGATAACTTTAGTTAATTTTTGAATGTTTTAAACTACAGTTCTTTCATATAGCAATTTTAAGGTTTACGTCTATGACTATTCACAAAGAATTACAAATCATGCTGATGTCTACTTCTTGAAATGTTACGTGTCAGTGAAGGAACTTTGACTTCTGTGTATTGTGGGTGTGGGAATGGAAAACACAACCACAGGAAGACAAAGATGCTTTCAAGCCAGTTGTCATGCACTGATGATTGATGAATTTAAGAATTTCTTTGCTGCAATATTGGAAACTCTTTCCACATTCATATGTCTCACGCTTAAAAAATATATACATGTATGTAACAGCATAAACATTTTAGCAATAGGAGAGTAAAGAGGATACCTAATTTGATAAATCCAAAATAATCTTTTCAAGTTTTATATTGATTGATACCACAATCAAATGAATGGTATGGAGATTATGAGGTGTTAAGCTGCCTGAGTGGGAAGTCATGACGACAGTAGAAGATCGTGGAAAAACACAGACATGCGTACATCTTAGGTTTCTGACAAGACCCTCAGGACCAATCACACCCATGTGATAGATTCTCACAGGTAAAATATTTACTACTGACACAGCAAAGCATTGATGGTTACATATTTAAACACAGATACAGTCACACAAATTACACAAATGCCTTCTAACTGTGGGTGGTGAATTCTGCAGAAATCGGCAGAATTTTCTTGACTTAGAAACTGTATATTAGGTGTAGTTTCCTACTGAGGTCAGCTTATGCGGAAATGACTCTTGTAGTATTTGATTGACTCATAGACAGTCACTGGAATAATCAGCCACTCTGCTGTAAAGGAAGGACAGCAAGGTTTTAGTATCAGGAAATAGAGTAGGCACAGCTGTGTACCTGGGTGGAGTAAGCAGGCAGAGTACACTGGTAAAAGGGTATAAGGAACTGACCTGGGGAAGTGGTAAACTCCCTGCTTTTCGAATCGTTCTGTTCAACTGTCCAGCTCACACAAATATTACACAATCCTAGTACACGTAGATCGCTGATAGCCATGCATTTCAGGCTTCGTTGGTGGCTTGTTTGACAATATGCTGTCCCCTGCAGGTGGCTGATGGCATGGCCTTTATTGAGCAGAAAAATTACATTCATCGAGACCTGCGAGCTGCCAATATTCTCGTGTCTCAAGAACTCATCTGTAAGATTGCCGACTTTGGACTTGCAAGACTCATTGAGGACAACGAATACACAGCCAGAGAGGGTAACAAAACCTTGCAGAGACTGAAAATCACTTATATAACGTTCTTTCCAGCCTTAGAAGAGTCTAAATTGTATCACAAAATCTAAATCTGAAGCATGATAACAATCTGTTTTTTCCTGTGTTCATAGGTGCAAAGTTTCCTATCAAGTGGACTGCCCCAGAAGCCATTAACTATGGCACCTTCTCTATAAAATCAGATGTGTGGTCCTTTGGGATCCTGCTCACAGAAATAGTGACATATGGGCGCATACCTTACCCTGGTAAATACGCATTCACTGTATTCATTATAGTCCACGACCTAATCATTTTATAAAATCACCAAATGACATGTATAGCACAGGTTATAATTGCTGCAAAGACCGTTTCC
This sequence comes from Toxotes lorentzi, assembly GCA_037833715.1. Classification (NCBI taxonomy): domain Eukaryota; kingdom Metazoa; phylum Chordata; class Actinopteri; family Toxotidae; genus Toxotes; species Toxotes lorentzi. The sequence goes on along the minus strand of JBBMJY010000009.1, from coordinate 15,630,722 downwards.
AACACCCACTCTGCTACATTTTACCTGTTGTGCAGGTATGTCCAACCCGGAGGTAATCCAGAACCTGGATCAGGGCTACAGAATGCCAAAGCCAGAAAACTGTCCAGATGGGCTTTATAACGTCATGGGGATGTGCTGGAGGGAAAGCCCAGAGGACAGGCCCACTTTCGACTACCTGAGGAGTGTTCTGGAGGATTTCATCACTGCCACAGAGAGGCAGTACCAGGAACAGCCCTGATGGGGCAGAAAGACATACAGACATACAATAAATATACTCAAACTAAAGTTGAAGCTTCTGAAGGTGGATGCTGGATTTTGTTTTTTTTGCTGAAGAGTACATACCTATGTAATGATATAGTACAAACTGAGATTTTCCAAATAGGAGTACTTTGTTTCTGAATCAAACTTATTGTGAAGCGATCTCTTAGATTTGACACAATTACATCTGGACCATGAACCTGAAATTCTGGTGACAGCTGGATCACTGAAGAGCCAACAACAAAGAGGGGAGTGATCACCATGCTGCTTGAATAAACTGGGGACTGTCTGATGTATCTGAATGAGCAGCTGCTCTCCTGGTGCTCGATATTATTGTAAATACTGTCAAACGCCTTCTGCTGTGTTTTACCTCTGCAGTTTTATAAATGTTTTCAAATTGTTTTACTCACAGTGAATGGATGTTGTTTCAATAAACTCAGGACCCACACCACTTAAAATGAATCACCATCATCCAGTTTTCTTAGTGTTTTGTTTCGTGAAGTTTTATTTGTGCATTGCTGATAGCAAGATATTTAAAACATATGAACTTATTAGATGTGATGCATCGTCCTAGATTAAACCAAGCAGTACATAAAGTAGGAAAAATTAACTCTTACTTGACCAGCTGCTGCATTATTCAAATACTGCTTAAACATTAATGCATTAGTTATTACAATCCTCAGATATCAAATATAATAACGTAGTTCTGCAGAAACCATCCTGTTGCATAATGAGAACTTCTTTCAGTAAATTTTGATGTTGATGTTTTATATGATTTATACATTTTGAATGCTGGACCCTTACTTGTAATGGCGTTTTTAATCTCTGGCACCTTTAGGGGGTCTAAAGGGGTGTGTAAAAACTCATCTCATCACCGCAGAGCAGGTCGTAAAACTGCTGGATTGTGACAGTAATTGATTTTAATAGTGTGAACACGAACACACCATGTGACATCAGCACAGGTTGGGGGGCCATAGACCGGGCTGGACAGAGTGTGTCGCTCCCTGTTGAGAGTAAATAGAATTACATCCCATTGATTGGACGTGATACAAAACTATCCGCGTCCTGTCGCTGTTGTCTCTTGCGGTGTGAGTGGTGAAAGGCAGCCAAAAAGACTAAAATGGCGCTTACTTCCCAAGGAACAAAGAAAAAAGTTTGCTACTACTATGATGGTGAGTACTCGTGCACCCATACTTTCGACAGCCGACGCACTCAGCAGTGAAATCCGCCACTTTGCTCTGACAAAGCTTGGCTGTTTATTTCACCTCTTGCTAACCTGGCACGTTAGCTAACCGTGCTAGCTTGAGTCTTAGGCGGCTCTCATCAGTCCGACACGGCTTCTGAGTGCACACACAGTATTTACAGTAGAATCATACTTGCTCGGTTTCCCTAAATGCACCGTTTGCCTTTAAACGTACTGTTTAGGCGTTTATCTACCAGACCACCGTACTTTAACTTGATTAGTTAACGTCACTGGCTAGCGAGCTAACAATGGGGATGTGAGTACTTCATTGTCACAAGTAACGTCAACACGAAGCTAACGTTAAACTGGCTCGTTCAAACACCAGGTAGTTCAGCGGAAAATAATGTTTTGCTCATTAATCTCAATGTGTTAATTAGCGTAGCTCCAGCCTGTAAGTGTACCTGGGTAGTTTGTAGAGTTTCGCAGAAGCGTTTTTCGTGTCAGTATTTTGGCTGGAAGAGCGAGAGGTCGGGTTGCAGCATCAGAACAGACATTTCAGTGGTGTTTAATTCCTTCACTTACCTTCTCAGTGCATGGACATCTTTTGTCCAGACACATATTGTGAAAGAGTGATGTCTGTTTACTCCATGTTTGTATTTGTTAATATTTTCGAGGTAAAATTAAAAAAAAAAGCAATTCAACACGGTGTTTTGTTTGTTTTCCTTTTAGGTGATGTTGGAAATTATTACTATGGTCAGGGGCATCCCATGAAGCCCCACCGAATCCGCATGACACACAACCTGTTGCTCAACTATGGCCTCTACAGAAAGATGGAGATATATGTATGTTGCAGAAACCGTTTGCTTTGTCAATTCACTGGGCTTGTTGTTTTTGCAGTGTGTCTCTGGAACTCATTTGCCCTCTGTGTTTCAGCGTCCGCACAAAGCCAGCGGAGAGGAGATGACCAAGTATCACAGTGATGATTACATCAAATTCCTGCGTTCAATCCGGCCAGACAACATGTCCGAGTACAGCAAACAAATGCAGAGATGTAAGTTTGCCTCAGTGGCTGACGGTGCAGATAAAATTCATCAAACTGTGTAACTTGACACGAGTGGCAATGCTGTGCTTAATCCTGAGCTGTTGCCTTACAGTCAATGTGGGGGAGGACTGTCCAGTGTTTGATGGTTTATTCGAGTTCTGCCAGCTCTCAGCGGGGGGTTCTGTTGGTAAGTTGTTTCTCTTTAAATACTGCTCAGACAAACATGCTGTGTTGGACAGTAAGCATGCCATCACTGCCCCAGCAATCTGTTAAGTTTAGTATAAGCAGGCTCTTAATTCTTGCCTCCTCGCTGTGGTCCAGCCGGTGCCGTGAAGTTGAACAAACAACAGACGGACATTGCTATCAACTGGGCTGGGGGCCTGCATCACGCCAAGAAGTCGGAGGCCTCTGGGTTTTGCTATGTCAACGACATTGTACTGGCTATTCTGGAATTACTGAAGTAAGTACAAAAAGCCTTATCACAGCCACTCGAGTATGGGGTTGTTGTGTGTGAGTAGATGATACTCTACATGGTTGGTCAAATGAGAATCCTTGTGGACCAAAAGTAGCTGAACATCAAGGATCTTTCCCCTCTTTCCAGATACCACCAGAGAGTTCTGTACATAGATATTGACATCCATCATGGGGACGGTGTGGAGGAGGCCTTCTACACCACAGACCGTGTCATGACAGTTTCCTTCCACAAGTATGGAGAGTACTTCCCTGGCACAGGCGATCTGAGGGTAAGCCTTGAGTTTTTTGGGTTTTTTTGGTAGATCAAAGCCATATTGTCACAGTTGTAATACTGTAAATTGACATTTGACTTGTTTTCTGCAGGACATCGGCGCTGGGAAGGGTAAATACTACGCTGTGAATTATCCACTGAGGGATGGGATTGATGATGAGTCATATGAAGCCATATTCAAACCTGTGAGTAAAGAATGCTTTGTTTACTGTCACATTTTGGTAGTTGATATCTCCCTTAATGCTCAGACACATTTGAAAGTGGATGTTGTTTTTGTAGATCATGGCCAAGGTGATGGAGATGTACCAGCCCAGCGCAGTGGTTCTGCAGTGTGGAGCTGATTCTTTGTCAGGAGACAGGCTCGGCTGCTTTAACCTCACCATTAAAGGTAAGTTCATTTAAACATTTCTCATTCCTCATGATGTTGCAATCATAGCAGGTCTGTAACTGTCTTGGGAAAAGTTTAACAGAAGAACAAAAGCGTTTTCTTGTTTCCCGTCTTCCATGATGTGTGCTCAGGTCATGCCAAGTGTGTGGAGTACATGAAGAGCTTCAATCTGCCGCTATTAATGCTGGGTGGGGGAGGCTACACCATCCGCAACGTGGCACGCTGCTGGACATACGAAACTGCTGTTGCCCTTGATTCCTGCATCCCTAATGGTGAGTCCTTATGTCCATGTTGCACTGAATATAATTGCTTTTATCTTCACAAGTAATAAAATATAAACCTTAAATTTAACACTGCGATTATGCTGCTCCAGCAGACTCTTCAGGTATTCTTGTCATAGATATAAAAAAGGAGCCTGACTTGAAATATTTGTAAACGCCTCTAAAAAAGGATAACATTAATAAAAAAAATGTGTATTGAGCTTTAAAAAGTCCTTTCACTTCCACAGAGCTCCCATATAATGACTACTTTGAGTACTTTGGGCCAGACTTCAAGCTGCACATCAGCCCCTCCAACATGACCAACCAGAACACCAACGACTACCTGGAGAAGATCAAGTGAGTCCCTCAAAGTGCCTTTCAGATTCTTTTTTTTTTTTTTTACCCTGAATTTGCATAACAAAATGTCAAACCACATAATGCATGGTAGACAGCATCACTCTTAATGATTCACCAGTCTCAGCAGCCGATACAGTAGCTTTCATGTTTCTTGTATTGCCATTGAAGAGCTGAGATCTTGGCCACATCATAGGTAGAGGTTCAAGTCTCAGATTGTGATTTTGTTTGTGGTCCGTATGTTCAAACTGCTTTCTGTTCTCTAGGCAGCGTTTGTTTGAGAACTTGCGTATGCTGCCTCACGCCCCGGGAGTCCAGATGCAGGCCATCCCTGAGGATGCTGTGCAGGAGGACAGCGGCGATGAGGAGGAAGATGACCCCAACAAACGCATCTCCAGTAATAACCTCCTGCGATTATCATTTTCCTCCATCACCCAGCAGTCCGCACTCCAGAATGCTACAGTGTCATGTTTTGATTTAAACCTGTGCTTTGATACTATACAGTCCGTGCTCATGACAAAAGGATAGCATGTGAGGAGGAGTTCTCTGACTCAGAGGATGAAGGTGAAGGAGGCCGCAGGAACACAGCCAGCTTCAAGAAAGCCAAGCGAACCAAAACCGAAGGAGAGAAAGAGGGAGAAGAAAAGGAGAAGAAAGGTGAGGAGGAAACAAAAGGTATCTATTCATTTTTTTCCATTGTCATCTCATCCCACGTCTTTTTTTTTTATTATTTAAGTAAAGAATCCTTATTAGCACACAAACTCACATTTGTTTTGATGTATTATTATGATGCTATGAATTTGTTTTTGTTTTTGTGTGTGTTTTTTATAGAAGTGAAAGAAGAGGAGAAGGTGCCAGAGGAGGAGAAAATGGACACATCAAAGTGAGAAAACACTGCACAGACTTATTGAGCATGTTTTCCAGCAAGTGGCTGATTTGGAGTGTTAACCATTTTCTCTGGGTCCTTTAGGCCGAAAGAGGAATCCAAGACACCTTGAGGTCCTCAGCACCCAGCGATGCCAGCGCAGCTGATCAGAACAGATCAAGCAAGATTTTTTTTTTCTTTTTTTTCATCTTTCCAGGCTCCTGCCATGGAAATCCATGAAGGACAATACTATACCTTTGTAATGAGAGATCCTGCTCCCTCAAAGTGGGACGAGGATCTAGAGTTTTTCTAGGACAACTTTCCAGCTTTGCCGTTTATGGACTGAAGTCAAACTGAGTGTTTCTGAGTATTGTTTTTGTATGCTTTCTCTTTTTTTTTTAAAGCAGTGACACTTGCCTTCCCCTTGTGAAGCAACTCTGTAAAAATGGTTTAGTACATGTATGCTTTTATGTGTGTACAATAGATCCTTTTCTGTAATCCATTTATGTCTCTGCTCTTGCCTGCTAAGGCCACTAAGAACGGGTAAGAGGGTTGTCTAAACCTAAATACCTCTTACATGTCACAATGTAAGTTAATAACTTTTTTTAAATCTTAGGTTATAATTGGACTTGTCCTTTATTAACACATTGACATTTTCTCTGTTAAATGACTCACAACGTTGAAAATGTTTGGGTCTGGTATCAGGCTTAGATTCCACTGAAATTTGGACCTGAATGTCCAATATACTGTATAGTACTCAGTGTGCCAGAATTCATTCATTTGTTGTATATATTTGTATTCTGAAAACATGAGCATAGCTTGCAAATGTCACTTAAATCTGACAGACCCTGGTGTGTGTTGACCACATTTTAAACACCAATAAAAACTGCCATAAAAAAGTTACCAAAATTTGTCCCATAAAGTTTTGAGTTTTTCTGAATAATATTTATAAAATGTTATGTCCTGTTTGAAATGTTTGGTGATGATGTTTTAAAAAGAAAATCACTTTAAAGTCGGGACATAGAAGACGGCACTGTATTTTCACGACAATATCAATACAACCAACAGCAGTATTATATCAGATAAAAAAACCCTCCTTTTCATGTAGAGGGAAACAAAACGTTGTTGCTTTTGCTGGCTGAAGTCCCACAAATGTCTTCTTCAGACATCCAATGTGTAACAGACACGCACAGTATAACTGCGCAAATGACGTGTTTTATCCGGTTGAGCCCAGCAGTGTGCAACCTCTGTCATTAGGTTTAGCTGGTTCAGAGCCACTCACTCTGCTCCACTGCAGTGTCACAGTCCAGCAGTTCATCCTGCTCTGCAGGCTCAGATTCAACATCGATCTCTGGATCTTGTGCTGGCGTTGGGGTTTCAATGCTTCTTTGGATACGCACCTGAAACAGTACAGAATGTCAGAGAGAGGCTAACTCACATTCATGACCTCTGCTGAACAAATGTACGGCGCTTATACTCTATTTTCACCCGTATATGGGAACTGGAATACATTTATTAGTATTAAGAAGTTAACAACCAGATAACTGTCCACACAGTAGGTAAAGAAAATCTTTAAAATCAATCACCAGGCATTGTTTTTTTCCCCTTGTTTCCCACAGATACAGCAGTGCTCTGTGTAACCTTCCCATATCTTGAGGCTTTTGTAAGTAAAAACCTGTCATAACCTGTCTGGCTAATGATATCCAGGGGCAGTTTTTATTCTATAATACCCTGATAGTTTAGACAAAAGAAGAACTGTATACTCTTAAAACACAGGCTAAATTTCTGAATAAGTGATGGGCTGAAATACAGACCTGAGTCATAACAACACATGCAAAGTGTTTGCAAACTGTTTAAATTACAATTTGAAAACAGTTATAAAATATATTAACATGTGTTAAATGTCTGTTTACATGGATGAGGGTGGGTTGGACAACAGTTGGTGCCATTAATACGTGTCAGTCCAGATAACAATGTAATCTGTTTCCCAGACTGCCATGTAATGTAAATTGAGTTTTTATTTTAAATGACAGTTTTAATGTTATTGCAGTGTTGGTGATACATAACATTCAATCCACATATTAAATTTTGTCTCAGGACCGGTGTTGATAAGTGATGGTGAACAAACTAAGGCACTGCTCATGATTTGTGTTCTTCCAGTTTAGTACTTTAAATTCACTTTCAAGCTCAAACCATGTGATCATGCGCCGAGACAGCATGAGATGAGGGACATAGTTACCACACTTCCCTGTTCATGTTCGCCTTATCAGCAGGTCTGGATCACTGGCTTCCATTTGTCTGTATTAAATTCAATGTCACATTGTGTTTTCCACAAATTGTGGATCGAATGAAGTCGGGTCAGTTCACTGTTAAAATTGTGGCTTGAGTTAATGTTTTTTATTGCTGCTATTTTACTAAGCCCTGTATTGGAATAAACCTAATCATTTAAATGAAGTTTTCAGTGCAGTGTTGATATAGCCTTTTTAAGACATTGCCATGTCAAGTCAAACAGTACAGCACGAAATTCTGAGGAACAACATCAGAGGCAGGAAAGTTTTTGTAAAAAAAACAAAAACCCACACCTCATCTTCAGTGAGTAGAGGTTAAACCTTGAGCATTTTGCTTTTGCGGTGTGGATTTTTCTGAAATGTCAAAATAGTTTTTTGTGTTTTATATAGTTTTAAAAATTCAAGTTCATTTTTTTTGCCTCTTTGAAAAACCTCATTTATCACTCCTCTATTACACATTTTTCATTTGCAATAAAGCAAATGTCTGACTGAAATTTGTCAATATAATGTAACACAGGCAACATATCATAGCAATCCATGATCTTGCAAATCCTAATAATAATCTTAACACTGTCAGTGATCTGATGGCGGCTCACCCTTTTAGCCTGGACCGGCCTCCTCCTGCACGGACAGAGGTAGAGGAATGTAGTGCAGGCAGCGAAACAGCGGAAGGAGAACACTATTTCCACCACAGACATCAAGATGAGAGGCACCCACAGAATGATTGTGGTCGCCTGGTCAGCATAAAAAACACCAAAGCACATAACTCTGATAAATAAACTTCAAGTCAATGTCAAAACAGCCAGTGGTTAAATAATTGCATTCAACTTACATAGATACGGGTGGGGTCAAAGGGGCATTCGTATGTGATGCTGGAATTGCCGACATTACTACCAGTGTCCTTGCAGTGTGTTAGCAGGCCGTTCCCTTTACCAAGAATGGCTTTTACCATAGACACTGACAAGCCCAAGGTGGAGGCAGCTGCCAAGAGACCACCCAGGAAGCCGAAGACCAACAGGACCCACTGCTGCAAAGACAACATGATAACAAGATTAAAAAAAAATACTTAATCTAGTTTGTGAAAGACATTTTTCCCCATTAAGGATAACAAGCTTCTCTTTGTCAAGTAGAGGGAAGTAGGAAGAAATCACAGCTGGATCCACATTCTGAGAAAACACATCCAACATTTGAATGAATTTTCTATTTGCATGTATGCAGTTGTATCTATTTATAACACACACCATGCACTCTGTCAAAAACAAAGGGCAAGTTCTAACAGGAGCCAGAAAATGTCAGATGTGAGTGCTGAGTAGAAGAGGGAATGAGAGAGGAACTGTTATTTACCAGGATCCTGTTTTTCTTGTTTTTGGACAGGACAATGGCCATTATTCCAACAATAATTCCCTAAGAGACACAGGATGTGACATGTTCAGTAAAAAAAAAAAAGACAGATCATTTATCGCTGATAGATGACACAACATTACAAGTCAAAATAGGTCTATTTAAGGATTAAGGATTTAGATACGCGGACACAGTTCACAGGTATAGGCTGCTAACCAACCGGTTCCAGTTTGGTGAGGCAAAAACTATTTTAAAGCACTATCTGCTGATAGCTTTAGTAATTATATTCAAAGTAAATATCAAATTGCTTGTAAGCGCTTTATGAATTTGTCCTTACACTTACCACCAAGCCTGCCACAATGGCAATGACATTAGGGATGGCGAAGACCTTGGCGCGGGCCAGAGAGTGCACATTGATGTGCCTGAGCACAGCGCCGTGCACCAGTGCTCCAAGCAGAAAGTTGACATGGCCCACCAGCACCAGCCCCAGCCCCATCTTCATCAGGGCTTTGTTGTCCTTGAGGCTGGCACAGCATACTCCTAAAGGAAGCAGAAACATGTTATTTTTACCCCATAATCTTTATGATAAACAACAGTCTGTGTTGTCAGAGCGAAGCATGTGACTCTAATCCCATATTAGAGTATGTGAATACCAGCTGTGTGTCTGTATGTGTTGCTGACAGGAAATCATAGACAAAACAAGATGACATTACAGTACGCACATCAGTTTATTACCTGTGATCTGAACTACAGCACAAGCTGTGACTGTCTGTGCACTACACTGACAACTTGTGTGAGAGCTGACTTCGTTGCAGCGTTGTGGTTTCAGCAAAGCAAAAAGGAAGCGGGCCAGCGGTTAGCACACCATAGCAACACTTGAGAACAAGACAGTTACCACAATTATCTACGACCCCTGCAGAGGTGGCTGAAGATCTCATCCGCTGCGTGCAGCAAAATGCTGCAGCTATGGTGACAGCTGAGAGATGGGGTCTGAGGGGGATTGTGGTGCATCTCGTTCCCTCCTCGGAGGAAGAAGAAAGATGAAGCTCCCGCCCTTAAAGTCCATGTGAGCCCCTCTTGAATCAAACAAGACAAAGCTTTTGGGTGGGGTGTTCAAATATTCACCACCACGTTTACCTGGCCTGAGGGGTCAGGTAGAGACTGATATTGGCTCCTGGCCCTGTCTCATTCATTCATGCAGGTGGGTGGAAATACTTGCTGTGTTTTTGGTCATAATATTGTTCGCACACGTTGTCACGTATTGTCACAGTAGTGTGCAGAATCTAACAAACCCCTGTGATATTATACTTGTATTATTTACATATTTATGTAGTGAATGTATAAACATCAAACTCAGTATCTCTACATTTTCTGATTGTTACAAAAGGCCAGCGCCTCGCTTCCATTTTGATTGTTGATGTTTGATACTTTTGACTTTATTCAGGTTGATAATAATGATAGGATGTATAGTATGGGTCCCAAACTATAGTATGTCCCTATAACTGACCCTTAAGCAGCCCATAATTATGAGACCTAAGCAACGGCTACCCAAAACAGTTTCACTTTTATTCAGGTGAAACTCTTAATAAAATACTAAACCTGTGTAAGGCTAAATAACTCAGTTAGTTGGATAGGTTTTCACTGATATATATATATATATATATATATATATATATAAAAAAGCCACACACACAACGACAATACACTTTCAATTCAGTTCCATCAGTCCAACGCAGATAAAAATGTAGCCGAAAAATGTAGGTGGATGTTTCATTTCCTCCGTGCTCCGTTTACCACTGCGCAGACCACGCCTAAAAACTTAGTCACGCAACATACCTATGTACTCTGCCTTTTAATGAAAAATAAACAACATATAAGTTAACTTACCTAAGTGTACCATGGTGGATGTTATGTCCTCTCAGATCACATTAGTATAAAAGTTGTATTAAAGTCATTTCTGGCAGCTTCTAGACACTCGGTTGCCGGTTGATCCACTTCTTCCTCATACAGCCGCTCACCTGTACACAGACAGTCAACACCCGCCACCCACCTGTGCGGAAGCTCCGCCCCAATACCTTTAGAAACGTCACATGAAAAGTGTAGGAAAATAAATACACATATGCACACGCACGCAAAGGGTTCACCAAAGCAAATCCCATAATCAAATGGGACCAATATGATTTCTCAGTTTTATAATCTATTCTCTTCAGGCCTATAGATTCCTTAACATGGATGTTAATACACAAATGCTGTTTACTATGTCCTTGCTGCTCAGTCAGTGTAGAGTGTTATGATGATGAGTAAGAGGGTGGTGTTTGGAGCTGTTTTTTTTTTTTTTTTAACTTAGTTTATGTTCACCATCATAGATATGAGCTCCTCTGTTTTCTTGTTATCCTGTATTTATTATTATAAGATCCAAAAATGAAAAAAAAAAAATGTGACATGTACTGTGTAAAAAAATAAAATAATTTAAAACATTTTATCTTTAAAGATTTTAGCAACAGCACGATACCATAAAATGTTGCACCAGATTTGTTCATGAAGGACGTGAATTTCAGATTATTCGTTCTTCATTTTCTTTGACTTCCTTTCAGTGAATGTGTACTTACTGATGCTGTTACTGCAAATGATGAAGACCTCTACCTCTGCTGTCAAAGATGATAAATATTTGAATTATATTATATTATATCAGGAATGAGACAAAAAGACACAATTTCCTTACTATTTCGTTACTTGGAAATGCCTCCTGTATATGTGATACAGCATTTAAAGATAAAAGCATTTAAAAGCTGTTGTTAAGAGTGAAGATTTCAGAATCCCACCTGAACGCAGCACAGTTGCATGTCAGCTTTGTTCGCTTGATTGCCAGCACCTGTCCCTCCTGCCTCTGCACCTTATTAATGCCACACGTGTTGCAGGAGAGTGGTCGGTCCACTTTGCGATGGGGATCACTGGGCTGTTTCTTTGCATTTTTGTTGGCCATTTTATTGCTGTTCAGTCAGCAATAAAAGAGCAGGATGCCATGTTTCCCCGGAATTTTCCAGGATTTTCTGAAAACTTCATGCCTTTTCCGTTTGAACGAAACTTTGAGTTCACTCCTTATGACACCATCTTCAGCTCCTGGCGAACCAGGGCCCCTGACTTTCACATGCTTACTGAATTACCTCCCCTCATGAATGTTCCCAGGATACAGGTGTTTTGTGATGAATCTCAGCTAACTGTGCTGGTTGATAAGAGATCCAGTGGGGTCATGCTGACAGCAGAGGAGATACAGCTGGGTGATGGCTGCTATAGCAACAGAGAGCGACCGAACCAATTTGTCTTCGCTTATGGCATTGATAAGTGTGGAACTACACGTGTGGTAAGTTGAACAGATTCTTTTCAATTAACTTTATTTACATACATATTCTTCCACACTCTCTAAACCACACTCTGTCTTGCAGTTGCAGAACAGCCACTCAGGGTTCACGAACACCCTCTACTTGAATCTTAAAAAACCTCTCCCTAACTGGTGGCAAACTCCTTCCACAGTGCACATCTCCTGCATCCCAAAGAGGTGAGCCACCAAAGCATCTGCTAGCTGTCACAAGTAACCATGCTAAAGACAAACTGATGTCTTCTCAGGTCTTATGATAATCCAGGCTTCTTTGACTCGATGGCACCTTCTGAGAAAAGCAAGAGCTTTGACATCAAAGCCATGAATTGTGAGTAATGGCATGAGTCAGAAAGATGTTGTGAAGCTGTGTTTCATTCGTAGACACAAAGGCTTTTGTTCTCTTTCCTGCAGCATCGTGGACCAGCACAGCAGAGTCAAATCTCTATAAAAGAGGCGAGGTTGTCAATCTCCAGGTTTCTGCCAAAACCAGGCCTGATGAGCAGCTTTTCATCCAGTCCTGCTTTGTCTCCGCCTCCCCTGATCCTCAGACTAAACCTCGGCATGCCGTCATAATGAATAAAGGGTAAGCAGTCAGTCAGGTTTTCATCATCTCTGCACTGTTCAATCTAATTTTTAATTACTTGAAACACATTTTCTCTGTGCCAGGTGCACAGCCCCGATGGGTTCTCCTCATCCTGTCGTGCAGTTCATGGCCTCCAGCAGAGGGGATGTGGTTAATTTAGTTCTCAACACATCTTATCTAATATCTGAGGTTTTTTTTTTCTTTTTCTTTTTAATAAATTGTTTCTGAGCTGTTCAGCTGTATGACCTTATGAACTTTTTTTTTTTTTTTTTTTTTTTTTTTTCCCCCCCCCTTGAAGCTGTACATCCACTGTAGTGTGCTCATCTCAGACCAGGGTGTCACTTCTGGCTCCAAATCCTGCAACTACAATGTAATCCAGTCAAGGTACAGTGATGTTAAATTAATGGTAAATGCAGAAAACTGTATTTTGAGACTCAAATTACTTTTTTTTTTTTTTTTTTTTTGGAACTTGTCAGATGGGAAGATCTAAGTGGGGACGTCCAGGTGTGCGAGTGTTGTAGCTCAAAGTGTAAAGGCCTGTCAGTCAGACACTTTGCTGAAGGTCAGTGCTTTGTGTTTTATTTTAAGTACAATAATAAATGGTCTCTACCTTAGTTGTTCACTGATCATGTCATTTCAGATGCCAAGGCTACAGTCAGCACTGGTCCCTTAGTCATTGTGGAAAAAGACATTGAGATGAGCTCTAAGCCTGATGTCTCTGAACCACAAGAAACCGCCCCTGTTACCGACCCCATGCTGTCTGATGTTGCTGTGACGGGGGCCATGAGAAGCAAGTTCTCCTCTCCTCCACAGGATGTCGTAGTTGTGAGTCAGGACCCAGTTGCCAGATTGACCCTCTGGCTACCTGGACAGGCACTGGATACTGACCAGAGCAACGGTATCGGTTCTGGGTCTGAAGATTGTTTAAAGGCAAGCGACTTGGTATCAAATGACCTCCCTGTGCCACAACCTTCAACCACAGATCAGGAGTCTTATCTGAATCCACCCACAAACAAAATTGAAGGCCAACATTTAAATGAAGTAAAAAGTGACGCTTCTATGTGGGACCTAAATTTTCTTACACTGGTTGACGGGTGGCCGATTCTTCCACAACCCGACAGGGCAGCTGTTGTGGAGCAACCGCCAAGACGAAAGCGGTTTGGAAGATCTGGAGAGTTTGAAGTTCAAGTCGGCATCCCTCTGCCATCAGAGGTGACTGTTAATGACCTAAACCAGATTGAGTTTAACCAAATGGGAGATGAGCTGGCTCAAATGCAGGCAGATGCAGCTGTGATGCCCCAAGAAGGAACTAATGATATCCAACCAATAATTCGCTCAAAGCTCCAGTTTACCAAAGGCACGGATGGGTCGCAGACCCTGAGTTATGAGGAAGAAGCGATGAAGCAACAAGAGCGAAAAGGTGTGATCAGAAGATGTGGGATGGATTGGATTAAAAGAAAACAGGAGCCCGGGCAGAAGGGGCTGCGCTCGGCTTTCTTGGATTTCTTGAGGTACTCAAACGTTGAAATCTTATATTAATCTTTCCAGTTTCATTTCCTCCGTCAATGTACCCCATGCCTGTGAATGACTCATTTTTATTTTTCTTATCCTCAGGAGGATGGACAAAGCAGAATAACTGCATCTTCACAAGAATATTTTATCATTATAATATGAATAACTAAATAAACTTGTTGAGCAATGATCCAGTCTCTTTTATACAAATGTAATGCCAATCAAAGTTTCAAGAAACAAAGCAGGTTTTCATAAGTAATTCTCCCCCTTGTTCACAGTGTAGAGAAACCCTGTCCACGGTATGGTTTCAGTGGGAAAACCTTTTGTATTCCCACCCAGATGTCGCTGTGGGGAGCTGGGCTCTGTAGTTGGGACAGTACAGCGTGCGCTCTCCCTTTTACACCGCATGCTCAGTGTTTTTTTTTTTTTTTTTTTCCATCCCGAGTTTGACCCTGGCCACGGTTTCCTCCGCACCGCCACTCTCTATAAAGTGCCCATGCGTTCCTCACGCAGCCTCTTTCCCCGGCCACAAAACAACCGTGAGTGTCTAACTCACTGTTCTTGAAAAACTTAAAATAAAAATAATATAAAAAATATAAAATCCATAAAATCTTCATAAAAACAAGTACCTTAATACTTAAAGAAATACAAACGTTTAAAAAAAAATCGCAAAACATTAATTTAAAAAAATATATAAACAGGAGGCCTCGGGCTTAACCCGAAGTTGGCGTCTTTAAAGGAAGAAATCTACTTAAGAAGACCTTCTCTGTTTTTTTTTTTTTTCTTTTCTTAAATCGTGATTTTTTTTCCCCAGGTTTTACATTTTTCTCAAACGGCTGGATCAGAGAGCCAGCTGTCCACAGACCGCGTCTCTATTAGACCAGAATTGAAGCGCAGTCTGGACTCGAAATACAGTCCATATCGGCATTTCTCTGGCTTTTTGATTTTTTTGTTTTGTTTTTGTTTTTATCTTGAGGGAAGCTTTGCGTACGTTTATTTTGTCAAGTCCGAGATATGAACACAGCGACGGGGAGTTATCCGATGGCTTCTCTCTACGTTGGCGACCTGCACCCCGATATCACGGAGGCTATGCTGTATGAGAAATTCAGCCCAGCCGGACCGGTGCTCTCCATTCGGGTATGCCGAGACATGATCACCCGGCGCTCCCTGGGATACGCTTATGTCAACTTCTCACAACCTGCTGACGGTAAGGAACGAAACGTGGAGCGATGATGTCCGTGCACGGTGTGACCATGTTGCTCGCACGCCTCAGTGTATGCCGGTTTAAGAGGCAGAGAGCATGCATGCTTCAAGTGTTGACAATGTCACCATATGGTTTCAATGTCAGTCTCCAAACTGTCCACATAATCGCTTGCAAACTCCAGAAGACCCTTGCAATGAATAAAAAAAAACGTGGGCTTTCACTGAAATGACTGATCTAATGATGTGTTTTTGCAGATTGTTATAATGGGACAATCATGGCAGCTCTTCAGACTGGTTGGAGCAGTCGTTTGACCCATATAAGCGATGTCCCAGTTCTTGTATACTGCTGGAAATATATGTCACCACTGTTGTTAAAGACTGAAACCAAACGCAGAGTTTGAGTTATGCGTTAAACTCGCCGGAAAAGTCTTCATCAATCAGATCACTTCGTTTGGGAATGTAAACAACTTTTGTTGATCTTTCTTATTAAGCCCAGAATGACCCATTTCTGCTCCTATTTAAAGGGCCACTGAGTGAAACTAATTCCCATTACCCTCTGCTGCTATATTCACTGAAAGCAAGAAAAGGGACGAGCACAGCTGAACAATAACTCCTGCACCAGCCTGCTTGACAAGCCAGTGGTTGGATTAAACCCCACTTTATTTGTGAACTAGTTAGGGATCAGCTGAATCACACTGTTGATTCATGTGTTATTATATTATTATATATTATAACGGCTTAAGCTGCCTGTTGATTGTTAATCTATTAGGACCTGATGCCTAAACATGCCTTTTATGTAAATACTAATAAGTAACGGAAGTGTTAAGTGTCGTTATTGGAAACCTTTCCCAGCCGATGGTATCAAAGCATTGAGCAGTTGTAGCAGGTGTTGTGGCTGTCTTCAGAGGCCCGGTGCTAATGTTTACATTGTGTGGACTCTTTTGCGTGGTGTATCAACGTTAAACACCTGTCCCAACTTCTCTGTGCTGGAGTCGGTTACAACTGGCTCACCACCAGAACGGTGGTGTCATCATTCACTTGAGTAAATGTTAAAAGAGCCACGAGTGAGAAGACACCATTTGTTCTCGGAGGTGTAGACATGGTGGGGGGTAGGGAGGTGGAGGTTGTTGGGTATTTAAATGGTGTCGTCCAAACACGTGTCTGTGGTTCAATAGCTTGCTGCCTTTAAAATGCCACTAATAATTATTTGGTTTGTGAAAAGGAACGGTAACTGGTCAGTATGATGATTTAATTTAAAACATGTGGCAGTGGATAAGGTTGTTTACAGTCTTCACTGGATTTCTTCACATCTCATCTATATGTGTGAACACGAACGAGACCTGGTGTTGCTCATCTGAGCATTCTTGTTAAATGTGTCTCTTCCCCATCAATGGTAGAGAATGCTCTACTCACACTCCATGCCAGAACATACCTCTCAGGACCCCTCTCTAAATATAGAGCTTCTTTCTGAGCAGCCCAAAATTTGCCTGCACATAATGCTTTAGCTCTTAAATGACAGTGGTTAACAATGACAAGTAACTCAGCACATTTCACCTTTTACAACAATGACCATTTCACCATTCATCGCTCTAAATGACATTAGTTAATTTGTGAACTATCACCCTGTGTTTTCATAGATGGATTTGCCCTTTTTAAAATTAAGATTTCTCTCTGCGAACCTTCCAGAAGTCCACATGTTTGACAGTGATCGCACACCTTCTCTGAGTACACGGGTTGTGAAGTACAATTGCAAGCCAAACTGCTGATGCCAGCAGACGCAAGGCAGCTCCGTTTTGTTTACCAGACACTTTTAGCTGGAAAGCCTGGCCTCTGTGTGTGTATGAGTGTGTCTGTGTGTGTGTGTTACTGTGACTGAACAAAAGGATGTTTGCCATTTGTGCCCACATGGTTCATAAGAGCCTATGTGATAGTTAATGCAAAAGATGGAGGAAAAAAGATGATGCTTTGGAACAAATGAAAAACGAAAGACATTATTTCTTTAAACCACAGTTTTAGTCTGTGTCTATTGTCTGAGAGCAGCACTGCCACTGCAACTGGCTGTCGGTGGGACATGGCCCAGCAGCATGTGGTGAGGCAGGGAGGAGGGCCATGTGCTCCATGCGCTTGCCCACTGCAGCTGCCCACCACACTTGTCCCAGCTGCTTGTAGACAGCTCATCAGCCACATGGTCCGCTGCAGTGTCTTCACCATGTTGCCGTGTCTGGCAGCAGGGACAGCACAGGACGACAGACTGTTTTAATACACTTCACCATAGCCTCGTGTTACTTCTCTGGGAAAGTTATTAATGTAGCGCAGGTGTTTGTGGCTTAAAGGGGGTGTCCTCATTATAATCACTGTTGCACCATGTTATTGGTGGAATAGAAAAATAAATATTACGTATGACAGAAGCATGACATGTGGCATACTCATTAGTGACTCACGCTTCAACATAAACAAAACAATTACCCATGACCTTTCCCTCCACCTCTCTTCCAGCCGAGAGAGCCCTGGACACCATGAACTTTGATGTGGTGAAAGGGAAGCCCATCAGAATCATGTGGTCCCAAAGAGACCCCTCCCTCAGGAAGTCTGGAGTGGGCAACGTGTTCATCAAGAATCTTGACAAGTCCATTGACAACAAAGCCCTGTACGACACCTTCTCTGCCTTTGGCAACATCCTCTCCTGCAAGGTAGGTAATAAATGTCAGAGAGAGACTTTCAAACCAGAACGTTATTTTAATTGTGTATATATTCCCACTTTTAGAAAAACTGTTCTTGTTTGGGGATTTCACACACATAGAGCTTAAGTTAGGTGAAAAATGGAATAATATTCAAACTTAAAATATTCTTGTCATACACCATCTTTGATCCATGTGTCATCTGAAAACTAGTCACACTATACCTTTAAAAATAGCCAAATTTAACATAACGATTTACTAGATACAAGAAAGCAAGAAAGCGAATAAGCACAAAATGTCAAGCTATTCCTTTTAAGATTAAGGAACTTAGCCGCATTTAAGGTGATGGTGCCTTTTTTAAACTGCATGTTTATTCATGTCTTCTCATGCTCCAGGTGGTGTGTGACGAAAATGGCTCCAAGGGCTACGCTTTTGTCCATTTCGAAACGCAGGATGCTGCTGATCGTGCCATTGAGAAGATGAACGGCATGCTTCTGAATGACCGCAAGGTGTGAGTGTCTGATCGTCTATGAATACCACATATTCTGCTGTTTATTCTTGTTAAAGATCTGTTGAAATTTCCTGCTTGAACTACAGTGTTTGAAAAAAACAACAACTAGTGATTATGATGTTTGTCCAAATATAGAAGTTTACTAGGTGATGGTAACCATCTTATGTGGATCAGACTCATATAAACTGTGATATATTTTGTGCCTCGTGTATAAATCTGACTTGTGTGTTCTACACTTGTGTTGAGTGAACTGACTTTTCATGTCTTTTTCAGTTGGTGAGTTTGTGTGTGAATAATCTGACTAATAAGCTCATTCCTCACCACTGCCAGTAAGAAGATAACCTCTGAACTGATAGATAACAAACTAAAACCTCTTACTTATCTTTCCTACCAGATGCATTTTCTGTTGCATCATTTGCCCACTTGCTGGTCACCCGTCTTAGAGTGTTTGTGTGTGTGTGTGTATGACCACGCTTGTGTGTTTTAGTGATGGATCGAATGCAGGAATGCAATACTGGATGGCGGAAGGGGAGAGGTCATCATAGCAAGGTATATAAGATCATTTGGTCCTCCTCAGCTTTCCTTTGTACTGTGAGACTCTGTTCCTCCATCCCTCTCGATCCACCTCCTCATCAAGTTTTGGACCAAGAATTATGATGGTTGTCACTGTGTTGTCTAGCATGCCAACATATCTGCCTGCCTCTGGTGATATTAACAGCAGTTGAATGTTTTGGGTTTTTTTTTTATTGTTTACCCCAGGAATGATGAGTCACACGATGAAATATAGCCGTGAATTTGTCTTGTGAACGTTGTCCCAGTCTTTTTTGTAAACGAATGTACTCTCTTTTGCTTATCATGCTTGCGTGGTCAGGTCTGTGCGGAACTGTCTTTACCTGGAAACCCGGATAACCAGTGTTTTAGACTGGAAAGTGGAAGAAAGTCAAAAAGAGATGGAGCCTGGTTTGCTCTCTCAGCTGTGTCAGGACTGTTTTACAAGAGTGTGTTTCGCTGCTCTCCATCTATTTTCAGGTTTGTGGGTCGTTTCAAATCTCGCAAAGAACGGGAGGCTGAACTCGGCGCCAAAGCCAAAGAGTTTACCAATGTCTACATCAAGAACTTTGGGGATGATATGGACGACGATCGGCTGAAGGAGCTTTTTGACAAATACGGTAAACTAAGACTAGATCCATTCTATTACTCCAACCTCTAATTTTGTCTAGTTCTGCTGTTACATCCACTTTTTTTGGCCTTTGCAGGTAAAACACTCAGCGTGAAAGTGATGACAGACCCCACTGGCAAATCCAGAGGCTTCGGATTTGTTAGTTACGAGAAGCATGAGGACGCTAACAAGGTACTTTGGCTTCATGTAAATGCGTTAAGTGTATCTTTATCTCCTAGAAACTCCCTCTGATAATTTTGGCTTCATCAAAGGCTGTAGAGGACATGAATGGCACTGAACTCAACGGCAAGACTGTGTTTGTGGGCCGGGCGCAGAAGAAGATGGAGCGACAGGCAGAGCTGAAGAGGAAGTTTGAGCTGCTGAAACAAGAAAGGATCAGTCGTTATCAGGTCAGCAGAAACTAGGTCCTCAATCCAATCCACGTTATATTTTGATTTAGTTAAATTAATAAATCTACTGATTACTGATTTTCTTTCGTTGCAGGGTGTAAACCTTTACATTAAGAACCTGGATGACACCATAGATGATGAGAAACTGCGTAAGGAGTTCTCTCCATTCGGATCCATTACAAGTGCTAAGGTGAGTAAAATAAGTCCAGCTGTGCAATGCATCACCACTCCAGATGCAATAACATGCCATTGACAGTATTTATTTGTTTTAAGTTACTCAGACACAGTTGGTCTGTATTTTAGGTGATGCTTGAGGAAGGTCGCTCCAAAGGCTTTGGCTTCGTCTGCTTCTCCTCCCCCGAAGAGGCCACCAAGGCTGTGACTGAGATGAACGGACGTATCGTCGGCTCCAAACCCCTCTACGTGGCTCTCGCTCAGCGCAAAGAGGAGCGCAAGGCCCACCTCACCAACCAGTACATGCAGCGTATCGCTGGCATGAGGGCCATGCCGGCTAATGCCATCATTAATCAGTTCCAGCCCACCAGTGGCTACTTCATGCCAGCTGTGCCACAGGTGTGAGAGCTAAAGTCTGACATGATGGTGTACTTTAAAGTGGCTCTGATCTATATTTTTATGTTTAAAATGGATCATATAAATATTTGTAATGTACCACAACTTTACTGTTTTAGTTCAGTTTGACTAATGACTGTGTGTTAACATTTTTGAAGTCAGTGTTGTGGTTATATCTTGTTTCTGCTGCCTGCAGTTGGCCAAAATAATAGTTGCAGGTCGCAAGGACGTGATGTCAGTGGTTCAGGTATAACTTTTTAATGCCATTAAATGATACACTTCACTTTCTGGTGTCCAACAGGCCCAGAATAGGACTACATACTATGCACCAAATCAGCTGGCCCAAATGCGACCCAACCCCCGGTGGCAGCAACAAGGTGGTAGAGGTCAAGGTGAGCATGTTTCATTATTGGATGGCGTATCTGTAACACAATTTACTCAAACATCATCATTATGTTGTAATGGACCATTTTAAAATATATAAAATCTCAGCGCAATTATTTACGTACCCCATTCCATTGTTTCTGTCACTGCCAGGTGGTTTCCAGGGATTACCCAGCTCGCTGCGTCAGCCAGGACCACGTGCCAACCTGAGACACATGACCCCTACTAGCAGCACGCAGGGCCCACGAGGTGTGTTCACCATTAACAACTGGCCAGAATTATCACCATCAACTCACTGACTCTAGCTTTGGAATTTTATTGACGCTCTATTTCTTCTCCTTGCCGCTAGCAGCTGGCCAGGCCATGGCTCCTCGTCCCTCCATGGGAGTCCCAGGCCCCCGAGCCATGCCTCCTTACAAATATGCCACCGGTGTCCGTAACCCCAACCCCCAGGTGGTGCAACCGATTGCCTTACAGCAGGTATGAGCAAAAGACCAACCACATCATCTTATCTTTCAGTAAATGATTGCAAGTAATTTTTCTCAGTATGACCTTCACCTGTCCTTTCCAGGCCCAGCCAGCGGTGCACGTTCAGGGCCAGGAGCCTCTGACAGCCTCTATGCTGGCTGCAGCGCCCCCTCAGGAGCAGAAACAGATGCTGGGTAAGGCTGGTATTTCACAATAAATGGACTGTAATTCTTTTCAGTTTTCGCTAGGTTGATTTATTATTAATCACAATTTTTTTCAACAGGGGAGCGTCTTTTCCCATTGATTCAGGCCATGCATGCCAACCTGGCAGGAAAGATCACTGGCATGCTGCTGGAGATTGACAACTCTGAACTGCTCCATATGCTGGAGTCTCATGAATCTCTGCGTTCAAAGGTATTTTGCTAACTCTGTCATATTGTCACACTGAAATGTCTGTTATTCATATACTATGCTGTGTCATTACTGATGTTCGATGGTATCTTTGTACAGGTGGAAGAGGCCGTCGCTGTGCTGCAGGCCCATCAGGCAAAGAAAGATGCCACCCAAAAAGTGGGCAGCATGGCTACTACTGCTGCCGCTGCCACATCCTGAAGGCCGTGTGCTGCACTATATTGGTATGATAATCAGTCAAGCTGTTCGCACTTGTGGATTTGCTCAAACACACCTTTCCAAGTTTTGTGGCACTAATGAAAGGTCCTTGTGTCGTTTCAGGGCAAAGAAAAATGAGCAGAGATGGGAAGAGACACACTACACTGACTCCAAACACCAGAGTCCACCGAACAATTATGCAAAAATAAAAACTAAGAAAAAAAAAGGAAAATGTAATTTTGAAATATACTTGAACATTTTGAAAAATATTACAGTTCATAATTTTCTAGCTCTGTAATACTTTTAAACTGCATACCAAAAGTAATAATGCAAATGAATCTGAAGAGCCTTCATTTTGTGGCGAAGGAGAGAAACTTTTTTCTAGAAGGAAAAATGAGCCTTGTTCTTTTTCTTTGCTTGACATTTTTATGCTTGATTTGAAATGATGGACTCCTCCATCCTATCATGTTATCATGGGTGTGTGGTATTCTCAATAAAGGGATGACATATCAAGGTTACCACTCTTGTGTTATTTAATCCTTACATGTGACCTATTTTGTTCAGTTTCAAGAGTGTATGTGTGTTTCTGACAGATAACTCACTGAGACAGTGCTGCAGAGGAAACCAAATCAGGGCAAAGGGCAGAATAGTCAGGGCACTGCAGATGAAGCAAACGATACACTGCTAAACGTTGTGTTTTGTTTGCCTAAAGTGGCATCTTTCTTTGGACAGATGATTAACTCAAGCAACATCAGAAGAGGGAAAGAAAAAATTTAAGTTTGGGATTTTTGCACTCAAAACAGAAAGACTGGGAAAAGAGATATTGCCCTCGCAATAGAAATCCTATGGTAAAAATCATGTCATGACTTCAAGGTCTGACTTTTGCATGTTTAGATACTAAGTTCTAGAAATGCAAAATCTCTAATAGCACCTAATTTTGTAAATAATTCTAATGTGTTGTAATAAATAAAAATCTATAAATGTCAATTTTATGTTCAACCTGTCATTTTTACTTTGTTTTGTAAGCATAGCTTTTCTAAGTTAGGCACTTTGTTGTTATTTCTTCAGCAGAAATCAGTGGAACTGGAAAACGGAAAACTTGCAGGGAGCAAATGGAGGTAGAAACTGCCTCGGAGTTTGGATTTTTCAAGTTCCCAGAAAGTGCCCAAGTCTGCTGTGTCACACTGAGTACAGATAAAGGGGCAAACAGCACAAGCCCACTGTTAAGGAGGATGATGTAGAACTGGCTGATGACAATGTATCTCTCATAAGGCATGAATAATGGGTGAAATATTTTAGAACTTTACTGCAAAATAAAAAGACTTCTCTAACTTTTTTCTTGATTTCAGGTAAATAAAATATGGTACCACAATCTCATAAGGCTGTCAATCAATCTGGTCAATCAATCAATTACTTATTTTTTGTAACCCCTTTGACAAATAAAAATGTGTGCCCCTGAAAAAGACTTCAACCGAAACAGTTAAACAGTCATTCAGCCATCATTTTTTATTTGTCTTTATTTACACCTGTGCCTGTAAAGTGCTGAAATATAGATCTGCATCACTTGTGTGTTACATTAACTCTCATCCTCTCCAGTTACCATGTGTTTTGAGCCTCAGCAGAAATAAAAGTGCACCACACTTCCTTTGAAAGCTGCTTAATTTTGTTTTCTTAAAATTGTTCAAAAAAAAAAAAAAGAGATGCACCCATATTATTTTTGGAATATTACACAAGGAGAGAAACAGAAATGGTGGTAAATGACCTTTCTCGGTTACCGAAAAGCTTCTCTTTGGATTCTCTGTCAAATACAAAACCGTTCAATGTGTCTTTACAGAAAGTGTTGAAGTAGAGGCAAATCTGGGTGTGGAGGGTTTCCTCCGACAGGTGGCGCTAGTGCTTATGAGACAAGAGAGGCGGGCTTTAGTTCCGCTGCACCAATGAGGAGCTGCCGGGGTTAAGGGTGAAAGGTTAAATCCAATATGGCCGCTAATAAACGAGTGCTGTATGTTGGTGAGTTACTCTTATTTTACTACTAAAACACATTTAAACGATGTTGTTTGAGTAAGTCTAGCTAAGGTTCCGGACTTATTGCTATGGACGGATCAAGTATAACGGCCAAACAAGTGTAAAGTGGATATAACATGAGATACGACACAGAGTGAATGAGCCGACAAAGTAAATGTAGCTCCCTGTCGACTCAA
The DNA here is from genome assembly GCA_037833715.1 of Toxotes lorentzi. Taxonomy (NCBI): domain Eukaryota; kingdom Metazoa; phylum Chordata; class Actinopteri; family Toxotidae; genus Toxotes; species Toxotes lorentzi. The sequence goes on along the minus strand of JBBMJY010000009.1, from coordinate 15,606,334 downwards.
AACATGAAAACTATTTTAAACTTCGCCGAATGTAAATTTAAAATTATTTCCCCCACAGTATTTGTAAAGCGCATTGTGTCCGGTTATTTAATGAAATGAAAGAAAACTACAAATAACCATAAAATGTCCGGCATCCGTCAGTTCCCGGTTCTTGAACGCAACACGTAAACCCGCCTCGTTATCCACTTCACTTAATCTGCATATGAACTGATGCCTTTTCCTTTTTTAATGTGAACCATAACCATGTTCATCAGCACGGTGTGTCTCTCTCAGGTGGTCTGGCAGAGGAGGTGGACGAGAAGGTGTTACATGCAGCCTTTATCCCATTTGGAGACATCACAGACATCCAGATACCGTTAGACTATGAAACAGGTGAGAGGAGGAGTTTTACTCTGAAGGGTGATAACGACTGCAGCGTTTCTGTGTGGATAAGAAACACGTGAAGCTGAATTAATGGGCTCTATGTTCTGTTTGCAGAAAAGCACAGAGGATTTGCTTTCATTGAGTTTGAACTGGCAGAGGTACGTGGTGATCACAGTGCTGAAGTATTGATTACACAGTATGCAATATTCTAATATTAACCAATAAGTGAGAATATCCTCCGAAATAAAAGGGATCACATTTAAAGTTAGGATGATCAATCAAGGCACTTTTGAAATATACATTGTACACACCATAACTGAGCAAGGGAGTTTTAACTGCAGTTTGCAACACTCAGCAATCCAGCTGCTCAAACTGGGACTGAGGTTCAGTAGGAAGGCAGTTTAATGTAGTGCAGGCCCAGTTAATAATTCAGCATCAGCATCCTGTAGAAACTGATCCATTTGAATGTTGTCTTATTTAGAAAAAGTTAAGACTGACTGATAAATGCATTGTAAACATAGAGGGTCTTTCATGTTCTATAACTGTTCCGTGCCCTTTATCTTCTGTAGGATGCTGCAGCAGCTATTGATAACATGGTAAGTGTATCACATTTGTGCACACATGCCAGTGATGCTTTATTCCTGTCTCTCAGGCCTAGTTGTCTTTACCCTAAAGGTCTAAAAATAAGTTTCATGTTTTAGTTTTTTTTCTTTTTCTATATTAGAATGAGTCTGAGCTTTTTGGACGGACAGTCCGAGTCAACATCGCCAAGCCCATGAGAATCAAAGAAGGTTCTTCTCGACCAGGTGATTATTGAAAACCCACTCGGAGATGGCTTCACCTCCGCTGTAACTTAACTCCTAACTTAACTATCTTTGCTTTCCCTCAGTGTGGTCGGATGATGACTGGCTGAAGAAGTTCTCGGGGAAGACATCTGAGGAGGCTGAGGGGGAGGGAGCAGGTGGAGAAACAACCACCACGGCAACACAGGAGGTGAGATGGCTTTCTTTGTTGTGTTTTTGGGTCTGAGTTCAACCGTATTAAGATAGAAAGTCAAGTGTGATTTGTTTTTGCAGGCTGAGCCCCCAGCTAAAAAAGGCAGAGTTAATCCTCAGGTCTACATGGACATCAAGATCGGCAACAAGCCGGCAGGGAGACTACGCTTCCTCCTGCGAGCTGACATCGTTCCCATGACTGCAGGTCTGTACGGAGTTTCCTGAAGGACTTTAACCATCACGTCTTTGTCAAAACTGCACACTGTAGCAGCACATTCTCAGGTTTGCTTGTATAAAGAATTGAAAAAGATACCAAAGTAATCAGAACAGGTGTAAAATAGAAACCACAAGTACCCAATTAAAACACCTCCATTCAAGAATAAACATCAAGGCAAACATCAACACAAGTATCTTTTCTTACACCTTGTGTAGAGAACTTCCGCTGCTTGTGCACACATGAGAAAGGCTTCGGCTACAAGGGCAGCAGCTTCCACCGCGTCATCCCTCAGTTCATGTGCCAAGGAGGCGACTTCACCAACCACAATGGCACAGGTGGCAAATCCATCTATGGCCGCAAGTTTGATGATGAAAACTTTGTCCTCAAACACACCGCTCCAGGTGAGCCGTTTTATAATGAGCAGCCGTGGTGTTCGGTGAAATCTGTGAATGAGGTTCATGGTTTGTGTTTACAAGCAGATCCTGTGGGTAACAGGCCAAACCTTGTCTCTCACAGGGCAGCTCTCCATGGCCAACTCCGGGCCAAACACTAATGGCTCCCAGTTCTTCATCACCACTGACAAAACAGACTGGCTGGATGGCAAACACGTGGTGTTCGGAGAGCTGGTGGAGGGGATGGACGTGCTCCGTGCAATGGAGGTAAAGGTTAAAGGGGTTTATTTTAATGATGATGTCATTTTTAATCCTACAGCAAAATATGTATAAAGCTATTCTCATTCCTACTGTGTTATTAGCTGGCCACATGCAGTAATTGTGTGTGTATATATATATATATATATATATATATATATATATATATTATAGAATTGTATAATACATAGGTGCATGGTAGAAATTAAAAAGAAAAATGAGCAAAAGCTATTTTTAAGATCAAAAAATTGTGGACCTAAAGCTAAAAAATGAAATATAACTGTGATCACACTGCATGTGACTTAGTACTTGTGGTACTCTGTATAAAAGTTAGTTTTTTATCAGTCTTTTTTGTATTACAGTGTTAAAAGCCAAATATATTGTGAGAAGGACTTGTAGAATCCAAAGGGAGTCATATTCTGTTTTCTTCATCTTTTAACTGATTTCCTTTCTGCAGGCGCAGGGGACAAAAGATGGGAAGCCGAAGCAGAAAGTGATCATCTCAGACTGTGGAGAATACGTGTGAACGAAAAAAAAAAGTGTGCGCTTTACATTTCTGTGTGTATGCATGGAGGCCATGTATGTCTGAGAGCATGAGTGTGTTCATGGTCTTTTGTACTTTGAATCCACATCTTCTGTCATGTAAATATTTCAATAAACATCCTTTTTTTTTTTTTTTTTTTTTTACAAAGAAAATGCAGCTTGGTGTCTGTTACTTTTTATAAAATAAATATTACATTGTAATCAGGACTTGTTCGTTTACTCCTTTATTGTGGCATAACTATTAATAGGTTTAGGTAACAATCTATTATTAAGTTTTCTTATTTATCCCGCAAAAATCCACTTTTTTCAGTTCAGACAGTAGAATAGAGGCAGTTTTCAGTGGGATTATCCCAAAGGCTTGATAAAGAAATAATTACCAAACCTGTGGGTCGGGGAGGGGGCGCCGCACGGTTTCTTCACTGAATTGGTCAAACAGGTATTGGGTGGAGCGGAGCAGCCACACCTGATCGCTTGAGTGCTCAGAAAAAATGGCAGGCAAACGACTCCACCCCTCTCCGCTCCCGTCCCGTTGTGAAATCCACTCACTCTCGGCGAGGTTCATCCAGAGCCCGCTCCACCGCTGCGACACCGCTTTCGGACTGTAAGTACTCAAACTGATTCGTTATGCGTTGACTGTGATAGTAAAGCGAACTTGTTTTGGATCTGTCCGATGTTGAAAGATGTAGACGTGGGCTTTTTGGATACGCGCAAATGCGCACGAACCTGCAAATTTCGCTGTCGCTGGAAAAGTGAATTGCTGATCTGAGTAAGAGCTGTCTGATCACATCTCCGTACAGTGACGAGTTCAGAAGTTCTTGCCTACAAAACCGGAACAAAACACAGTTTTAACAAAAGATCAGATTAATGTTTGTGCTCATTTTCCACTTGTTTCTTTAATGTTTTTTGCCTTAAGAAATGTAAACTCGTGAATCGATATGTTTACGGCCCAGTTCCACCTCAGTTTGTGTGTTTGTTCTCTTGCCTTTTTTTCTCCATAACATATAGATAATTAGATTAGACAGTGTTTTCTCTTTGTTTTAGGCTGGCAGATACCTGAAGTTAGCCTGTGCCATTTCTGAAAAGAGCCTCCCCTGTCTTCCATCAACAGGAAGAGAAGACAGACTCTGAACAAACCTCGTCATGAACTGGGCATTCCTCCAGGGCCTCCTCAGCGGAGTGAACAGGTACTCCACAGCCTTCGGCCGAGTGTGGCTCTCTATTGTCTTCCTTTTCAGGGTCATGGTGTTTGTGGTGGCAGCAGAGAAGGTGTGGGGTGATGAGCAAAAAGACTTCACATGCAACACGGCTCAGCCCGGATGCCACAATGTCTGCTACGATCACTTCTTCCCCGTCTCCCACGTCCGGCTGTGGGCACTGCAGCTCATCTTTGTTACATGCCCCTCACTCTTGGTGGTGATGCATGTGGCCTACAGGGAGGACAGGGAACGGAAACACCGGCTCAAGTATGGCGAAAACTGCCACCGTCTCTATCAGAACACAGGCAAGAAGCGTGGAGGCCTGTGGTGGACCTACGTGCTCAGTTTAGTCGTCAAAATAGGTGTGGACGCCACCTTCGTCTGCCTCGTCTACTACATGTACGAGGGCTACGACTTCCCTTTGCTCATCAAGTGTGAGCAGAAGCCCTGTCCCAACACGGTGGACTGCTTCATCGCTCGGCCCACTGAGAAAAGAATCTTCACCCTTTTCATGGTGGTCACCAGCCTGGCCTGCATCCTGCTCTCAGTTTTTGAAATTCTCTACCTGGTTTGCAAACGCTGCCATGAATGTTTCTCCACAGTCCATCGCTCTCACCGAGTCATAACCAACAGAATTTCCAGTGGCAGCAACTTGATGGGGTCAAACACTCTAAAGATGGCAGGTAAAGTCACCCTGGAGACACCTGCACCTTCGTACAGTGTTGCCATTTCTTGAGAGACTGAAATTAAAGGCAAAGACTTTATGAAAAAGCAAAAACATGGGAAAAGAAAGATGCTTCTCCTTCCTCCACAGGCACTTCCTTAACAGAACTACAATGAACGGTGAACTACAAATCACCTACTTCCTGACTGTTTCCACAGTCAAAGGAGTTCTGGACTACAAGACGTATGTGTCAGTGTTGAGGAATGTGCTCACTGTTGTGGGTTTGGATCAGAGCATTTCCAGAGTATTTTTTTTTCAGATGAAGCTCTATAAATCTAACAAAGAAAAAAAAAAAGGCAAGGTCGTTTGATGCTGTGTCAGATTGAGCCTTCAGTTCAGTTTCATGAGTCACTCCATGGTTTGGAGAGTACTCTTTCACAAACATGTGGTTTTCTGTGTAAGTTTTTCCCTCTGCTCAGGCCCAGCCTCAGAATGTTTAGTTCAGACTGTACTGTGTCTTTTCCCTTCACTCACATCTCCTCGTATCTTGTTGTAAATGCTGTACTTGATATAATTTATCAAAAGGTTTCAAAGATTGTGCTGTTATGTATGTTACTGTTGGTATTTGTTGCCATGTTTCTGCGTTCAGGCAGTAAAGAGCAAGGAAATTGTGTTTTTGAAACACATTTGTTCATACTGTTTATGTTTATACTGTTGTTGTATATTTCACAGCATTGATGTGCAGAAAGGCTGCACAGTTGTTAATATTTTTCAATAAAAATAATCATTTTTATGTTGTTGTGATGAAAATGTGTTTTTTTTTAAATAAGATCAAAGAAGAGAGGGCCAGACAAGGCCGTGCATTCAGCAATAAATTCAGAACTATTACTGTAACTTTAATAAACAGTCACACAGTAGTATAGGTTAGCATAAGAAAAGTACTGAAGAACAATGTAAACCAACCACCTCTCTGTAAAAAAGGATCTGTTTGGCGGCTCGACAAAGATCTCCGGCTTCCTTTCTGCTGCCACTTTTTCAATGTGTTTCACAAAGCCCTCCCTCCCCTTTGTTGCTCTGTTGCTATGAGCGCTACCCTCCTTGTTTGGGTTGATTGGTACTTTGAGAGGGGCAGAGGAGGAGTCTCCCACCCCTCTGATTCATCCGTGCTGACGTGTGGAACCACCCAGCACTGGAATTTCTTGGTCCGTGCAGCCTCTGAATGGATGATTCCAGTATTTACACTGCAACAGGCCTCAACAGAGACTAAAAAGACATATTTTCATACTTACAGTCTCTCCTTGTCTGGATATTTCCAGTTTTACCCGCTGGGGTTTTGAGATATCTACTTCTGAGGCTTCTGCTGGCACCTCAGCATAGTGAAGCTGAATGCATTTTGTTAGCGCTGCTCAAAATAAAGACTCAAACAGCAAACGGTCTTTCCACAAACAACGATAGGATCTTGGACAAGCACATTAGTTAATGGTTTCCACTGGAACCATTAATATCTATTTCAGTAGACGGTACCTCAAATGAGAGCTGTTAACAAGCGAGGCCTGTGGATTATCACAGAAGCTAGGGCACTGTTTCAGGAAATCAATGTATTTGTTCACCTACGGTGTATGGGGCGGCAGCAGAAATACCACAGCCTTTTAATTCACAACCATTTTAATAAATTAAAATAATTTGTGTAATGTATTCGTTCTGAAAATGTAAATAAGGCCCTTTATGTGCAGTTCTCTTTGTCCAGCCTGACTGTGTGGCTTTGTTAATGAGACCCTCCCGTCTCATCCGGCGTATTATTTCTCCTCATTCCAGCTTTCTCTGCTCTGACACATTTCCTTCTTTTCATTGTACCAGATGTGAAAAGTAAAGTGTTCACCCTGTTGTGTTGCTCTGTCTTGTTGAGACTTGCTACTGGTAGAGGTTTAGTGACAGGGTGCATTCCTCCAGGTGTGTCCCGACAGACTGCCTGGACCAGTTGTTCATCCGGAGCTCCTTCACCCCTTAACGCACTTCTTGTCTACTGGACTGCTCTTAACATTACCAGCATAGATGTTGTGTTCACATGCTCACATGCTTTATGCCATGGATGACTTTCCTGAAAAGCGTCACTGCAACTGATACTTCTAAACCTTTGGAGTTAGATGCATTCAGCCTTTATTATAAAAAAAAGGTGTTTATTATTTGAAAACAGATGAAAACATGCATAGTGTTTTAGCCTGGTTCCAGACAACTGAATCACATCACCGTTCACAAGGTGAAAACAAAGCAGCAATTCAGCTTGATTATCAAGTTAGTTTTCAATCTATGCATCTGCCATCTGCTGTTATATCACACGCTTACAAATCACAGGTTTCATGTCTGAAGTTCTAAGAGATGTTTTGTTGCACTGAATTGTCTCCCAAGAAATTCTGGGCTTGGTTGGCAGCTGTTGCTGCTTTGGGCATAAAACATGCCCATTGAGATGTCATTGTAATCAGCAGTTCAAAAAGATCAGACCTGACTCAACTTGACTTGAGACTCGTGATTTAAGAACAAGTCTTTGCCCTTTAATATTATGTAAACACAGGATTCAGTTGTTCTGAATGCAATCTCCGGTTTGCAAGAACGGGCAAACTCTATCACAGTCACAGCATTTTAAACAAGCTGATATCTGATATTCCGCACAGCATCTAGGGGCTTAATTACATTTACAAACACTGCTGATAATGGGCCATTTTCCCTACAAAACAGAAACACAGCACTGCAGTTTGTCTTCAGAAATGTTAACTGCAAACTGAAAGAAAAATAAGTTTGGCTGCGGAGTGGATAGTAAAGCTGAGACAAAACTTGGAGCTTATGATCTGACAGAGAGGGTGCTGGTAGTTCATGAATTGTGACTGTTATCTGAGCAGGGCTTGGTTTTTTTTACAAAGAATAACAGGAAATACAACACGCCTTTCTGGCACTCCTGTGGGTGTTGCACGAAAAACGGCGGAAAAAATTGACAGTGCAGGAAACTGATGAAAGGAGAACAGGGAAGCAAATATTTTTCTAGTTACATGATGACAAATTTTCACTGTGACCTCGTGTCCACCTGCCACCTCACCTCTTTCAACAGCCTACTCGCCTCAGAACATCTCTGAAAAGTGTTGCCCAGCACCCCGCATACTTGCAACAAAAAGACGCTGAGGACGTGAACAGCAGCAAAAAAAACGCATTCAGTTTAGGGTGTGTCTCCCTCTTACCTATTGCCTACTCTGTGGTGTAGTCAAAAACAAGTTGAGACAATGAGACTGGAAACAAGGTACAAAAAAGGGTGGAGCCAAGCCTGTGGCCCCCAAACTTTCAGTTGCACAATCACATATTGTTCAGATGTTTGACCAGTTTAATCACTTCTGAGAAATGGGTACAGAGTTCTATAGTTGTCTGTAATACGAGTGGAGATGACAAACATCCATCCATTTGAATTTTCCCATTCATTGTGAAATAAAACTGTTGTCCTTCAGGGTCCGGCAGAGCCTCGCAAGGACCCTTGGTGGTCCCCATGTTTCCCACTATGGGCCTGAACCATATGTGGCCTCAGATCACCAAAGCTGTTACTGGTTCCCTGTTTCCAGACGTGACTGCCTTGATGTGCATAGACTAATCTCCAAATCTTATTCGGAGTACCTGGAGATGGTTACTGCGAACTGTCATATGTGATGGGCAAAAAAAAACCAAAAAAAAAAAACATTTGAATTGCCACCTAACACTGGCGCGTGAGAAGAAGAGAGAGAGGCAGAGAAAGGGAGGGAGGGACGAAGAGGAAAGAAAGGGGAACATCTGGGGCAGCTCCAGTCTTTCTTCTTTAACCCCACCTACAGGCGCATTTCTCAACTCTGCGCTCCTCTACCTGTGGAGCGGAGCTAAATCTGTGCGTTAAAGGACTAAAATGACATCGAAACAACAAGAAATCACGGGAAATATATTTAGTGACCTGTTCCTTTAAGTGATTATGGACTGGTACGTCTTTTGGTAAGTGAACGACGTTCTTTGATGAACTTTTCATGTGCCCGAGATGAGTTAAGCTTCGTGAATTTCTTTGGAAATTTGGAAACTAGTGATATTAAATCTGTTGGTTCCTTGGCTTTTACACAGCAGTATACGATTCGGTAGTTTTTCCACTGGTCGCGGTCCCTATGTCTGTAGAAAGCCAGACTTTCCACTAAAACAAATAACGCATACAATGTGTGCGTAAAAGAAGTTTTTTTTTTTTTTTTTTTTTGAGTCGGGAGACTCTTTCAGCTCAAATGCCAAATCTACTTGGAATACTGATAATGTTTATTTAAGTTTTATGAAATAATTATTTGCACAAAAGATATGAAGTGGACTTACAAGGTTTTCTAAATATATATAAACTCTGGGTGTGTTGATAACGTTCCAGTTTGTTTCCTTTATGAGCAGTTTGGCTCGAGGCCTTCTCCTTACTGTGTGTTAGTGTCTGGAGTTGTTGATTAAAGGTGGGGCCGATTAATGAGATCTTTGGGACTTGGGACTTTTTTTTTTTTTTACATTAAATAAGCATTGAAAGATAAATTACTGACTTCAAAAGTCATAATAAAAACGTTATTTGTCATTAAAGCCACCAGGAGTAAGTGAGACACAACTAACACTGATGTTCACAGTGAGTGAAAGCAGAAAATTCAACAATGAAAAAAAATAAATGTTCACCAGTTCTGCATTCTGCCTCATCCAGATTTGAAGATAAACTACTACCATCGAGAGGAGAATTCCAGAGAAGAGCTATTTGACGGCCAGCCAAGGACATGGACTGGAAGACCTTCCAAGCCCTCCTCAGTGGGGTGAACAAATACTCAACAGCGTTTGGGCGAGTATGGCTGTCTGTGGTGTTTGTGTTCAGAGTGATGGTATACGTGGTGGCAGCGGAGCGAGTGTGGGGCGACGAGCAGAAGGACTTTGACTGCAATACCAAGCAGCCTGGCTGCGCCAACGTCTGCTACGACCACTTCTTCCCCATCTCCCACATCCGCCTGTGGGCCTTGCAGCTCATCTTCGTCACATGCCCTTCCCTCATGGTGGTGATGCATGTGGCGTACCGTGACGACCGCGAGCGCAAGTACAAGGCCAAGCACGGCGAGAACGTCAAGCTGTACAACAACACGGGCAAGAAACACGGCGGCTTGTGGTGGACCTACCTGATCAGCCTCTTCGTAAAGACGGGCATCGAGATTTCCTTCCTTTACATCCTCCACCTAGTGTACGACAGCTTCTACCTGCCAAGGCTGGTAAAGTGTGAGGTGTCACCTTGCCCCAACCAGGTGGACTGCTACATTGGCCACCCCACAGAGAAGAAGGTCTTCACCTACTTCATGGTTGGAGCTTCGGCCCTCTGCATCGTCCTAAACATCTGTGAGATCATTTATCTAATCTGCAAACGCATTGCACGAATTGCAAACAAGATCAAGAGGCGCAATCGCAACATGGTCGTGCATCACGATGACTACAGCGACGACCCCTTTAACAACTCCCACCTGCCAATGTCCAGGCTGGACCTGAAAGAAAGGCCTCCATCCTTCAAGGCTTACAAGTCTCCATACAAGCCTTCAGCACTCAAACTTGAAGAGAAGATACGGGCCTCTGCTCCTAACCTGTCCATTACTTCATGATCAAAGCCGAAATCAGGCCAAAGATCAAGAGTTCAGCAGTGCTTGGACGAGAAACCAATGACAAACCTCAGAAACAGACTCAGAGCTATGAGCCAAACTACAGTGTATGTCAGACCCTGGAAGTTGAGTCATCAGTACTGGATTCATCCTGTGGGACCCCTGTGTCCACATCGAAGACTGGAGCATGTGAACTTTGGTTTCCAAGTCAACATTCACAATATTTACAAGTCAACTAGAGCCAAATTGATTTGTTAACGATGTGTGTGGTTCCTTTTTAAATATAATAAAGGTCTGTGTGCCTTGTCAGCTTCACAGCTTCACCCCTATTAGAACATTCCAGTAAAGTTTCACTGTCGTTTTTGTGATTGCAGTTATGACAGGAAGGAAAGGAGCCACTCTGCTGTACATAAGGAGTCAGGACACACCTGGCAGAGGTATTCACCCTCCCTGCCAGTGTGTACAGTGGTGTGTCTGGGTGTTACATGTTACATGTGCATTTGAGTGAATTTAATCTGAAATCACGGCTTCATGTCACCGTTTTGGTGTCCTGATGATCTCAAGTTTTTAAGTGTGATAAATGATTCTGTGTGTGGATACTCCCAAAGTCATAGAGTTATGGCTGAGTAATACTTGAAGGTGTGGAAACTGGCCCAAAATGACTTTTTTAAAATTGCATTTATTCTCTTGGATAAGATTCATTACGGCGACAAAATGCATATATCGTCGGTGTATTTCTCTATGTAAAACATCTGCAGGCATAAGCTTGCTCTCACATTCATGCTGCACAGCTACATGTTGTACATAGACTGCTCTGACATGCTCGTACACAGCCTCGCCTCAACCAAGACCACTGTTGATTTAAATAAGGCGAAAGGAATGCTGCTGTTTAATTCTGTGCTGGTAGAGCTGGAACACAGCGGAGGAGGTGGGAGGACGTTCGGACAAACAAATCGTTCATCGAACTGTTGCGTGAGTTTGTGAGTTGCTAATCGTCCACTGTGGACGTCAGGAAATGTATTTTCTGCACTTGTTGTTAATAATGTTTTTATAAAAAAAAGGTAAATAAATTAATTTAAAATGTATTCAACATCCAGTTCTAACAGTAAAGGATGCTTATTGATGCCTGTCTTCTTATTTTTATTCTTATTTCTTGAAAATGGTTTCCATTTGGGACAACAGATAGATCTCTAAAAATAAAACTAAATACTGTCTAAAGATAGTTTAACACACTTTTAATCCCATATTATCTGATCATTCTTTGTTAAGGGGATGAATATTTCCATTGCTGCTGACTCATTACTAAATTTCCTGCTCCGACCATTTCCAGGCCTGCGTGCCAGTGTTAGCCTTAAGTTATTCGAATTTGCTGTGAATCATCATGACAAGTTATTTTCCTGTTTTGCGTAGGATGTTTGTCTCTAAGTGTTTCAGGGCCCTAAGAACCAGTAAGAATCATTCAGTAAGAATCTCAGTCTTACTGTCAGACTTGACAGTCGGGTTTCTCTTTGTTTATTCGGAATCCTTTCCACAACGAGTTATGAAATCACTATGGAGCTTGTGAAAGATTAGCTCTCATTTTTTGTACCTTATATGGATAATGATGGCTTAAAGTCAATTTTTTTTGATGATGCAACATTTGTAAAACTGATGTTGACCCTATGAAGGGCAGATGTTACATAGGTTCAAGTAAGAAACAGCGTGAAGTGTCAGTCAAATTTCAGATTCAGATCCTGCAACTTCATTCAATATTGTAAATTTTAGATCAATGACACATTTCATGTATGAAATTGTTTTTATTTTTAAAACTCACAATCGAGTTGGATATGTACAGGCATTTAAAAATAAATACTTAAACATATTAAAGTAAAATTAGGGGAAAAAATGGAATCAGTGGAATACAGAGCACATCCACATTTTTTCACAAACCAGCACAATGCCCAAATTCATGATGATTTCCATAGATGCTCCCTAAACACATCATTATGTTGAAGACAGTGATCACAGCATACAGAGGATGATCAAAAAAATCTAAGTCTTTTCAGACATTAAGTTTATCCATACCTGGGCCAATTTTACTGGTTGATTTTTATTACTGCATAAACAAAGTCTGTGCTTCACTTTGGCTTACCCACTGCACAGAAAGTGATGTAAGCAAACTATTAAAAAAAAAACATAAATCAGGCTGACTTTACATAAGGCACTGTTCCAGCTTTGCTATCATGTAGTGAACATCTACTCATCTATTTTATTTTCAAACGGAGAGTTGGGTCAGTACCATATAAATATTAAAATAATATTCTCAGATCGCAGATGACAAACCAAACCAAACTTAAAATGGTGAGAGGTGCACATACAGAGGATGATGTTCTCCGCATTACATGGTACAGTTTGTGAAAAAGCCCAAGGTTTGGCTTTTGCCTACAGTTTGCAGGTGGCCTGCGCCACTTTGGAGCTGGTCTTTCTGTCGAGGCTTCGACAGATGAAAGCTCCGGCGGTCATCAGCTTGGAAAGGTCCACTCCCTGAGGTGAGGACAGAAAGTCAAAGGCTCAGACTTAAGCATTTCAGGACGTCGCTCACATTGTGCAAACTAATTCTAACTGCTAACTAAATTATGATGGAGTTCAGTCTCTTTGTTTGTCCACTAATGAAAGGAAAAGGTTTAGAAATACATTTATCTGAGAAAATAATTCACAACCCATAAGGATGATAGGTGTCTGTTAACTAAACAGACAAAACACCCCAATAACTCAGTTTTTCCCCTCATTTTTACAACACAAAATCTGTAATCTCTACTACAAAGGAACTAATATGCAGGGGAAGTCAAAGACAAACACATAGTGTAGCTTCTTACTGTTTGGATCCCAAGTCCATGCAACATATAGACAACATCTTCTGTAGCAACGTTCCCAGAAGCCCCCTGGGCATAAGGACAGCCGCCCAGCCCAGCTACTGACGAGTCTACCACACTGATTCCCATCTGCGAAACAAAGAGAATATGAGCCGGTCGAAGTTAACATGAATAACTAATCGGCTTCCTGTAAATTATACCATCTGATTTGTTCAAAAAAGGGAATCATGGATTGAAATAATAAGAACCACGCCTGACCTGTAAGGCTACAAGGATGTTAGCCAGGGCCTGGCCATATGTATCATGGCAGTGCACTGCCAGGGCACTGACTGGAACCTCTCTGCTCACCGCCTCCAACATTTGAGTCATGCTACCTGGAGTCCCCACCCCGATGGTGTCACCCAGGGAGATCTCATAGCAGCCCATTGAGTACAGACGCTTCGCTACCTGCAAGGTAGAGGTGAAGCTTGAGCTTGAGCGGTTATGTAGTTTTGTCAAAGGATGATAAACAGAGTTTTGACAGTTTACATGATCTAAACATGCACTAGGTGAGAACTCACATGTGCAACTTTTTCAGGTGCCACCTTGCCTTCATACGGGCATCCGAGAACACACGACACATATCTGTGACGACAGGAAATGCAGATCAGACTTGTGCAAGAGTCAAACTAAAACGATTTAATGGTTTGTTGACACTTAAGCGCAAGCCAGTATTCCTACCCTCTAACTGGCACAGCAGCCTCTTTAGCTGCTTTCATAACCACGTCAAAGCGCTGTAAACTCTCATCCACGGAACAGTTTATGTTCTTCTTGCTGAAAAGCTCGGACGCAGCGCCAAATATGGCTACCTCTGCAGCTCCTGCCTTCACCTGCGATGAGAGAGATCTAGATTTATTACCTACAATATAAGGAGCTGGATATAAAGTACATCTATGTAGCTGTAGAGAAAGTATGTTGGGATATAACGCTTGGCACTTACAGCAGCCTGGAAACCCTTGAGGTTGGGGGTAAGGACTGGATAAGACACTCCAGGTTTTCTACAGATCCCCTTCATCACCTCCACTTGGTCTGCCATCTGTCATTAAGTAGAAAAAAAACCCTGAAACCAATGAATTCCAAGGGAAACAAGCTTTCTTTCTTATACACAGCAGTTTCTGTACTGTTCTCAGTGGGGTGTGGGCAGCACTTAGCATATGAATTGCTCTGAGAGAACAGACTCACCTGTGGAACCCATTTTGGGGACACAAAGCTGGTGGCCTCAATGACCGACAGCCCGGACTCTGACAACAAGTCGATCAGATGAATTTTTGTTTCCGCTGGCACGATAGTCTGAGAGCAGGAACAGTTAAACAAGAAGAAGAAGAAGAAGAAGAAGAAGAACACTTCAAAACACTGACACAGGAGCATGACTGAGATTGTTCTGGTTACACAACCCATGACCTGTGCACCTGCTCTACCTCAGTACAACAATGATGGTTGTGATGACAGTTCTGACTGGTGTTAACATCAGACTGAGACATTTCCTACCATGTCATACAGATGCTGTGGAATTAAAAACTATTTTTTACTTAAAGTCACCTTTTCATTCTGAAGACCATCTCTGGGTCCCACCTCCACGATTTTCACCCTCTCTGGGAGAGCTTGACCTGCTCTTAAGCCAGCCTACACACAGACACACACAAACACATTTAACACAAAGGTAAAGTAGCTTTAACAATTAGAAACAGCCTGATGTGTAGGCAGCTAACAGCCGTAGAGGACGCTGACAGCTGCCTGACCAGCACCGCTGTCCAGGCGGCTGGACAAACGTCCACACTACAGCCTGCTGGACGCTAACACGCACACGAAGACTCACTGCTCTGACCTTTGCCGCGGAGCTGAACGCCAGGTACTGCTGACCCATAGCTGAACTTAAAGTGCTTCTGTTGACGAGCCTCATAATGGCCGCCATGACGGTCCACCCCACTCCCTGACGTCACTTCTTCCTCGGGACCAAAGGAAAGCGGCGGAGACCTCGCAGCTGATGAAAGCGTCGCAAGAGCTCCACCTACAGGCAGGAGATATGAAGTGAAAATTACTTTGGCTGTGCTTCACTCAAGATTGTGATTTAAATAAAACCCGAATAAAACCCCCACAAATACATCTAAAGCCCCTTAAATTTTAGATTCAAAGTATTTCTTTAAAACATTATGTTATTTCTGATTAATTAAGCTACAAGTTGACATTAAAAACGACCTTTATCAAGGGTTTAAAAATGAGAAATAACCCCACAAGAGGCATTTTTCATTCCAGACCTTATGACTTATCCTAGTAAGAAAAGCACAGATGTTAGCAGTAATTAATGAGGGCTCCATTCTCGTCAAGTTTCCAAAGTAAGCTGTGACAGTGTGAAACTAAGCCAAAATGAACAGTTCCAGGACCCTAAAGCCAAACAGCTAAACTGAGTTATTTACACGTGTGATTTTTCTTATTGTGACACATCAAAAAGTCACAAGTGGAAAAAGCCTATTGTCATCAGATCTAGATTGAAACATTATACCCAGCACTAGCACAGGATTTGTAAGTATGCCAAGCCCCTTGGTGCTTACCTAAATCCAGTCACAAAGAAGTGTGGCATCACCTTTTTCCAACTTCAAATCCCACTTCAAATCAGTGAGAAGAAGAGAAAAGGTACAGAAAGAAGAGAAAAGGTACAGAAAGCTTTTCATTTTAACAACCCAAATTGATATGATCATTTTGTGTTCATGTAGAGACCCATTCCTGTGGGAAAATGCAGCTTTCAATACAATGTTTTGGTTTCACACTTATGTGACACTGAGGACTGTAACATGCCTCACTATTTTTTTTGATGGTATAATGTTTTCAGGTTGTCTATCCATCTCATTCATGTGAAAGTGATATCTCAGGAATGCCTTAATTCTACTGTTGTTGTCCCCTACATTATTTACTTTTATACGATATGAATGCACCCTCCATTTATACTATAAAATTTTTTTGTTATAATAAAGGGAAATGTAAGCTTATTGTGGAGGAGGAAAACAGCTAGGGAAATGACCTACAGCAACATTTCTTTTGTGTAAGATGAGGATGAACAAGCCATATGCAAAATGTATAAAAATATCTTTAATGTGTCAAAAAGTAAAAAACAAAAAAACAAAACAAATATAAATTATAAAATAAATTATAATTGGCTTTATATCATAGTGCATATCATAATCAAACACAATTAGAAAAACCACTGCAACCATGAGACATGAAAAAAAAGAGTCTGCTCTTGACCTTCCCTACAGAGTAGGGAAATATAAAAGTCATCATTCTGTTCTTGTCACCTTGTCACTTTGTTTTGCTTAAACACCAGCTTTTATCAAAGCAGAGCGCCAGAAAGTACAAAGATGTTCTTCCATGCATATGAAAAAAAATCTCTTTGAAAGAGTTATCATATAACTATAATTGAAACAGAGGAAACACTGAATATGCATGCTTTGGATACGGCATATCTTTATGAAGTGTAACAAAAAGCATTCCATTCTCATTGAAAGTAAAGATTAACCAGTTGCATTTAACTAATAGACAACTAATACATCATAAATGTGTGTATTTACATTAGTGGATCGCTTATTTTATGCATAAATTCTCTTGCATTAACACACACACACACACACACACACACACACACAGAGAGTCAATATGCATGTATGCCTTTGCACATTCGCACACACACTCACACACACATGCACACACTTTGGTTCCATTTCACTGAAGCTCCTCATCACTGTCGTCCACTTGTTGGATGATGAGGTCGGCCCCCGAGTCTTCAGCCAGGTCGTCGTCATCGGTTACCAACCAGCTCCTTTTGGTGTCCCCCTCCTCCTCCCCGTCCACACCCAGTAAGAGGGCCGGCTCCTCGTTGGCCCCCTCTAGACTGTCCATGGGGATGTTGTCACAGCCCACTTCCTGGATGCACGCAGTGCACATGCGGTAGCGTCGTGTGCCCTCACACACCACGTGACCTGTCTCCTCTGTCACCTGACACTTACATTTCCTGCACACCAGCTTTCTGGCTTGATGGATCTGTGAAGCAAATTGTATAAGATCAAACAAAAACACATGAAATATTAATGTAAAGATGTTTAGTTCTGATCTGTTATATTACTGCTTGTGTTCCTGTAGTCGTGTGCTGAACACAGCATACAGAACTTGGTTTAGTTTGTAATTGTACATACTGTTGTACCTACTGTTTCAAAATGGCTGCGGAGGTGCTCCAGGCGAGTAAAGCGTTTATTGCAGGCCTGACAGGGGTAAGGCCTCTCCCCTGTGTGACAACGCAAGTGACGCTTCAGGTCGGCCTTCCTCTTCACCGTGTGGGTACAAAAGGGGCATTTGAAGCGCATAATAGGGTTGGTGTCTGCAAAGAGGAAGAGAAACTGTTTGCAGATTTTGCTTTTTTGTTTATTCCCCAGATATCACTTTCTACAGGCCTGGCATATTTTGAGGGTTACACTCATGCCACTCTGCTTTTGGTGAAGTATGTTATTCCTTTTCTCAATTCTCTAGAGGTAAATAAATTATTGATTCTCTATTTTATTGCCTAATGCACAACTCACCTTTATTAAAGTGTCCGATAACACCTACAATCGGTGGTAGAGTTGCATACAGCTCCTCTGCTTTCTCAGCCTTTTGAGTCCTTGCCTCCTGGATGTCCAAGTCTTCGTGCTGGTTGGAACGGGTGCTGTTGGGCGCTCTCCTCTTGGTTCCTCCTTTACCTCGCCGGCGCTCTGATCCAGGCAAGGTGTACAGAGGGTCCTGAGGGTCTTGCAGGTCATCTGCCTCTGCACTGAGCTCATTAGCGGGGCTGCTCGGGTTAGTCTTCATGGATGAGGCTGAAGCTTCCTGGTCTGGGTCCTTGCCCATAAAGCCAGACTGGGATCTGGAGTTGTCCCTGGTCCAGAGTGCAGGTGGTGGACTGACAGAGCAGGGGCCTTGCTGGGGCTGCTCTGACGTCTCTTCTCCTGCTCCACTGGTGAAGCTGCAGGTCTCGGACAAGCTGAGGCAGCGGTCACTGTCTTCATCTTTCACGCTGATGTCCAGGGAGGATTTGATGAAGTTCTTGCAATAGCTGATGACATTGTTCATCTGCAAGTAGCTGGCTGCAGACATCACCTCAATCACATTGTGACTGGAGAGGTCCAGCTGGCCAGAATAGATGAAATCCAGGATGACGGTGAAGGTCTCGGGGCTGAAGACGTCGAAAGTGGCGTTGACAGAGTCGGACAGCCCTTCGGGCCCCTGGGACAGCAGCATGCGGAAGTAGCCGCTGCTGGCGAACAAGACGTTGCGGTGGGCCCTGAAGAGCTGGCCCTCCACCAGCACACTGCAGTCACAGAAGAGCTCTTGGCGGCGCTGCTGGTTGAGCTGCTTCAGCAGGTTGCTCTGGTGAGCCACTGTGATGTCAGCGGTGTTGAACCACCTTTGAGGCTGCCTGCAGGAGACAACATGACAGCACTCTCACTGGCTCTGTATGCAGCACAGACTGAGTTGTTCTGCAAGAAAATGACACATCATGGACTCATGGACACTCATGACTGAAAATGAGAGACTTCATTCCATCTTGATTCTGAATTTACTAGAATCTAAATGTATGAGCCTGTATGCATGCATTATGTATAATTTGCACTCTACATATTAATGAGAGAAACGCTGGCTCCTGGGGTTTATTCCATGCTACACCTGACCCTTGTGACTGTCAGCCTACCTTGGTAAATGATTATGCCACAGACCCCAAACAGTAACTGCAGGTCAGATTAAGTAACACCCCATTGATTTAGTAACCATCCCCTGTCTTTTGTCCCTGCACTGGACCAGCACCAGCTCCGCAAATGGCCCGCCCCCCACAGGACTTCCTGCACTGTGATTGGCTGAACGAGTCTTCAATCAAAAATCTTCTTCTAATAGGCTACACCCGACTCCAGTCAGAGAGCATCGGGTGGCAAAACCCAGTAATCATTACCTGAGACAGGCTAAGGCGCGCATGAAATGTCTGATGTTACAAACACATCAGACTGGTGGGAAGTGAGAATAACACACTGCAACCGGACATTACATCCAAAGAAATAATAATAATAATAATAATAAAAATTCTACCGCAACCTAATTTGCAGAATAGTTCTTCTTCTTCTTCTATAGTAACCTATTGAGCCATCCTCGTGTAGACTCGGAATTACACGCATTCATTTTTAATTATGCGATGTTTTGCTGACAGGCTCCGCAGCGCCCGATAACCCACGGTGCAACGCCCGGCCGCAAGACTCGGTAGTGCTCCTCATGTCACACGAAACCAAGTCTAATATCTTCACGGAGCAATTCTCCGTTAATTCACACGCCAGTCGACCTACAAAACGACACGAGAGTACTGCAGTCCTGCGAGAGAAAAGCGGGCAGCGGCGCACCAGAGCAGCCCAGTCTGTCCTGGAGCGACGCCCACTTCAGGCTCCAGCCAGCACACAATAGAAAAATACACAAACCTCCAGCAACTGAGCATGCTGCGAGCTGATAATAAATATATGCAGATGGTATGTCACACGGGGGTTAAGATGTGCTAATACGCCCGTTTTCATCCTCAGGACCACCCCCACTTCTCGCCGGAGGTCCGGAGCGCGGCGAGCAGCGGGGAGGAATATGCCTGCTGCCCAAACCCAGCGACTCTTTCCCAGGCGTGAGGTGTCGGCAGGACCCGCTTACGCCCCACGCCGTTATACCCCTTGACAAAATCCATCGATACTCACTGGTGACTTGATTCACCCGGCGCCCGATAGAGTCTACTCGCCCCCAAGTCTGCCACCATATCCATTTTTAATTTCTTTTGCCTATATATTTTTTTCTCTGTGCTCTTTTTTTTTCTCGTCCAGGGTCCACAGTCAGGCACTTCCTGCTCAGCCCTAAAGACCGAAACCCGGTTAGAGCGAATGGAGCACTGTGCTGACGTGGGTGTTTATTAACTGGGTGCCCGAGGGTTCAAGGAGCCATTTAAAGCCCCAGTGCCCCGTTTAAATGTGCTGTATGAACCATACAACTACTCCAATACTGAACACCGAATTCTCCAGCCTTTAGAAATTGAAAATTATTTATCCAACATTTCTGGAGGGATTAATAGACGGTGAGTGATCCTCAAATTCTACTCATCTTATTATACTGGTAGATTTCTTTAATATACTATGGCATCACTATGACATTCCTAAAATAATCCACAGTGTCCATGTGTTGCTCACTAGTCTACTTCATAATATTTAAAGGTGAGAGCCACCTGGCTCTCCCATGGTTTTTGTCAAAGCTTTGTCTCATTAAAGTGTTGTGATTTCATTTCATCATGTAGTCGACACTGTAACAGATTTCATATTTCCCTTAAATACAGGTCATTTTACACCGCTTTCCCCAGTTTTATAATGGAGTAGAATTGTAGACTTTTGTGTCTTCAGTAAGAAAATTAATTTATTCTTTCATCGTTATGACTCACAGATCAATACATTTATAGAGAAAATATCCATTGTTAAATCAGACATAACACAAAGAAAACAGGAAGACATTTGTACACATCATCTGAAAGGTAAGGTAACTGTAAATGTAGACAACATGTAAAGCTCCTCCTGAGGTCTCATCATGTGTTTAAGCGATATGCAGAAATGAGGAAGCTGATGGTTGCTTTGGCCCGGTGATTTAGAAGAGGATTTATCAAGAGTTAACAACAGGCTGGAGCTGTATCAAGAGGCTGTGCTGTTGGAAAATCCAGTGGGGTTCATGGACTGCCAGCGCCACAGATCCTCACCTGTACGGAAACGGGTACAAAAACAACAATTTAAAAAAACATTAACACATTATGGGGATATATTTCAACAAGAAAAATCTTAAATAAAATAAATATATTTTAGGTTCAGATGAAATTAAACAGTAAATTTACACATTCTTTCCAGGTCAAATTCAGCCTTCCAGCCCAGCTCCTTCTCAGCCAGACCAGGGTCAGCATAGCAGGATGCGATATCTCCTCCCCTACGAGGGGCGATTTTGTATGAGATCTATAGAGAAGACATATTGTACAAGGGTTAAAAAAAACAAACAAAAAAAAACAAAAACAGAGTGGTTCAGCCTACATAAAAGGAAACCTAAATGGATCAGAGGCCATCTTCATAGTCACCGTCAGCTTGGCCACCCTTCAACTCAGAGGATGAACATGATGTAGTGAGGTCACTACACCGAGTCTCAATTACTCTCAGAGGATACAATACCTTGATCCTGAAATTGACTTGGGAGAAAAATCACTCACCTCTCTCCCTGATGCCTTCTCCATGGCTTTTACCATCTGGAGCACAGAGTAGCCCCTTCCTGTTCCAAGGTTGTAAACCTGCAGACATATACACAATGATGTAAAAATGCCAGAGCACCAGTAAATACCCCAAGTATGTGCACATGGGCAGAAAATGTCTTTTAAAATGTTTTTTTTTTGTTTTTTCTTAAATGTACCTTGCACCTGCAGTTGTCTTTCAGCTTCTTCAGAGCTGCTATGTGTCCCTTTGCCAGATCTACAACGTGAATATAATCTCTCACACCTAGCCAGAGAGAAGAGAAATCCGTGTTACATGACTCTGAGCCTTAATGAACAAGTACTATGACTGTTTACTTGTTATTAATTATAATATTTCAAACCACAATTAAATCCGTGCACTGCAGACAAAACGCATCTTTCATTACCTGTCCCGTCCGGTGTGTCATAATCATTCCCAAATACACTGAGGCACTTTCTTCTCCCAATGGCCACCTATGAGGACGATAAAGAAAGTAATGCAAATGATGTTGAATCATCTGACAGATCCAACTACAACACAGTGTGGAATATGAGTTCCCAAAGATCCCTCTGATGCAGCCATGTTCACCTACCTGGGCAACAAATGGCAGCAGATTGTTGGGGATACCCTGAGGGTCCTCTCCTATCAGGCCAGAGGAATGAGCACCAATTGGATTGAAATAACGCAGCAGCACTGCATTCCAGTCCTGCTCACACAGCAGCAACAATGAGACACTTTGTATTTGTGTATGTGTGTGAATATCTGTGAATACCTTTATACTTCCTAACCCATACCTTCTCTGCCTTACAGTGGTCCTTGATCATCTCCTCGATGAAGTACTTGGTCTTGCCGTAGGGGTTGGTGCAGCCACCTACGGGATGCTGCTCGTCAATGGGTAGGTGCTGGGGGTCTCCGTACACCGTGGCTGAGCTGCTGAAGACCAGATTGCGCACCTTGTAAGCCTGCATCACCTGGGATACATGCAGATGCACACAAACACGGCACACATGTACAGTCAACGGCCGGGGGCATAGCAGTCTACAGCACACACACATACATATTTAGGAGTAAGCATAAAGGCTGGGGTTGGCAGACAGAGTGAGCTCCACACATTCAAGGTTATGAAGGGCACTGTGTTAGAATTTAGCCAAGTGGATATCAAAAGAACACACACTCATGCACTCGGCACACAAAGATGATGAATAGAGCAAATACAGATCGGAGTAAAGACAGACTGAAGTCCAGATTTAATGCAGAACAGATGGAGACAGATGGATGGTCCAAACTGACCTCTAGCAGGTTCATGGAGGCGCTGAGGTTGACTCTGTAGTAGCGTAATGGCTGCTCCACTGACTCCCCGACGGCCTTCAGTCCAGCAAAGTGCATCACGGCACTGAAAGCATGCTGAAACACAGATAAGAAGGTACGTGTGACAAATGTGGGCAGGCTGGACTGTCTATGACTAATATGCAAATAAAAAACATGAAGTCATGGTACCAATTTTAAAAGCTATTTGTGAATGTACGGTGGCCACCAGGGACATTCTTCGGAAACCGCAGTGCGTACAAGCTAAGCATGGAATTGTTACTGTCCCATCAATTACTGGTGTATTTTTCTGAATACCCTGATTCACCAAAGACAAAATCCACCAGCATTTATTCACCAACATCTATTTCAGAGATGATTTCTGAATGCACATCTGTTAAGCTGAATGCACATGTTATTATTGTTTTTATACATGAAGATCACAGAGATTGGGCTGCAATTAACAGTTATTAATATTATCCATTTATTTTATAAATTGGGTTTTAGCTCTAATAAGATGAATAAATTAGCCGTATTAACGTTCTGACCTTTTTGAAGAGTTTTTCCAGGCCAGGTCGGTTCAGAAGGTCTAGTTCATGAAACTCAATGCTGGTGTCCAGAAGCTTCTCTATCCTTCGTATGCTTTCTGGCACATCCCCTTCTCCTCCATCCACAAAAGGAGGAAGCACACACATGCACAAGCACAGTAATATCAGATATGAGTATCACTTCACTAAACAAACACAGAAAAAGACAAAAGAAGTTCTTCATTAGTCCAGTAAGGGAGCTTACCTCTTACAGCGTTACTGAAGTCATCGACTACAACTGGCTGGAAGCCTGCTTCAATAAGCTCCACCACACAGTGACTCCCGATGTAGCCTGCTCCACCTGTGACCAGCACCTTCTCTGCCATTGTCTGGACCTGTCAAACACAACATACATTACTGGTTACCTCCATTACCTCCATTTAAAACTGGTGTGTTTACACCATCCCTGTTGCCAGGCTGTCATTGCTGCTTTGAGCAGAAGCAGAATGAATTGAGGACACACCTCAAGACCTGCTCTGCCAAAACAGGATATCATTTTGACTGAGCACCTGAGTGGTTTGTGAGGCTTAGCTGACGCATGTGTGACGTGCCCATATTGTCACACGTCAGCAGGTGCAACCCTTAACCTGTCTAACCTCGTAAAACAATTACAGTGCCAGCTGGTAACCGCTGCTTTTCATTGTTGTCATATTTTCTTATCTTTTGAGAGAGCACACACCTCATTTTCTTCTCTTTCTAGACTCTAAATAAGCTTAGAACTTAGTAAAGGGAAGCAAGTTTTTTGATTGTATTCCATTCAAAATTATTGTCATGAACACGGCACAGGCTAAGAATGAATGATGCTTGGGAACAGAGTTTCCTTTGGCAGACAGTCAAGGACATCTTCATGTCACCGAGGTTACATCCTTAACACTTTTCCAATGTGTTCATTACAGTTTTATTCTGTGTGTAGGCTTTCAAGAACAGACAATACAATGAAAACTAAATGATTAATATTTGTGTGTTACTTCAGCCTGTCACAAAACCCCATATAAGATGCTTTTCTTATATTATTGTTACAGTCTACCCACTGCATGTTTGTCAACTTCACTAAAAACCAAACAACTTAAGCCTAAAGCCTTACTTAGAGAGCAAAGGTACGAGCTTTTTTGACAAGCTGTCAAAATGACACTACATCGTAGACTAAAATAAACGATATCTTAAAAACATACTCACTAAATTTCCCGGTTAGAGTGTAAATGGTCGGTTCTGGTAGAGTCTCTTGGAAAAACTGGTAAGGAGAATGTGGGAAAGTGTGTACGGAGAGAACGAGAATCTATCTGTCAGCTCATTTAGTTAAGTTTCTCCTCTCCTTTGGGTAACTCTTTACTTCCTGTAAAACGTGGAACGGAGTCAAGTGGATGATTGAGGCACAACTTCCTGTACGTATTCTTTCAAAATAAGACAGTAACCAGTTCATGAATTCGTACCACAACATCAAATTCGCTTTAATTTTAAGTTTAACCTAAATTAAATGCTCAGTTGCTCGTGTGGCGCCATCTGAACACCCAGATAAACGCCTTAATTTGTTATTATTAGTTTTTTTTAGTTTTTATTTTGAAGAATAAAACGGATTCACACTATGCATTATCGAAAGCTTCACGGTCCTCTAACGTCCCTGCCGTGCTACGTGATCGGCTCACATGCTGTGACGCCAGGCAGCGCTTTGGTGAAGCCACGCCTTTGGCCATTCACACAGGGAGCTGATTGTGCTGAGCATCCACCTCTGTGTACAATCTGACGCACACCGGATGGCAAAGGAAAAGTGCCACGTTACTTAAAAAAGACATGGAAGATCAGTCCACCTGACCTATCTTACACAGCATCCATACAGTGTGTGTGTGTGTGTGTGTGTGTGTGTGTGTGTGTGTGTGTGTGTGCATTCAGACAGGCACATACAGTAGATATATGTAAGCAAATACCATGAAGTGATACTTGAAATAGGAATAATGATTTATTTATTTATTATTATTAATGATTTCATAAGGGGCAGGTAAAAGAACTGTGCCCTCCACCCCAACCCTTGTGGCAATGTGGCAAATAATGATTGTCACATGGATACTAGGCCATGCAGAACATATGCACATGCAAATCTCAAATTAGCATTATTACTTAATTGGTAAATGGTGTCCAAGACTTCTGTCTTTCTGAGAACACTCACTGACACAATGTATTCGCTAACCCATTACCCTAACCTTAACCCTCAAAGTTTTAACCCTCAAACAGCCATTTAAAGTTGTTAGGACCAACCATGTCCTTACTTTCCCAAAATGACCTCACTGCGTAAGGTTTATGGTCCTCACAAAGACAGAAGTACAAGTACACACACGGATACTACTACAATCACTCATTTTTTGTTTTATTCCCATTTTTGGGAAACAATAACCTCATATTTAATATAACGTATTATTGTAAGCTTTTCCTCATTTAAAGTTGATTGCTTCTTTTTGCACACTCTACCTTTTCCATTTGTAAACAAATGAACAGAAATGATCATAAAATGTTTCTAAACCTGCAGGAATTTCGCACTACTCCTCTAGATAGAAAGCCTATAAAATAAAGCTGTATTTTCTACTAACTTCAGATCTTTGTATACTTTATGATTCATATTAAACATGTATTAAGATCAGTATGTCCATATAAGCAGTTTCTGTTTTCTGTTAGAATTGTATGAAGTGCAGATTGAGCAGGATTCTTTTATATCCTGTGCCATTTCTGAAGCCTGTTTGCCAGTCCTGCCCTCTGCAGAGGCACTGGCACATGAAGAAAGGCAGCAGAACTGGGAGGAAAGAAAGATGAGACGAGTCGGATACCTGAGAGATGAAATTTGCTCGCTCCCTTCCCTCCAAATACCGCCTCTTTGTTAGAAAGGACTTGGAGCTGATGAAGAAATCTCAAGGAGGAAAACAACACGGCAAAATAATTCAGCAGGGGGACATGGTAATAATAAAAAAAACAATCCAACCATTCAGAAGAGGACAGAAGAGAGGGGACAGAAGGAAACATTTAAAACTCAGAGGAGGAAAACATGTGACTATTTGATAGAGAACAGCAGGAAACCAGGACTGCCATCTCTCTTATAAATGTGGTTCAGTTTGTAACCATTTTCAGATCACTTTGGGTCAACTGTGCCTTCACGTTCTTTCTGCAGAATTTGTGGTGGACTTTGTGTGCTGATGCAGGTCAGCAGCATGGCACCGCTTTGCTTGTGTGTCTGTTTATATGTGGTTGTATGGCTCCACACATCCCTCGGGCTGCCACCCCAGCACCGTGGTTGGCTCCGGCTGTGGGAGGAGGGTGAGGGTTGCAGGGAGTGTAACCAGTACCTCTGCCCCCCCGTGCCTGACAATTGCCCTGCAGGCAGGGTGCAGGACATCTGTGGGTGCTGTGAGCAGTGCGGCAATGTAGAAGGGCAGCAGTGTGACCCGGATGGGGCTCAGAAGTTCTATGGCCGCTGTGGTGAGGGCCTGGTGTGCCAGAGGAAAATACGAAAAAGGGAACACAGTGCTGAACCAGAGCCTACATGTGTGTGCCAGGATAAGGGATCTGTGTGTGGTTCAGATGGATGGACTTACCCAAATATTTGCCAGTTGAGAGAGGCTGCCAGCCGCCAAAACACAACCCTGAAGCTCACCGGGAGAGGACCCTGCTACTCCGGTTATTACACTTCTTTCTTACATGTGTTGTCAGTCCAGGAAACTAAAACAGTTTTAAGATTTCATTGCATGTGTTTAGTTTCCTTGGTAGGGGACAACTTTAAGGGCCTTGGTATTGAACCTTGGGGTACTCCTTTCCCTTTGCCGTAGCTCCTCGTATCCTTCAAGGCCCCAGAAACCTGTCCAACTACACAGGGAATGACATTGTGTTTGCCTGTGAGGTTTCAGCCTACCCTCTTCCAAACCTGAACTGGAAGAAGGTGGGGAGCGACAACTTCCTTCCAGGGGATGATCCTCACATTTCTGTCCAGGTTTGAAGATAACTTAAATTGCTATATAGCACTGACCATTTTAATAAGCATGCATACATTATTTTAACCATGTCCTGTTGGATCTTTTAGTTTTAATTCAAGAGATCCTTTGTCACAGTTTGCTTTGGATTAAATGAGTATTCCACTGATTTTATGCATAAAGTTCACTTTATGTATAGTGTATAGTTGTATAATGTTGTGTGGCTCTGGTGTGAACTTTCCAAAGTCTGATTAAAAAAATGATGATAAAAATCACTATTGAGTTGCAGTATGGGGAATGTAGGCTCCAGTGTTTTTAGATACCCATACTAAAAGTCAGGATATCTTGGCTGCTGCGGCTTTGATTTTAACTACACTGTCATTAATCTGTCTCTTTAATCTGTTTCTTATGAGACCCCCTGACAAAGAAAAACAAAATTCCAATTAACGGCAATTAATCATATATTTAATCACTTCCCAAATAAGTGTTTCTTCTTTAGTGGAAGTGTATTAACAAATGAGATGAAGCAGTGGTAACAAAATAAATTTGAATAGATTTATATCATCTGTCAAGATTTAATCCTTTTATTTCTCAGGCTCGAGGAGGCCCACAGCGCTACACTGTCTCCACCTGGCTTCAGATCCAGGGCCTCCTCATCTCTGATGCAGGGTTCTACTCGTGCATCTCCCGCAATACTTTGGGAGAAACATCTGCTTCAGCACAGCTCACAGTGCTGAGACAAGGTGAGTCACCTTGTCGACTGTAGCAACTGATCTTTGAGCTAAAGCAGTTGAATGAGAGGCAAACTCATTATTTTGAACAACTGTTTATTCACATAAGTTTATTCACTTACTCGAAATTTTTCTTATCTACTCCCCAGTGGTGAAGGTGATGAAGGGCCATGAAGAAGAGGTAGAAGAACACTTTGATCATTTAGAGGAAGGCAGTGGTGATGGACAGCTGGCATCTGGAGATTACCTGGCATTCACATAAGTCAGTTTAGAGCAGACCACAAGGAGTCCTCAGAAAAAAAATTCGGATTTGGTTGAACAAATTAAAAAATGAAAGAGCATGGTGTTTGTCAGTCACAGCTAAGATAAATAACTAATTAAGCATCACATCTGCTTATATTTGCTTTTTAACTGTATCATGGCACACAAATAAATCACTCCTGTTATTTGCTGTGTAGCATTCTTTAACTTGTAATTACCCAAATCCTATTTACACATACATCTGCCCATTTAAACGGGCACAAAAATGTAAAAAAATAAAAAATAAAATTGGATGTTGTTTCAAATTTCAAAACAAGTGGACACCATATCCCAAAAGCGCAGCAACAAGAGTAACAGCTGATCTTCATAACATTAAATCTGATTATGAGACATTACTGATATCAATAACTGTTACTAACATGGATACAAGTCACCCCTAAAGTCCACTCCACCCAGCAAACACAGGGTACAACATTTTCATTGCCTGACAAAAAAAAAAAAAGACTGATGGATGGAGCGAGAGAGGGTGTGACCATCCGCAGGGTCTCCATCTGATTCTCTTCATCTCTCTCCACCTGAGTGCCAGTTAATCCTCCCCTCATCCCCCGACTCCCAGCTGGATACACCGGCTCCTTCTGAATGGCAAGCTGCATTAACGCAGAGGAACTTTCCCCCGCTGTCTGTTAGTCAAAGCTGATTGGAGATTACAGGCCCGCGGCGAAAACACAGCCCTCCATCTCATCTCACTTTTCCACCCTTTTCTCTCCTTTATCTCTCCTTCTTCTTCATTTCTTTATCTTCTTAATCCCAACTCTCCTCTTTTTCAATGTCATCAACTTTCACTTGCCACAACATTTCTGCCCCTATTCAGTGCTCTTTTTGACAGCTGAATGACAAGAAAGATGAAGAGGAGGAAGGAGAGGAGGAGGCGTGGGGGGAGAAAAAAAAGCTTCCCCTCCTGAGTGGAGCCAGAATGATGTCATGGGGGCATTTGTCCTCCTGGTGTGGAGGCTTCCCTTCCTCTGCTAATTACCTTGTACAAACTCGAATCTGATATGGCGGATATGAGGCCCAAATACAATTATTGTGGGCTAACAAAGAGATATTGAGATTCAGGGAATGAGGGAGAGACTGCAAGTGAGATAGAGGGGAAGGCACGCGCACTGCCATGCATGCACACACACATATAGCGACCACGTGTACGCGCACACGCTCGCATACCCACCCACACACACACAAACACAACCACTTGTCCTTCCCCTCCATTCCCTCAGATAGGCTAATGTTATTACTGGGGTAATTATCCTCATTAGTGCCAGCAGCTGTAGAGAGCCCATTGCTTGCTGTTCAAACTCCACCCCAAACCTTTCTGTCTTCCCATCCCTTTTGTATTCCCTAGATCTCATTTAAAGACTTTGTCTCCATCCTTTGCATGCTAGGTGGAGGCAGTTTTATAAAAATAGAGGCCATCAAATATTTAATAAGCCAGAGTTACCCCTGTTTTCCGACCTGTTAGAGTCAGTTTTTAGACATGTAATGTTGTGCAGCACTGCTCTTATTCAACAGGATCTGAGAGCAGCATCAGAGGACTAACCATGTGTGCAAAATCAGGGACATGGCTGTAAATAAATAATTCAAGAGCACAATGGTTAGAAAAAGTTCATAATCTGCTGTCGTAAGACAAGAAAACAAACTTGTCAATTTGATGTAAATTGCACCAGTATCAGTTTTTCCATCTGTCATGTGTGCTTTCCAGGTTGTCTGGGTTGAACAACTGAACACAAGATGGCACTGTTTAGTCAGATAACCACCTCATGCTCCACTTCACTGACTGTGCTTTTACAGCTAAATGATCTTCTGACATTACTCTCGCCTCTCATCTGTTGAATATTTCACTTTTTACATCCCTCTAAAAAAACAAGCCATTCTTCACAAAAGAAGATCAGCTGTTATTTTGCCTTCCTCCTCGGATGCTATGACACTTTTCACGCTATGAAAAATGGGGATTAATAATATTTGTATAACTAAATGTACTGCCTGTCTACTTGCTTGGTGTTTATGTGAAAGGACCCTGAAAACAATTCCCTTCATGGTTTTTAACTTTATGCTCTGTCTGCATCTTTACACACATATTAAGGTCTCACAACTGAAACAGGCAGCTTTACACAGCATCCCCCCCGCTCTGTGAGATTGCCTTTTGTTTTATTGCCAGGGGCTGATGCGGACAGTAGGTAACCTGTATACTGCTAAGCCCCGCATCAGGCACTAAATGTCATGCATAGCCTGCTTTTATTGGCTGATCTGGCCTGTTGTGCCTTTCTCCTTTTCCTGGAAGCCATTGTTAAAGAGCTGGTTGTTAATGCTGCTGACCAGATGGGCTCCTTCTCCCTGCAGGTCTGACTGAGGGTGTTTACCATGCACTGGGCTGTGGATAACAGGTGAGACCGCTGCTGGCTTGTCAACCAATCAGAGCACAGCAGATGTCTGGCCTCTGCCTGTAAACCTTTATGTGGCATTTGGGATCGTATGGAAGTGGGTTTGGTAATGACGGTGAATCAAAGTGAATTCTGGTTTATGTGTTTTTTACATGTGACTATTATCTGAGATGGTCGTAAAAGAGATAACAAAAAGCTGTCTCCCTGCTCAGCCCACCGAGCCCCATATACTGGATAATTCTTTGCAATCAGAACTTGGGTTAAATAAAGCTCTGGTATCTTTTTGTATATCTTATATTTCAGGCAACAAATCACGCAGCCATTTAATTTTCCCTTCATAAAGTTCAGACATCATTTCCAGAAATGTGCCCTCATCCCTTGTGTGACAAAATGTTTCCAGCATTAGCTGGGCAAACAGTGAACATTCCTTTCCCTTTCCAATGCAGGCCATCTTGAATTACAGCAATTTGGTATCATGGCAACAGAAAAGGTAAGGCCGGGCCTGGGATTGTTGATGAGTAGTCTTTTAAAGCTTTGAATCAATCTGCCATAATGGATGACCTGTGTCTAGCGTGCATGTATGGATTAGTTTGGCTGGAGCACCTGTTCCTGTTCTGTCAACAGCAGATCAGGTTACTGGCTACACATTCACCTGGCTGACACAACTTCCTGTGATTGACAAAACATAGGCTTTTGTTCCCTGCTGCCTTTAAAATATTGAGGTTGAATTTACTTGAATACTTTCATCAGTCTGTCATAACAACCCTGTGCCTGTAAAATAATTGGGATACATTTCTAAATTATATGTGGAAGAACTTTAGGATCAATAAGATATACAATAAAAAGCAGATAGTGCTCTCATTATACAAAAAAAAAAAAAAAAATTGGTACAACACATCATATTTCCACACACAGTTGCCTAATGTCTGTTTTTTGATTTTATGATCTTATCCTAACGAGGCCTCTCAGGTTGATTACGGAGTTAAGCTGCCACCACGGCCCAGTGAAGCGAGGCTGAGGCTGAGCTTAACATCTTTCCAAGGACAGCTTGTATCTGACATCAGATCTGAACAGGGAGACCAGGCTCAGTCAAGAATGGGAAGAACAGTCTCTCTGAACTTTGCTCCTGAGTATTGAGATTTAAAGATTATATTATTTTCCAAGTATTTCCCTCTGATTTCTAGTCAGCAATTGTGTATTATGGTTATCTGTTAGGAGGCTTGTGATATTTTAAGGAGAACTGGGAAATTAGAGCAGCTGACTGGAAATCAAGCATATCTTCCTCAAACTAGACAGGGCAGATATCTCCTCTCAGATTCTCAGAGCACAATATGAGAAAATATCCCTTTATATTCTTTGTATCTATATTCAGGATTAAAACCTCAGGAAGCTGACCATTCCTAAGTATTCAGCCAGCTCCAGTATATGCTCATGTGTAACCATTAACTGGGGTTCAAACAAACGTCACCTAGCTTTTAGAGGTAAACCTTTAACATAAACTTTGCAAAGGAGTCCAGAAAGGGAAATACACACTGCTTTCATCCAGCTGGAGTAAAGTCTGCTCATATCCGGCCTTAAACTGGTGCGGACTGACTGCTACTCCGTATTCACTATCATCGTTATTATTCCCCTAATGATGAAACGATTAGCTAGCAACCTTTATGCTAACCACAAAGCTGGACGGGTGATGGATGGGCTACGTGATAGACTCAGGAGGTTGGTTGGGGAGGCTTTGTCCTGGATCTCTGACACCTTCTATCTTGTGATCCATACAGCCCCCCAGTGCCTCCATCAGTTATCCCCACCAGCTGCCTCTGACCCCTCATCATAGCCTTGCCTCTGCTTGCCATGTGCTGGGAGTCAAAGGGTTCCCACCTATCGCTCATCCAAATAGAACCCCACCATCTCCTGCCCCACGCAGTAAATCACAATCAATCGCTTGGCAGACAGAGATGGATTAGGACATCCACGACCCTGTACCTTTCAGGGAGGCCCCCGCCCTCCAAAGGGCTGCTGTCACTGACAAATAATAGAGGTGATTCTTGGGGGAGTGAGCGGGTCAAGTCTGCCACCCCTAGAAGGAAGTTATCACAAAGCAATGGAGGGAAATTCTTTTCTCTTCAGGAACAACAGCCACAATGTCGCAACAGCATGTCTGACAGAAGGGCGTGTGGTAGAAAAAGGTTTGCTTTGATGCTAAAAAAAAAAAGACTTTATAATAAAATCTAAATTTAATTCTGAGCACATTTGTTAGCAATGTGGAGAAAACAGTCTAATGAGGTTAAACTGGTGGGTCTCCTGAGGTAGACCATATCAATGTGTTTATCAAAAGTTTGCCTTTCCCCCAAATAAAAAAAACCTTCTGTTACAAAAAGGTTCAATATTAGATTTGTGTGGAAAATAAAATCTTTTAATGTTTATTGGCTATTGAAAAGGATAGCTACAGAGCTGTGCCTAGGCAGTATGCGATAATCCAATTTTGGCTAACTCAAGTTGATAGCACATCTCTCTTGTTCTGTAACTGTCTCTGTCTTGTTAGCATAAGCATTTCAACATGAGAGACATGCATGAATCAAATTATGCTCCAATGTGTCAGATACATGTCTGTTAAATGTCATTCAGTCTGACAAGCTAACTGTTAGCTAGCCAGTTAGATAGAGTAATAAAGTTAAAGGTCAACTGAAAATCTCATGCAAATGTTAATTTAAATAAACTAGGTGGGTTTCAAGAGGCATGACATGGAAAGTGTAGTCATATATAAACAGCTCCACAAGTATGCCTTTCTCTCTAATATTTATAAAACATGTTGTATTTCAAACTTGGCTAACGTAACTGCAAGCTAACATTTGTCATACTTGTTAGCCAATGAATCTGAATGCTATGTGGGCTATACCACATTAAGTTATTAAAATAAGTCATACGCAGCTAATGGTGCTTAAACACATTCACCTAATGAAATTCTAAGCAACCTAAAATCCTAATGAAACAATTAACCCTTTAAAATGGTATATTAAATCTATTAGAGGTCATGTACAAAGATATAAAACCTAAAATGTATGTGCTATCAATAAGCTGCCTTATTTCCACAGCCTGTCTGCTGTCCCCCTTTTTCTCCACTCTCCAAATAATACAATCTTGACATTCTGCCACACATCATCATGTGTATTTCAAGAGTTGCTGTCTAGTGCTTCCTGATTTACTTCACAACAGACTGAGTGATTGCATCATTCACATGAGCATTGACAACAAATATCATTCAGACATGTAAAAGTCTCCACGATGCCATAACACGATGATTGGGAGTGAAAGATCTTATTCTGTATTCACTGCCAAGGGCTCAAGGAGGATCATTCACATGTAGATGTGTCCTTCTGGAAGTGCCTCAGCTATACAATTTCCATTTAGATAAGGTGTATACACAAATAAAGAAAGGACATTGGGTTCTTCATTTGATTAACTAATCATAGTCTTTGTAATTCCACTCGGAGACCTTGAAGGGCAGTGCCGGGCTGTGCACCCTGATTAGCCTATGCATGATTGCTGCTGCTATGGCACAAATCAGTTCAAGTAACTCAACTCCATACACTACACAGTGGCTGTGATTAAACAGGCGATTAAGACATAGAGAGTTTCTGTCTGTTTAATCCCTTTTCCCATTGTCTAAACAGATAGCCACAGTATATTCCCTGATCAACAATAACTGAACACCACAAGAATTGGAGTGGGAGGTGATTAGGGTCTTAAAGCTCCCTGGAGTGTGGCTGCAGGTTGTTTGCGATTAGCTCGAATTTAAAGGTACATTCTGTTCTTATTGCCTCTCGCTGGAGCAGGGAATTCATTATCTGATGCTAAAGCTGAAAGGAAAAAAAAAAGAAAAGAAAAGAGACACACAGCCCCAGGACAGATGTAACATCTTTAAGTGAGAATGTAATTATCTACATTTCTGGCAGAAAACATGCCGAGTGAGGAAGCTGTCGGTTCACAGCATGTTGACTAACCAAACAAAACACTCCTCAACCTCACGACTTAAGCCTCAAAGTACTTTAACCCTCTTCCCACTTCTCTGCTAGCCCTCTTCATGCAGTGCAGTGGTGTCTGTGTGTCATCTGAAGGCTGTATAGAAACTCTACAGCCCTTCTCCATGACTGATCTCTTTTGATAGAGCTCATTATGCAAACTGTTCCCAACTCCTGCTGCATAATTAGTGCTTAATTAATTTGAGTGAAATCTTTCATCTGTCTGTGTCCGGCCAGCTCCTTCCTTCCATTTACAACATGATATTAATTTCAGAGGGGGGAATGGTAGCCCAGCTGATGAAAAGGCTGATATAATTAATCAAGTACTGTATCCTTTTCCTTCGTTTTTTTGCGGGAATAATAATAAGTGTGATGAGCAGAGTCTGATTAACCCTATTATGCTCCCTAATTAGGGTGATCATTTAATAATCAAGGAAGCAGCACAATTATAAGAGAATGCAAATTATGCCACCTAATGAAGAGTGTGCCAATTCTGGGAATTCTTTGTTTGGAAAATGTGGCATTCCAAAATCAAAGGTCAAGAAAAGGTTCCTCTGTTAAAGTACAACTGTTAAGGATGCGGATGTACTTACGTAGTTGAGCCTGAAATATTTCCAATGCTCGATAATTTCTTTGGCTCTCGAAAATCTGTATGGAGAAAAGCAACAACAACGGGAGAAAAAGTACTTGAAATATGCTGGTAATTATATTGGAATATAGCATATATAGTCACCAGCAAAAATTACTCTGACGTCAAAGCGAAAGCTTGACATTAAAGGAATAGTTTGACATTTTGTAAAAACGTGCTTGCCGAGTGTTAGGGGAGAAATTCTTGATACTCTCATGACTGTAAACAAATATGCAGCTGCAAAGCAGCAGCCAGTTAGCTTAGCTTAGCACAGCTGGCACTGCCCAAATGGAACATAATCATCGTACCAGCACCTCTAAAGCTCACTGATTTACACTTAATAATTGCTCTGTTCAATCTGTCCAAACACAAATGTGTAAAAATAAGAAGTATTTGTTTTACTGGGGTTTATTTGCCAAACTGTTTCTTGACCTTGTGCAACAGCTTCCTGGAGTCGTTCCACATAAAACCACTAGTGATGTTTTTATACTTTGGTTTTGGTATGGAATAACAAATAAGATTATAATGTGTTCATTACTGTGTTCAAAACAAAACAAAGCATTAGTAACACAGCAAAATTTAAAAAATAAAAAATAAAAAAGATTAACATCATGTTCAAATAAACTTATTCCAGGGGTACATTATCACTCACCTCAGTGTA
Source organism: Toxotes lorentzi (assembly GCA_037833715.1). Lineage (NCBI taxonomy): Eukaryota > Metazoa > Chordata > Actinopteri > Toxotidae > Toxotes > Toxotes lorentzi. The sequence continues at coordinate 15,570,305 of JBBMJY010000009.1, read as the reverse complement.
GGAGTGACAGAGAACTGTGAACATTCATTAGGTTGGCTCTCGTTACTCCAGGTGCTTAAAGCTGACCGGGCACCAACTTTTATTTCCCACTGGCCCGATGTGTTTTATAGAGCCTGAGGCACTAAGAGGCAGCTGCCACTGTAAAGTCAAGGGCAGATGTTCAGTACCATGGACAGCAACCAGCCTTCTCTGCCCGAAATGAGAAAACGCTCTGTGGACGCATTTAGATCTACAGTTTAAAATGTACCACTGTGAATATTAATTCTGGAAACAGGACAGTCATGTATTTAACAGAGATTTTAGCATGTGTTTAATGCATCTTTGTATGAGTAAGTGAGATAAGTTGACTAACAGTTTAAGGCTATGAGAAAGATGACCAGTGTGTAGCTCCATATGTCAATAGATAAAGGATATGGCCCATTAGGTCTTCCAGAGTCCATCTTTCATGCTCCTAAATGATACAACTGCTGTCTACAATTTCATCAAGATAATGGTGACCTCATATACGAAGTCTATGAGCAATGGCCCTGATTTCATTTTTCTTACACGGAGTCATTATCAGTATCATTACAATCTTCAGGGAGCCAGTGAGGAATAGAGGACGGACCTTTTTTGTTGTCTACTTGTGTGAGAAATGTATTGACTACTAAGCCAAATGCTTGTCAGTAAGATCCTTTATATGCCGGCTGCTCTCGCTGCTGTGTGTGTGTGTGTGTGTGTGTCTCTGCCACTTCTTTGTATCTGAGAGGTGTGTGCATGTGCGTGTCTACATGAATGTACCTCAATTTACTCCCCTTCACCCCCATAGTGCAGCTGTGCCTCAGAGAACTCTTGTGAGGTAATTGAATGAGCCGGGGCAGGGGGAAACCTGTGGCAGCGAATGTGGTGCCCGCTGGCTTTATTATCTGTAATACAGCAGCCGCTCTGCCTGCGCTTTCTCATCCACTCATGAATACAGAAATGAATGTGATGGACGTCAGAGGTGAACGCAGAGGGGAAAAACAGGCCAGAGCCTGTTTTAATCAGCTCCCAGATAGAACAATCACTTTATCCACCTCCGGAGCTCAGAGGTGAATTAGTGTTTAACATTCCAGGGCATGCTTTCTGACAGGGGACTCCACCCCAAATAACCAATGGACTGCGGAGATTATTGAGAGACACTCTGATGCTTTTGATGAGTAAATTAGAGCTAAACATGCCCCTGGGACTCCAGCAACTGATATGCCTGATATGCAGGAAGATCTCTTTTAATAAGAGGCTCTTTACAAGAAAAGAAAATCTGGTGTTGTCCCTTTGAAGCCTTTGTTCATGCGTCTGTGCACACACAACATTAGATATAACCAATAAAAGCATCTATGGCTTTCCCTCATATCATGAGCAACCTTTAGCAGTTGTTGATATTGCATTTCATACTTATTTTGCAGTGGATTTGATCCTAATCTCACTCTAAAGATACACCACAGCATATGGTCTTTATATGCAAAACACTGTTTTACTAGCCAGCTCCACAGAACCTTTTCAGAAATATCTGTCCTTGTCCTCATAGAGTCATCAGCATCATTGTCAAAAGTACAGATAACATCAGGGACATTCCCAGTCAACACCGAGGTCCATTAGTCTAAAGCTCAGACTCAGAGCTATACCACTTTACGGGGCTTTTCACAGTAACCTGGTCTCGTGGGCATCCTTCTAAAGTACACTTTAAAGTCTAGACAGTGACCTCTGTATTGCTCTCATGGCCAAACAAGCAATGTCCCCATTGATCTTGTTGGTACTATAGTCTGACTTCTTTTCCAGAGGCTTGCTACAAACCTTTTACTATTGTTGCTCTTTACAGGTGCAGTTTGGCTGCTGTTTCACAGTGACACATGCTGAATTTCCTCAGATTGCCTACAGATGTTTTTCCAGGCCTTTTTTTTGAGAAACCAGCCATTAAGAATCAAGAATGTATGACCCAATTGGTGGCACACAGTTGACTTTGGTTAAAGTGTCAAGGATCTTGCCACGAGGAATGAACAAGTGTTTTGGTTGCATCTAAGATATCATTTGGGCCAAGTCATTTCACGTTCAGCACAGATATCAGCTGGAATAGACAAGAACAAGCATGTATTGAACGTGCCAGTGATCAGTACGCCAACAGGAAAGTCCAAGTTATTTAATTCACTTAAGGAATTATGATTTTAAAATGCTTTTTAGGACTCAACAGCTGACAGAATCTCAAATGAAATAATGAAATGACTTTTTAAAAATAAATCTCTTACCTAATATGGTAGTGCCTCTACTGTTTTCCCTCTAAAACCACAAGATACAGCAGAAAACCTCCTGATTCTAGCATTTTGACTCAAGTTCCAGTAACGTCCTGCAACCGCAGTAGAAATTTTCTTCTTTTTGGAAATGACAAGAAATTGAATTAAAGGAAACTCCTCATCCTGAAAGAACAGGTCAACAAATAGCAATAGGACTTTATTCTATCATAGGAAGGAGGTACCTGCTTTAAAATCAAGCACTGAGTACTGAGTACACTGAACCCACAATGGAGAAAAACCCATGAAATATCTGCCCAGCAAATGCACTGATTAATTTAGACATAAGACATGCTAACAAACGGCTAGATTAATAAACAAAGTACAGAAGAGAATTGAGCCATAATGGAATAGCTTAGAGCTGTTTCCCTCTGTAGAAACAGTTTAAATGTGTTTTACGTGAGCCCATTCAGAACTGTATTTAAAAACCAATCACTTCATTAAACTCTGGCACTTTTGTTCTACTGTGTCATTGTTCTCTTGTTGGTGGCTGCCTTCTCTTAGTTTCAGGGGGGACAAAGGCTGAAGCTGAAACTGTGCTGTGTCCACAGCCAGCCTGATTAAATCTGAGTCCCTCGCTGGCTCTCTCCATGGTGCTGAAAGAGCCCTCTATCAGATTACAACCAGCCAGAATAGGACCTCAGATAATCAATTACAATAACTGATTGACAATGCATTGAAGGTGGCCATGTAGTGAGCACCAATTACAGTCATGTCCTATTGCACTTTCAAATTGGCTCGGTTTGGCACAGCACATGGAGCCAATCACTCATCTGAGAAGTCTGGAGGCTTTCTATACATGTTTGGTGATAATAATGGTGGAATAACCAAACTGGCCCGCAGCTCCCTCGGTAACCGTGGTTAATGTTTGACAGCAACAGCATGGTGAGATGCCTGCAAAGAGATCTGGGTGCAGTGGTTTGGTTACTGCAGGTGAACTTTCCCTGTGTGTGTGTCCTCAGCATTAATCCTTCATCCTGTAGGTGGTGCAGTGAAGTAAGAACTGGGCTCTGAGGCCAGAAGCTCAGAAATTAATTAATCTTCAGCTCAAACTTACGGTGTCACAGTTTAATGATGAACAATCAGGGATCAGTTAACAGTTTAAGCTTCATCTTAGAGTGGTTATTTTCATAAATGTGGACAAAAATAGAGCCACCATATAGAAACATGATTTTATATCACTTATAAGTATTTAAAACGTTACTTATTCTATTTTTTTTTTCAACTTTTATCTTTAATCTTTACGCCTACAGGCAAGAGGAAGATAAATAAGAGAAACATTTAAAATCCTATAGCTTGTGATAAGGTTTTGGAGGATGTAGTTGAGCCTGTATTAAAGCAGCTGCAGCTGTATGCTAATTAGGCGCCTATGCTTCCCGTCCGCGCAGGCCAGCACGCGCCACTGAGCAAACACGCGCATGCGTCGCTGTGGCCAAGGCCAGCACACCGGCCCACGCGCCCCACTGAAATGATCAAGTGGGGGGGGAAAGAGGAACTCGTTAAAATGCCATCAAAGCTCGTGCTCCCAACAAACCACGACTAATAGACGCGCAGACTGAAAGAACAAGTAACAGAGCGCAGGAGGTAAAACACGACGTGGGCTGACAAAACAAAGAGAAGTTTAGAGGAAAATATTTCTATTTTACAGCAAATAAAGGCTAATTTAGCTTAGGAAAGGCCCGGTCCGCGAAGTCCGGGAAAACACATTCCTCTAAAAACAAAAAACAAAACAACAACAACAACAAAAAACACACTTAACTCTGATTAGGTGACGAAAACTTCATTTTCGACGAATACTTTACAAAGAAATGTTCCAACGTATTATTCACTTAATTAATACGTTAAAATGTTTCTATTTAGTTTGAACACTCTCTGTAAACTTTTGTTTATTTCCAAAGTTTTAGCAAATGTGCCATTTAACCCTCTGTGACCAAAATAACGGTGTATAACTGCGTTTTCAGGCAGGTGAGAGGCACCGGTACACAGAGGCCTAATGAAAGGAAGGCGCAGGCCTGCGGCTCAGCTCCGATTGTGTAATTATTTGACTTGGTCATAGTGCAGCTTTATGCAAATGAGGGGAACAATGTACGACGATGGAGATTAATTCCTCCCTGGTCTGCCGACTGAAAGGAAAAAGAATGCACTCTCTGCCAAGTGGAGCACTGCAGCCTACATTTAGTCTTTATAAGAAAAAAAATGCAGACAAATACACAATGTGTGAAGTATGCAGAGAAACCATAGGGGAGCTGGTAAAGAAGACAGGACACCGTGTTTGTGGGGAAAAGTTGTCTTTGTTAGGCACACAGGAAGGCTGCAGGATTAGAGAGCTTTGCTGAAACCGAGTTTTGTTTTAAGAAACTATCAAAATATAACAAATCACAAACCACCTTTACTTGTTTAACTATTTTATCCAACACAATTCAGACTTGAACCTTGAGGTATTTTATGTGGAATGAGTCTGTAATCAACAATTAATGTTCTGAAAATGGCACAGATTTGCGCAAACAGCAGCTCCATGCTGTAACCAGCAGCAGCTACATTTTAGCTCTGGATATCTGTGCAGCATTTTGCAACACGAGCTTCGGCTGCGGCCTTCTTTGTCTGGAGCACTGATTCGGCCCAGCACGCGTCTAGCTCTGGGCCAGATTGGCCGTGAGTCCCGTTTCACAGTTAAGAGGTCAATTTGCCTTTCAAACGAAAAAAAAAAAAAAAGACAGGGATATCCAAGCACGGGCAGACGTGGCTATTGTGCACAAAGACCAGAGGGCCTTGTTATTACTTATGTATGCAGCGAGATGTCTGATTTATATGTCGAGTTAAACTACCGAGACAGACACGTGCCCTAAAATAAAGAATCACTCGCTCTGTGGTGTTTATTTAAGACATAATAAAACAAAGGTCTATAAAAACTGGGCTATATAGTTCGCTGGTAGGCCTGCGTAGAGTGCGTAAACATGGTGCGTAAAAGAGACTGGAGCACGGATAAAAAAAAAACAGCTGTGAACCGTGTGGAGGTTTAAAAAAAAAACAATCTGTAGAGGAGCTGCACAACAGGCGCGGCTGTTGCAGTTGTGTCCATTAGGTGAAGTGTCCCTTTGAACAGCATAGCAGCAGAAAACGAAGCAAACAGAGCTTCTGGTTTGTATTTAACCAAGGTTGTCTCGTCCCTGTCTTAATTCTAAATTGTGATGATTGTGGCAGTGACGGACATTTCCTTTTGGCAGCTCTGTGGCCCCCAGAGGAGAGCCACAAAGCCGTGGCACGTGTGCATTTGTATAGGGGCCCATCAGACCGTAAAAAGAGGAGGGTCCCGGCGTGTGCCTCTGTCGGGGAGGGGCTGAGCGCACACATTAATGTAATAAACCGCCAGTACATCTGCTAAGCTATCTGCACATCCTCCAACGAAATCCACCAAACCCAGGCTCTAAGCCCTCCCACAATCAAATCCACTGGGGTCTTGGTTTCATCCGATTGGTCGGGGATGCTGCAACAGGGGGGGCGAGAACAATAGCATCATTCCGGCATAAAAAGAGTGGAGCTATGCCTTGGAGACGAAAACATTTCAGCAACAGAAGGATCAATATACTGGGGAGATAAAGTCCCACCAGCTTCTAGTGTTGCCATATTTTTAACAAACCTGGATACTCGAGACTTCACCCACCTCCCCGAAGTGCCTTTCCGCTATCACTCGCCAAGATGCCCAAAGGATTCCTGGTAAAAAGAAACAAGAAATCTGCACATGTTTCCTACAGGACTCGGTCAGACGAAGATGACCTCCAGGAGCCACCCACTCCAGCTGCCTTGCCGAGTCAGGCGGACCCCTCCCCGCCGATGTCCGTGGCGTCCAGCCCGGACCGCGCCGCAGCATCGCCGGATTTCACAGCAGCTGACGCGCCAGTGCCAAGACTGGAGAAGCCGGCACAGTTCGGCAACCCGGAGGCAGTGTGCCAAGCCCTCTACAGCCCCACCCGGCCCATCAGCAAGGAGCACGACAGGGGATATTTTGAGCGAAGTTTCAATCTGGGCTCGCCTATTTCTGCCGAGTCATTCCCGACACCCGCCTCCCTCTCCGGCCTGGACCATCTCCTGTACGCCCCGGTCGACCTGAAAATCGGTACCAGCAACAGCAGCCGCAGCGGCACCACCAGCAGCCTCCCGGCACCGAGCAACCGGGTCGGCACCAAAAGACCCGCAGCTGACGGTACAGAGCGCAAACCTAAACCCGCCTCTAAGAAACCCAAAGCCATTAGAAAACTTAACTTTGAAGACGAGGTGACGACTTCTCCTGTTCTTGGTCTCAAAATCAAAGAGGGGCCGGTGGAGATGAAGCCGAGGGCGCAGTCCTCCGGAGGAAACAAGCCTTTGGGGGAGTTTGTGTGTCAGCTGTGCAAAGAGGCGTACGCGGATCCCTTCTCTCTGGCTCAGCACAAGTGCTCCCGCATTGTCAGGGTCGAGTACCGGTGTCCCGAGTGCGATAAGATGTTCAGCTGCCCGGCCAACCTCGCCTCTCACCGCCGCTGGCACAAACCCCGGACCACCGGCGCACCGGCGATGCCACCCGCACAGGGCATCAAACCTGAAATGGCCAAAATGCCACCGCTAGGTGTCAAGTCAGTCTCCGACGAAGCCAAAGACATGAGTGACAGAGACACCCCGAGTCCAGGTCTGTCCGAGTCGGGCTCTGAAGATGGCTCATACGACTGCCAGTTTTGCGGGAAGAGGTTTAAGCGACAGGCATACCTAAGAAAACACATCATGGGACACCAGGCCTTGCAAAAGAAAGTGCTGGAGGAGCAGGGGTTTCAAACCAGCGACCGCGCTGCAGAGCAGGCACCGGTGTCCTCCTCCTCCTCCTCCTCTTCTACTGCATCATCATCATCATCCTTAGAAGAAGCCTCAAACCAAAGCCCCCTCAATCTGAGCCCGGTGGACTGCCTGCTGTGCCCGGTGTGCGGGGAGAGTTTCACCAGCAGGGCCGGCCAGGAGCGACACCTGCGCCTCATGCACTCCTCCCAGATTTACCCGTGCAAATACTGCCCCGCCACTCTGTACAGCTCACCGGGTCTCACCAGGCACATAAACAAGTGCCACCCCTCGGAGAACAGGCAGGTGATCCTGCTCCAAATGCCGGTGCGCCCTGCCTGCTAAAGACAACACAAAACTCGTGCCTTTGAAAGGGGGAGGGGGGGAGGGGGGTGGGGGGGGGATTAAAAAGAAAAAAGAGAAAAAAGGAGAAACAAAAAAAGTGGCTTTGGGGTTAAAAAAAAATAAATAAAGAGTTTGTGATGCTCACTGCCATAACTTTAGGCCACTGAAAGGCAGGGCGGTTTGATGTTTAAGTGGTGTTTAATGAGGTGTCTTTTTCCATGCCAATCAGTGATTGTTGAATGCTTCTCTCTATATTTGAATTACATATAGGCCTATTTTGAGATTTTCTTTCTCAAATTAGTTTATCAAGAAAAAAAAGCGTTAGTTTGACTGTTAAAGGGTATTTTTCTAGGACAGCACACGTGCTCAATGATAGCTTCTAGACCTAAGAAATGTCTTAAAATTCTCAGAAATCTTTTTCTCCATCAAAACCTTTTGGATTCACCGACCGTAATTGCTCTGTCACTGTAGCTTTGCGCTAGTTTGTGAAAGACAGAACCTATCAACTTTGTCTTGGTGGAAAAGAGAAGAAGAGTGACCGAAGCATTCCCTGTTTAAGTAGAACCACAAATGCCTTTAGTATACGAATAAGCCTAGTCCGAAATAGCCTACATACACATCCAAATCCCGCTGTATAACTGCCTTAAAAAGAAAAAAAAAAGTCAACATAGATTGTTTTAATTTTGAATGCTGGCACATATTTTATAATTATTATTGAAGATTGTTGCAATATTTTTCATCATATGTTTATTTATTTATTTATTCTAATTATTTTATGTAACTTATTGTTGTGTTTGTTGTGATTTCTTCTGTGAATCGTTCTGGCAGTTTACATGTCGTATAGCCAAAATGTTTTTTTTTGTTTGTTTGTTTTATTTTATGTTTTTGTTTTTCTTTTGTCAGGTTTATGAGTTGTGATAATTGTCGTGGGTCGGGTTTTAACCTTCAATCTCCACAGCTCTTGTAAAAAGGAAAAAAAAAACAAAACAAAACGTAAAGCTCTTACCTTAGATGCAATCTTTTTTAAGGACAAGTTATTTTTCTTAAATGTTGGCTTTTATAGCGCTTTGATTGTATGTGTATATCGTTGTTGTCTATCGAAATAAAAATATTTTCAAAAGGACATAATGGTCTCAAAGTGCTTTAACTTTTTTTTTTCTTCTGATAGAGTGAGAAGCAGCACACGACATTAATGGACTTCTCTTAGAAAATAAAATCAGCAGATTTCTTGAGGGAGTTTTGTATTACTGAGATTAATGAGTTTTTTAATTGAATTCAACTAATGCGCTTGTTGATCCCAGTTTTGATTCACCCTGATGTGTTCCTGTAATGTCTTTCTCTGTGAGGAACTCTGACTGATGGAAAATCATTTCCAAACTTATGATCCACATATTATCATCTCGAATTGACATGAAATTTACTTATAAATGTTCGGATTTCTTGCTGCATAAAGGCCTCTCATTTTCAGGACACAAAGTGAAACTATTGTCCTGTGCGTAAAGTTTTATAAAATTACCCTTAGCCTATATGTATAAAGAGCTTTACATTTTTATTATTTTATAGTTTTTGTATGGATTTAGGATCTGACTTAAAAACAAAGACGTAGACACATTTTCTATCTACACCACACGGAGACTTTCTAAGCTTCAAAGGAAGTCGAGCGCAGTTTAAATTCAGCTGTCTTGGCCGATCAGGTGTTTTAAGGCTGGTTCCCAAAGTGGGGTCCGCGGGCCTCCCGAACTTACCAAGCGAGATGAGAAATGGCTTAAATTCACACGACAGAAGTTTTAACACTGTCAGCATTCAAACGCCCGTAAGTCCTCATTTCTCCCCCTGCACCGTCTCCCCTCACATCGGGTCACACTCCAAAAATGGTGCGCATCTATTTAGTCGTCCTCAACAGGAACAAGAAACCTTAGAAGCCCCCTTTGGCCGAACCCTTTGCTTTCTATTCCCCGTTTATCATCCTCATTCGCAGTAAATCATAGCTGCAGTGGCTCAATACACGCCGTTTCCCTGCCACAGAGAGGCACTTAGGGCCTAATCATAAATTCCCTCCTTAATACCATGTCAGGACATGACAGGAGGACAAAGAGGTGGTGGATCAGAGCTCACCTCTGGAACAGTAAAACATCTGTCTGCTTTAGAAGACTCACGCAGCTCGATTTTTGTTCGTTTCCTGCTGATTTAGGACACATCAGGGCTTCATAATCTGACCTGCAGATCCTGAAAAGCGTTGAGGTAGCTGTAATTTAGCAGGAGGCCTCCAACTGTGCACAGACAAACACTGTCCACATGGATTTAACCTGTAGAGCATCATCAGTATATATGTGTGTGTGTGTGTGTATATATATAAATCCCCTTTAACTCCTGAATCTCCTGTAGAGAGTTAATGAGAGAGTTAATGCTCTGCACCTGTCCAAGGTTAAAAGAAAAACAAAAAAATAAACTTCTTTAAATAAATGAGTGTCACTCCCCGCTTTAAGGCATCAGTGACAATACATGAAAAAAAGAGGGATGTTTGAAGTGTGAAAATAGACTACAGCCATCAGTGTGACACATGAAATAATACAATCTGGTAATAATCACTGGGACACCCAGCTCCTGTCTGTTCTGTTGTAACCTATCTCAGAATCAATGACTGAAGCAAAAAGACCTGAGCTGGATGAAAATGAGGTAACATTAAGCTTCTTTCTCACCCCCCCCCCCCACCCCCCCACCCCCCCCACACACACACACAGTTTTAGGGCTCCAATTACAGTCAAGTGCTTTTCTTGCGTCTTTTTGTGGCCCAGGCCAGGCAGGGCACCCGTAGGTGCCACAACCATTGCACCTGTACCTCCTGGTGAGGTTCCATTATGTTGGCCTCGCCAAAGCAGGGCTGAGCAGCAGGGGAGACAGATGGATGAGGGTCAGGTTACCCCTGCTGCTGCTGCTGCTAGCAAGGCTGGGCCAGGGTGAGAAAGCCCATGGTAACAGCACAGACAGACACACAGATAAAAACCAACACCCACCAGTCCTTCACAAAATCTGAGGTTACACAATTAACTGATGTGTTGTTGAGAGAGAGGGAGGAAAAAAACAACAGATAAGAGATCAGTTGAATTTCAAATTGATTTAATGAAATGTTTCAATTTTCACATTTCTAATAAAGATAGCAGGACTTCGGTCGTTAAAAACAGTTTGATATGTTGACAAGTAATGATGAAATCTTCAAGCTTTTTTTTTTTCCTCTTTCTCTTATACAAAGATTATATTACAGGCATTAATATATTTATAATCAGAGGACGCTGACGCCCTCAAATTTGACACAATGTACAAGGATTTCTAAAACGAGAAGAAAAGAAACAACATACTAGAACTAACACTAGCTCATTTTCTTCACGTATATAAGACACACAATCCTTATCTTGGTCCAAACTAACATCTCCAGCGACTAAGCCACCAAAAAGTGCGGGCACAGACCCCCTTCAACAGACATCAACTATAACCTACAATCTTTAGATCTGCATCCTGGGTGGTTCCTTCAAGCGGCTTTGGGGAAAATAAAAACCATAGATGTGATCCAGGCCTATATATCTATACATTCTTCAGAAAAAAACAAACAAACAAAAAAAAAAACAAAAATGGATTTAACTCTCACCACCTCCACACTCCTGTTTGGATTCTGTTTTCTGTTCAGGAAATTAACAATAGGCGAGGATGTGAAAGAAGGTGGAAAAATGACAGGTGAGCATGGGGAAAGTAAGGCATAGTAGTGCAACAGATGGGGATAGTGTTGCAGCTTGGGTGGAGCCCTCAGAGGGTGTGAGTGTAAAACGTGTGTGTGTGTGTGCGTGGGGAACACCTGGCTACCATGACAACACGAGCAGGGCAGGTTGGAGGAGTGAGAGAACTGGCCTGGCTGTTGCTAGGAGGGCTGTTAGAGTTCAGCTCTGGCATGCCACCTAAACCCGGCCCCCACCTCCCACCCTTTCCACCTCCGGCCCCCCCTCCTGTAGCCCTAGGAGGCGGCATGGGGAGAGTATCATGGGAAAGAGGAGGGGCTGGTGCCACTTGATTCCATTCACAGATAAAGACGAGGCAGAGCACCACCTGTAATAAAGACTAAAAAACAGAGAACCCCACGACTCCAAATCCATCTGTCGTCGTTTTTGTTGTTGTGGAAAGCACAAGAGCCTGACCTTTAGAGAGACGCAGCGGAGGAAAACACTCTGAGACGGCTAACAAGGATCTGTGAGGCAGGGTGGGCCATGGTTTTTCCTCGCATGATGAAGAAGAGAAACTAAAATCTGATTATTGGGAGCGGAGGTGGTGTGGGACAGCATCTTCAGAGGACAGACGTTACACAGGCACTGTGAGAAGCTACCTCAGAAACTCACGCATACACGCACACGCTCAACAACACACACATATACACGCACACCAGTGCATGGAGTTAAGATTCACCTGAGGCTCGGGTGGTATTTTTCCTCTAAACAGCACACGAATACATAGAACGACACAACAATCCTCTCTATATACATCTAACAGACAGACGTCAGCGAATAAAATTTAAAGCAATGTACATCCCAGGAGAAAGAGAAACATTCTCATTAATCAATGACAGTGAGTGCAAAAACGTTGTTTGGGAACGTTGGAATGTCGATGTCTCACAGGACAGGGAAACTAATAGCAGAGGAAAGAGACAGGAGGAACTTATTCAATTACTGGACATGAGCCTATGTTAACGACATCAGAAAACAATTACAAACGCAGTCTTTTCTCATTCCAGTGGAGTTGCATAAATCAAATCATGACACAATCCATCGGAATTCATTTAAAAAGGAAAATTAGAGTGATAAAAAAACCAAAAAAAAAAACCAAAACAAAACAAAATAAACAACCCAAACAGATTTCAATTCAGCTCAAGCTAGAAAGATGTCACCGATTGTCCACTCTGGGTTCAAAACAATTAAAAAGCCTCTGGCTTGCACGTATTACAGGGACTCCGTGCCCATGAAGCCTGTGTAGCAGTGAGTACAAGCCATTGTGGGGAGGTATTCCCCTCTGCATCAGTCTTTTTCTCCACGAACGTGATCAAAACTGGTGCTATCGAGCAGGCCGAAAAAAAAAACAAACAAAAAAACAAACAAACCCCATAACACATCACCCCGTCACTAACTGAAGTTGTATCTTTGACACAGAAAGGTCGTGGCAGGTGCAAAAAGAGGTAAAAAGGCAGACACAGTTATAAATGGAAACAAATCCTTTGTGCAGTTTTAGCATGATGCCATTTACAGCTGTGTCATTCAGTGCTTTGTTACATTTAAGTGTTGAGATAGATGAGACACAGAAACAGGGTAAAGCAGTCTCCCATTCCCTTACTATAGTAAGAACTTTGTTTCTCTAGCGCATTGAGACCGCACTAGAAAATGAGAATAAAAATGACTTTTTTTTTTCTTCTTTGTCACAGGTCGCTTTAAGACTTCTCAGTAAAGTCTTCCTATGTTGCTGATTCCTAAGCTGAAACCACCAGGATGAGCACAAATAGCTTAGTCTCATGTTCATCTTGATTAACGCACTTAGACACTACAACAAATGGAAATGTATCCGTGAAATCAATGATTGCCACTTAAATTAAAAATTGCAATATGCTCCAGTTACATGTTTATATGACACAAGATAAAACTACCAAAAACAATGCACACCAAAAAAAACAACAACAAAAAAACAACTCTTGCAGTCACAGCTGGGTGTGTGAGGTTCTTCGAGAAAAGATTAAAGGCTGAACTTCGGGAGGGGAGAAAGGGGGACAAATTGAAGAGCTCAGGCGGAGGATTTGCTTATAGCGCTGGCTGATCGGCGGAGTTTTCCGGAAACTCGGTTCTTTGTGGCACGGGGCATCGTGGGAGAGACCTGGTCGACAGAAGAGTCCGTCGTTCCGGCTTGAGTGCCGGTGTCGGTGCTCGTGCTGCCGGTGAAAGAACCTGGGAGAAAGAGATGAAGGGAGAGTTTGTAGACAGAAACACAAACAAACAAACAAAAAAACCAGACGACGACGGAGAGAGACAAGAGCTGGTTAGACATGGCAGGGACATGGACTTTGCGTGATTGTTGAATATCCCAGCATGCTTTGTCATGCATGTGGCTGCTCCCCAAACCACGATTATCCAGTTCATAGGATTTTCACCAACATTCACAAACTGAGAACGCAAACTGTAAAAAAAAAGAAAAAGAAAAAAAAAGGGTTAAGATTTGAGTTAGTTTTACCCTTGAAGTCATTAGAATAAAGATGTGAGATAGCAAATAAAATATTTCAGAGATCACATGCCTTTTTGACATGCTTGTTAAAAGAACAGCTGCTTCTCTTCCCAATACAGTGTTTCCAGATGCTTATATGATATAAAAAATTATAGGTAACCTTTGTAGCTATGGGTACACAAAAAAAAAAGAAAAAGAAAAAGCATTCAGTTCGCAGTGTGACAGCAGAATGCTTTGAATGAAAATAAAATTACACATTATGCTGCTGTGTAAACATGTAGAGCGTCCCCACTGTCAACATTGTCCTTTTACAAAAAAAAAAACAAACTTCACATCAATGATTACGGGACGGCAAACAGCAATAAGCTGGGAGGTGGGCATGAAATACTGGTGAGGACAATCAAGTATTGTGAATGCCGCTCTGACTTTCTCAGTGTGCCCCTGACCGAACCCAAACTGCGCAGACCCCCCACCCCGAGCCTCGGCCCCACGCCTTGAGTTTAAACAACTTTTCTGCTTTGTCGAGATGGCATCTGGTTGCCTATTTTCTTTCCTATCCTTTTATTTCCTGCCATTTTTTTTTCTGAGGCATCTCAAGTTGCAGCGGCTAAAAGGAATGGCAGATGGCTGGAGTAACAGACACTCAGCAGCACAGTGCACACCGGCAGCATCCAGGGCCTCGGCTCACTGGGAGAGGAGGGCTGGGCTATGGATGAAACATTGGGTGTGTGTTTTGTGAAGGGCTAGAGGGGAGGTGAGGGGGGTCTGACCAAACATTCTCAAATCTGCATATGAATATATATATATATATATATATATATATATATATATATATATATATATATAAAAACAATAAAAACAAAAAAAAAAGAGATGGCCGTGGTTTCTACTGTAGGCTTGCCTTACAG